>CAJQUW010015149.1:0-499971 GCA_907163375.1 Prostheceraeus crozeri
CGACTCTCTCAGGAATGAAAATAAATGAAGAGCTCCGGTTTCTTTTAGGGGCAAGATCGCACTTTGTTCTCTAGGATCCTACCTTTTTAGATGTGTGGAAGGTTTCGTTTCCAAATGAGAGCTTGCTTAAAATCGAATTTTTGTGCATTTTCCAAGATTTTGGATACTTTGAAAAAACGAACTCGGCTTCTGGTAATGGTAGAGAGTCGAGGGATGGCTTAAATGAAAGGTGACAGCGAGAAAAAGTGACTGTCAAAATTTGAAGTCAATCGGAGCACTAGAACCGAAGATAGAAGTGTTTAAAGTTTTGGATGATTGACATCACGTCATCAGCTGATCGCCACAAACTATATAAGTGGAGTCTCTACTTGTCGGAATCAGTTCTCCTCCCGACTTGGTTGGGACAGGTGAACTCCGGAGTTCCGATGATAGCATCGGAAATTCCAAAACCGGGTTTCCGTAGAAACCGACTTAGAAAATTTCATTGCTGATATTAGCTAAGGCGTCAGACTTATAGGTTAGCCAGGAGATGGCCTTAGTCTCCAAGCCATAAAAGACTCCAAAACTTTAAAGGCTTGTAACTTTGCTTCTACAAGTCCTTTTGACTTGATTCAAAAAAGTTTTGATAGCTATTGATCAGACCTATACTTGCAGACTACTTATATAATTTCATAAGTAGTACTAAATGCTGAAAAATTTAAATTCGTTATTTTTGGAGGTTTTCTGGGGTTTTCGACCCTGCTGAATTCAACGAAAGGATTTGTCATGATGTCTGAGCCAGTCTTTGCATGATCCAAGCGGCTTTTCACTGAAAGCGAGCATGGCACGGAGAGTTTTGCTGTAATATTCCAATGACAGGGTGTTCCTTCGGGACGGCGGATGATGCCGTAGTGATAAGTGTGGCAATTAAGGGAGTGTGTCATATTTTAGACCGAAACCTCTGGGGCAACTCATGTTGGGCATTTGACACAGTTCTCAACGTAGCACTTTGAACGCCAATCGGTTGAGTCTTAGCTATCTTGTCATGGGTGGCTACTAAACATCTCCATTGCAAAACGCTTGTGAATCACGGCTGCTATCAAGCTGGTCAAGACAACGACTTACCAACCTCTTGTAAATAACTCCACCGTTTTTCATGTCTCGCTATCAAGTCATTGACGGTGCAAGTCACGGAGATTTTCGGTGTTGTACCTCCTGTTGGTGGACGTTCTTTCGAGACAGCGGTGAAGTCCGTAGCGATGAGTACTGTACGGGGCGTTGGCAATGGTAATCCTTGTGAAACCTCTATGTGTCATGTTTCCAAGTGGTTGCCTTTCGTCTCAACGTTGTACTCTGACCGCCAGGGCGAGAATGAACCATGAGTTCTGCCTGCCTCTATCACCGAGGCTAAATGAATTGGAAGGGACATTCATACGCCACAAGCAACCACAAACTCATTTCTCTCTTCGCTAGTGAACAAGCTCCTGTAAGTGTTGTCAGAAAGTGTATCATGATTTGCAAAAACAAAGTTTAGTGTAGTCAAATAGTTTTACTGTTTAATCATCGAAGTTTTATTCGTAAGTGTGGTCAGAAAGTGTATCATCTTGTACAAAAGTTTTGCTGCAACACAGGTTGATGTGTAGTTAGAAAGTTTGATCATGACGTTTTATGAAACACAAATGTCATAAAATGTAAGTGTTAGTGCAGTCAAATAGTTTTTACCACAAGACACGTTTGTGAAAGTAAAGTTTGATCATTGAAGTTTTATGACTGACCAAACTCACAACAGCATTAGAAAGTTTTATCCTTACTTGAGATCCGGACTGCAGTGTGCAAAATGTTTTATGTGACAGTCTTTTCACAAACGATGAAGTGTAAATTCAGAGTGAATACATCTGTTAGGTATACATTAACTTTGGATGTGAAGTAAAGCGAATCATGTTAGATGTACAGAATGAATTGAATATTAGACAACGCATGCAAGTTTTTGACGACTTGAGTGTGTCATGAAAAAACCCAAGTCTAAGTTTAACATGTTGGATATAAAAAGTGAGATGGATAGGAATAAGTGGAGAATGTTTTATAAAACCAGGTAAAGTCTTGTCACAAACGTTGAGTGTATGAGGTCTAGTTCCATGACATTTAATCACGTGGGTCATAGCACAAGTCCTAAAGTCCATAATCCAAGGGTAGGGTTATCTACGGTTGGATTTTGGGATTTAGGGTTTTATATCACACGCGTTGACCGTTAGTGTAGAATACGTGAAGCACGTGTTCGCTTAAAAGTCTAAACGCAAACGTTGAAATAAGTTTTGTAAGAAGTTAAAAACATTGAAATGATGTTGTGAAAGTAGAAACCTAGCGAACGTTGAAAAAAGTTTTATGAAATGTTTCTGCAGTCACTATCGTTAGCGTACTAGCTTTACTAAATGTGTTCTTTGCCTTTATCAAATTGAATTCGTGTGTAGACTGTTTTATAAATAAGGACAGATAGTGTTAAAGTTTTTTGCAGTCTGCATCGACAGCATACAAGTATACACATGACAACATGTAACGCTTCTTAAAAGAGTCGAATGCATATGAGTTAGGAAACACTAAAAGCATGTGTGAGATCAAAATCAACCTGCTAGACTAAGTGAGTACCTCACAAAAGTGTTGCATATGTTTTGCGGGAAACTTGTAAAGGAGAACTGTGTATCGAGAACGCGTACTATCATCATAGACAGATGAACATGAATGATATATTCTAACTTCAACTTTCTGACGTTCAAATGAAATTCGTAAACATGAAGCTGTAGGCTCCGCGGTGTAAAACTACATGATGAGTGACAACAACTTTATGTTGGTAAAACTTTCATAGGTTGATGACTACAGTCGCGTTTAAAGTTGATACAAAAACCTTTAAAAACGCATAAGTCTTAGATGCAGTTCAACGTTGTGACTCGTACATTGAACTAACAAAATGAACAAGTCTGTGTAGAGGTACATAACACGCTCATCAGTAGGGAACAACAAAGCATGTAATGTCATTGAATTATCAAAGGAAAGTATTTGAGTTACAGGTCTGTGTTCACGAGAGTGGAACTTTTTCATTGGTATGAAACAGTGAACATTACATTAGAACATTAGGACTGTCCATGAGTATTGTAAAGAAAGGTTAGAATCAAATGTGTAAGTTTGCTTTTCATGTGCATGACAAATTAAGAGAATCAACACGTGTCTCATTCCTAAACTAATCGTGCATTGCTTGTAAGTTGATAATAGAATCAACATTGAAACCTGCATCAAGTGATTTTCTGTGCGAATGCAGACGATGTGAAAATGACACACTGATTGACATTTAACAATGCTTGCAATATTCAACACGCTGCCATTCAAAAGCAGCTAAAGCGTTTATCATAAAACCTATCAGTGAAACAGATGTCATAACTTTTCCAACCCTCATGTACACACAAAGGTTCACGAGTAGAGATAGCGCACTCTGTCGCCTGTTTGTCGCGCTGCCCCCTCAGAAGATAGAGTGTGCCAAGAACACAAAGATGAATGACAGCGCAGCCGGTTGGCGACCGTCTGTCGCATTAAATACATTGCCCCCTATACACATTGAATTTTCTATCGCATCTGTGCAACGAGCAAAGATGCAGGAACTTATCGTCATCTCCTTCATCTCAGGCCCTCCCACCTAGCTGATTCCCACACAGCTCATTGCTATCGTACCGGATATCTTAATCGTGGCGACTGAAAGGATTCTCACGTTGACAATTCGTTACTGTACACTCTCACAGTTTCGCACGCGCAAGTAACCATTTGCTGCTAAAGCATGGGCACTGCCGATTTGTTCAAGGCTTCAATGCCTTGCTAGCCAGTGTCAAACGTTTGTGTAACAAGTGTAAAACTTGTCCAACACACATCTTCAAAGGTCTAACTGTTATGAAATCATCATGTTTCAAGTTTTAAAGTCCATATGATAAGTAGCAAGGATCTATTGCAGTTACATGATGTAAAATATAAACGTTTGTAGAGAGAGGATGACTCTTAGACGTGAAGTCATGAATTTTATTTCTTCACCACCCATCAAATGGAAATAGTAATGGTGTTAGTTACATTGGAAGAATCATCAGAGCAAAATGTTCTATAGTAATGCAGGCAGTGGATTGACTTCGTAGTAGAGTCACATCCATGTCACTATATGTAAAGTTTGAAATCATGTTAGAATCCTTTCAGTATATGTAAGATAGGGGAAGTATATAATAATGCTAGAATCATTTCAGCATTTGTAACGCTAGAGATAATAGGTTTAGCAACCTCATAGCACGTTAGAGAGTTGACTGTACTAAGATCTAAGGATGTGATGGTCACATTGGAAGTCAATTGATTTAATGTCATCTTAATGAAGATAGAAATGTGTTTGTGGTTGCATGTGGTGCAAGTTTGGCTTCCCTTCATTCCATTTCATCATTTAACCTTCCCCTCTGCATTATATATCCAGGGATATGTGGCGGGCTTGGGACCGCTTTAGCTGCATTAGAGGGAAGTTCTTATAAGAACTCATGATGCATTCACGAGGAAAGGTATAGAAAGAGTGTGTTGTCTGTGTGGTATGTGATGACTTTGTCTTTAAAAACATGTGCCACGCCATCACTGAAAGAAAACATGAACGAGTTGAGATGACAGGCATTCGTATGCATGCGTAAAACTCCTACTTCTTCATCTGATATCACAATAACATCTTCACTCGCTTCCACTGCCGACTCCTCGCTTTCCACCATGTCCTCACTCCACGTCTCTCCTTCCTCTTCACTGTCACTCATTCCTTCCCCTTCACTGACACTCATTCCTTCTTCGTCACGTTGCTCTTCACTCGGAGATTCCTCCGGATCCATCATCGCGGATTCGGGTGGAGGAACAACGTTAGATTCGTCGAATAAGGACTAGTATTTCATAAACTGAAATTACTATATCGTTACACTCGTCGGAGGGAAAAGTTTCGCCCATGTAAGTAATTCTATATGGAGCAACTTGTGCAATCGGCTTGCCAGACATGATGATTTGTGAAATAAAGGATGCACAGCCTTTTAAAAGTCAGATCATGCAATCATATTGCTCCAAACTTACGGTTTGAGGAAGAAAAGGGAAGACATAGTTTCATTGACTGCCATCCTCAGCCACTCAACAAACTTGGATGCATTGATCGCGTGAATCTCCCTTATTCCCAACATGGAAAGAAGATGGCTGAATTTCCTGATTGAAGGATTGCTGCTGGTTTTTTTCATCATCCTCTCATACGCCTATCCTATGCTCTCATTATCTGTTGATGGTTAACGGACACTGTTACATATGGTCAGACGACAGTCGAAAGTTACTGATGTTTTTTAGCAAAGCATCCATGATCCCGTGACTTGCTATCTCAGTGGCGTCGTATTTTCAATCATGAGAATGTGGCATCTGCACAAACAATGAGTTGTTTATCCCTTGGTAGATGCGTGTTTAAAGTTATGACAGCTGTAGGTTTGACGAAGTTTCATCATATCATTCATTCAGCGGTGTATGAGTTCAGATGATGCCATCCTCAAAGTTGACATCTATTTACATGAATTCAACTTGTGCCCCACCCACGTTTAACGCTGACAACTACCTTTAACTCAGCAACAGATGAATTCCCGCTACTATGTTTGTATCGCATCACATATGAAAAGCAAAAATTGAGCCGATGATAATAGTAATAAAATGATCTGATTTATTGTAGGAGATAGAATTTGGTTTGATGAAATATATCTCCATTTGGTTTTATGAAATTAACAACATTAGCAACAGAATTTGGTTTTATGAAATTAACCATATTGGAAACAGAATTTGGTTTGATGAAATCAACAACATTAGAAACAGAATTTGGTTTGATGAAAATGATAGCATTAGTCATCAACTTTGGTTTTGTGAAATATAAAGTATATATCTCTCCTATATTAAACGAAAACATCCGACTGGTGCGTTTAACAGCCGACTGACATGACGTTTTCCCACAAAGTCATTTTCTCTTCATGTTGCGCCTTACATCCATGAGCATTGATACAAATCTTGTCATCTTAAAACTGTAGCAGCACTTGTCTTCAAACATATGCTGAATTCCACACACCTTACTTGTTACATAACCAATTCTTTTCAATGCGAGCTAATTATTTTTATTATTATTCTAAGACTGTTTTTGATTACTTGTCATTATTGTTGTGAATTTGCTTTATATTCAGATTTTGTATGACCTTACGATTCTCATTACTAAGGCCAATGTCATGAAATAGACGACATTATTATTATTATTATTAATCTTGCATCACTCATTTCATTTGACATAACTTTTCACTTAAATTATTCCTACAATGTTACTGCAGTGGTCTCAACACAATCCCTACCATGTATTCTAACACTCTAATCACTGTGCAATGACTGCTGTGAATTGTATCGCATTCATGTACATGACTCAGGCTTGTAAATTCCTGTTACTCAGGTGTGAGAAGGTTATGAGAACCTAGGATGCTTCAACGGGTCATTTCAATTTACACGAGTAACATTTGATGCTTTCATGTCTAGTAACATGTATGAGTTACTTCAGAACTCTAGTTTAATGGAGACTTTGATTATTCATTCTTAGCTCGCTGAAGATGAGTGTTTTAAAATCATCACACTGTGAAGAGAGATTGCAAACTAATGAAGATAGAAATTTGATTTCTGTATACGTTTGGCGTGTGAGTGGCCATGCTTTCATCCCTTTCATTAATTTTTAACCCATCCTCTGAGTTCAACGGGCTTGGAACCGTCAGAAAGTAAAAACACTTTCCGGCCTCATTATGGGTAGCCTCATAAAGGCTGTTTGGGGCATTCACTAGCCTCATCAAGGCCATTTGTGGCGTTCTCCGACTCCTCTCTACTTTTGCTCGAAGATCTCTGTGTGAAAGAAAAATGGTGTTAGAGTTGATTGAGAGGCAATGGCGTTCGAGTAACTTACTAGGAATTCTCCTCTTCACTTTTCTCACTGAAAAATCACACAGTCGACCGTGTACCTCCATACTGATATGAATGCAGGTGACCCCACCTCCCTCGTAGCACTCCTGCGTGGTGTTCAAATCATCTGTAACAGTAGGCACGTCAATACTTGGTTTCTGTAGATTGGCAGGTGTACCTCTACATGTCTTCTCTTCATTTCCTTGTTGATGTCTTCAGCCTGACTAAGTCGCCTCTTCAGGTCATGATTTTCTTCTCTCATCCCTTGACAGTTCCTCTCTATCACTCCAAGTCTGTCAACCACCTGCCTCTGATGATTCAACTCGGATGCTACCTCCTCATAAGCCATCTCCTTCTCCTTCCATTCCCGCCTCTCTTTCATTAATGTTTCCTCTCTCTCTTCTGCAGCTGTAATACTTCCTCCTGTAAGACTTTCACCGTTCCCACTTTAATTTCTAGTTTGGCTATGTCCTGCACCATCTCTTTATTTTGTCTATTCATGGCCTCATAGCGATCTTTGAGCAGCATGTAATGGGCTTGCTGTGATGCCTTCGCCTTCAACTCATCTCTATCTAGAGCTCTTGTTTGTTCGCGTATACCGCCTTTCTTTGGCGTAGAAGTGTCTAGTGGCTCCTCTACATGTTCAGATGCATGCTCAGATACATGTTCAGATTCCTGTTTACCACTAATGAAAACGGCTCTCACCTCCTGTACTTCCCCTTCCTCCTCACTGCTGTTTGTATCGCTGAGGAAGGGATCGTTCCCATCATCATCCAAGTCGACAATGTGTCTTACAGCCATCCTCTCCTCCTGCCTTCGTTTATGCAAGTCATCAAACCACTTTTTGAACTGGTAGTTAGAAGTAGACCCACCAGGACACTGGTCATGTCTTTTCCTAAATTCGACAAAGTCAAGAGTCTGCTTCCACAGCATGATGGACACATGTCTTTATTTCAAAGACCTTATGCTCCCCAATGTGTTCCACCTGCCTCAAGTGCTTTTTGTATTCGGTCCCTCTGTATACTTTATCACATGAACATCTTGTGACCCTGTAGCGCGAAGACTTTGATAAAACCATGTTGAAACTGCAACTGGGGCAACTCATGTTGGGCATTTGACACAGTTCTCAACGTAGCACTTTGAACGCCAATCGGTTGAGTCTTAGCTATCTTGTCATGGGTGGCTACTAAACATCTCCATTGCAAAACGCTTGTGAATCACGGCTGCTATCAAGCTGGTCAAGACAACGACTTACCAACCTCTTGTAAATAACTCCACCGTTTTTCATGTCTCGCTATCAAGTCATTGACGGTGCAAGTCACGGAGATTTTCGGTGTTGTACCTCCTGTTGGTGGACGTTCTTTCGAGACAGCGGTGAAGTCCGTAGCGATGAGTACTGTACGGGGCGTTGGCAATGGTAATCCTTGTGAAACCTCTATGTGTCATGTTTCCAAGTGGTTGCCTTTCGTCTCAACGTTGTACTCTGACCGCCAGGGCGAGAATGAACCATGAGTTCTGCCTGCCTCTATCACCGAGGCTAAATGAATTGGAAGGGACATTCATACGCCACAAGCAACCACAAACTCATTTCTCTCTTCGCTAGTGAACAAGCTCCTGTAAGTGTTGTCAGAAAGTGTATCATGATTTGCAAAAACAAAGTTTAGTGTAGTCAAATAGTTTTACTGTTTAATCATCGAAGTTTTATTCGTAAGTGTGGTCAGAAAGTGTATCATCTTGTACAAAAGTTTTGCTGCAACACAGGTTGATGTGTAGTTAGAAAGTTTGATCATGACGTTTTATGAAACACAAATGTCATAAAATGTAAGTGTTAGTGCAGTCAAATAGTTTTTACCACAAGACACGTTTGTGAAAGTAAAGTTTGATCATTGAAGTTTTATGACTGACCAAACTCACAACAGCATTAGAAAGTTTTATCCTTACTTGAGATCCGGACTGCAGTGTGCAAAATGTTTTATGTGACAGTCTTTTCACAAACGATGAAGTGTAAATTCAGAGTGAATACATCTGTTAGGTATACATTAACTTTGGATGTGAAGTAAAGCGAATCATGTTAGATGTACAGAATGAATTGAATATTAGACAACGCATGCAAGTTTTTGACGACTTGAGTGTGTCATGAAAAAACCCAAGTCTAAGTTTAACATGTTGGATATAAAAAGTGAGATGGATAGGAATAAGTGGAGAATGTTTTATAAAACCAGGTAAAGTCTTGTCACAAACGTTGAGTGTATGAGGTCTAGTTCCATGACATTTAATCACGTGGGTCATAGCACAAGTCCTAAAGTCCATAATCCAAGGGTAGGGTTATCTACGGTTGGATTTTGGGATTTAGGGTTTTATATCACACGCGTTGACCGTTAGTGTAGAATACGTGAAGCACGTGTTCTCTTAAAAGTCTAAACGCAAACGTTGAAATAAGTTTTGTAAGAAGTTAAAAACATTGAAATGATGTTGTGAAAGTAGAAACCTAGCGAACGTTGAAAAAAGTTTTATGAAATGTTTCTGCAGTCACTATCGTTAGCGTACTAGCTTTACTAAATGTGTTCTTTGCCTTTATCAAATTGAATTCGTGTGTAGACTGTTTTATAAATAAGGACAGATAGTGTTAAAGTTTTTTGCAGTCTGCATCGACAGCATACAAGTATACACATGACAACATGTAACGCTTCTTAAAAGAGTCGAATGCATATGAGTTAGGAAACACTAAAAACATGTGTGAGATCAAAATCAACCTGCTAGACTAAGTGAGTACCTCACAAAAGTGTTGCATATGTTTTGCGGGAAACTTGTAAAGGAGAACTGTGTATCGAGAACGCGTACTATCATCATAGACAGATGAACATGAATGATATATTCTAACTTCAACTTTCTGACGTTCAAATGAAATTCGTAAACATGAAGCTGTAGGCTCCGCGGTGTAAAACTACATGATGAGTGACAACAACTTTATGTTGGTAAAACTTTCATAGGTTGATGACTACAGTCGCGTTTAAAGTTGATACAAAAACCTTTAAAAACGCATAAGTCTTAGATGCAGTTCAACGTTGTGACTCGTACATTGAACTAACAAAATGAACAAGTCTGTGTAGAGGTACATAACACGCTCATCAGTAGGGAACAACAAAGCATGTAATGTCATTGAATTATCAAAGGAAAGTATTTGAGTTACAGGTCTGTGTTCACGAGAGTGGAACTTTTTCATTGGTATGAAACAGTGAACATTACATTAGAACATTAGGACTGTCCATGAGTATTGTAAAGAAAGGTTAGAATCAAATGTGTAAGTTTGCTTTTCATGTGCATGACAAATTAAGAGAATCAACACGTGTCTCATTCCTAAACTAATCGTGCATTGCTTGTAAGTTGATAATAGAATCAACATTGAAACCTGCATCAAGTGATTTTCTGTGCGAATGCAGACGATGTGAAAATGACACACTGATTGACATTTAACAATGCTTGCAATATTCAACACGCTGCCATTCAAAAGCAGCTAAAGCGTTTATCATAAAACCTATCAGTGAAACAGATGTCATAACTTTTCCAACCCTCATGTACACACAAAGGTTCACGAGTAGAGATAGCGCACTCTGTCGCCTGTTTGTCGCGCTGCCCCCTCAGAAGATAGAGTGTGCCAAGAACACAAAGATGAATGACAGCGCAGCCGGTTGGCGACCGTCTGTCGCATTAAATACATTGCCCCCTATACACATTGAATTTTCTATCGCATCTGTGCAACGAGCAAAGATGCAGGAACTTATCGTCATCTCCTTCATCTCAGGCCCTCCCACCTAGCTGATTCCCACACAGCTCATTGCTATCGTACCGGATATCTTAATCGTGGCGACTGAAAGGATTCTCACGTTGACAATTCGTTACTGTACACTCTCACAGTTTCGCACGCGCAAGTAACCATTTGCTGCTAAAGCATGGGCACTGCCGATTTGTTCAAGGCTTCAATGCCTTGCTAGCCAGTGTCAAACGTTTGTGTAACAAGTGTAAAACTTGTCCAACACACATCTTCAAAGGTCTAACTGTTATGAAATCATCATGTTTCAAGTTTTAAAGTCCATATGATAAGTAGCAAGGATCTATTGCAGTTACATGATGTAAAATATAAACGTTTGTAGAGAGAGGATGACTCTTAGACGTGAAGTCATGAATTTTATTTCTTCACCACCCATCAAATGGAAATAGTAATGGTGTTAATTACATTGGAAGAATCATCAGAGCAAAATGTTCTATAGTAATGCAGGCAGTGGATTGACTTCGTAGTAGAGTCACATCCATGTCACTATATGTAAAGTTTGAAATCATGTTAGAATCCTTTCAGTATATGTAAGATAGGGGAAGTATATAATAATGCTAGAATCATTTCAGCATTTGTAACGCTAGAGATAATAGGTTTAGCAACCTCATAGCACGTTAGAGAGTTGACTGTACTAAGATCTAAGGATGTGATGGTCACATTGGAAGTCAATTGATTTAATGTCATCTTAATGAAGATAGAAATGTGTTTGTGGTTGCATGTGGTGCAAGTTTGGCTTCCCTTCATTCCATTTCATCATTTAACCTTCCCCTCTGCATTATATATCCAGGGATATGTGGCGGGCTTGGGACCGCTTTAGCTGCATTAGAGGGAAGTTCTTATAAGAACTCATGATGCATTCACGAGGAAAGGTATAGAAAGAGTGTGTTGTCTGTGTGGTATGTGATGACTTTGTCTTTAAAAACATGTGCCACGCCATCACTGAAAGAAAACATGAACGAGTTGAGATGACAGGCATTCGTATGCATGCGTAAAACTCCTACTTCTTCATCTGATATCACAATAACATCTTCACTCGCTTCCACTGCCGACTCCTCGCTTTCCACCATGTCCTCACTCCACGTCTCTCCTTCCTCTTCACTGTCACTCATTCCTTCCCCTTCACTGACACTCATTCCTTCTTCGTCACGTTGCTCTTCACTCGGAGATTCCTCCGGATCCATCATCGCGGATTCGGGTGGAGGAACAACGTTAGATTCGTCGAATAAGGACTAGTATTTCATAAACTGAAATTACTATATCGTTACACTCGTCGGAGGGAAAAGTTTCGCCCATGTAAGTAATTCTATATGGAGCAACTTGTGCAATCGGCTTGCCAGACATGATGATTTGTGAAATAAAGGATGCACAGCCTTTTAAAAGTCAGATCATGCAATCATATTGCTCCAAACTTACGGTTTGAGGAAGAAAAGGGAAGACATAGTTTCATTGACTGCCATCCTCAGCCACTCAACAAACTTGGATGCATTGATCGCGTGAATCTCCCTTATTCCCAACATGGAAAGAAGATGGCTGAATTTCCTGATTGAAGGATTGCTGCTGGTTTTTTTCATCATCCTCTCATACGCCTATCCTATGCTCTCATTATCTGTTGATGGTTAACGGACACTGTTACATATGGTCAGACGACAGTCGAAAGTTACTGATGTTTTTTAGCAAAAGCATCCATGATCCCGTGACTTGCTATCTCAGTGGCGTCGTATTTTCAATCATGAGAATGTGGCATCTGCACAAACAATGAGTTGTTTATCCCTTGGTAGATGCGTGTTTAAAGTTATGACAGCTGTAGGTTTGACGAAGTTTCATCATATCATTCATTCAGCGGTGTATGAGTTCAGATGATGCCATCCTCAAAGTTGACATCTATTTACATGAATTCAACTTGTGCCCCACCCACGTTTAACGCTGACAACTACCTTTAACTCAGCAACAGATGAATTCCCGCTACTATGTTTGTATCGCATCACATATGAAAAGCAAAAATTGAGCCGATGATAATAGTAATAAAATGATCTGATTTATTGTAGGAGATAGAATTTGGTTTGATGAAATATATCTCCATTTGGTTTTATGAAATTAACAACATTAGCAACAGAATTTGGTTTTATGAAATTAACCATATTGGAAACAGAATTTGGTTTGATGAAATCAACAACATTAGAAACAGAATTTGGTTTGATGAAAATGATAGCATTAGTCATCAACTTTGGTTTTGTGAAATATAAAGTATATATCTCTCCTATATTAAACGAAAACATCCGACTGGTGCGTTTAACAGCCGACTGACATGACGTTTTCCCACAAAGTCATTTTCTCTTCATGTTGCGCCTTACATCCATGAGCATTGATACAAATCTTGTCATCTTAAAACTGTAGCAGCACTTGTCTTCAAACATATGCTGAATTCCACACACCTTACTTGTTACATAACCAATTCTTTTCAATGCGAGCTAATTATTTTTATTATTATTCTAAGACTGTTTTTGATTACTTGTCATTATTGTTGTGAATTTGCTTTATATTCAGATTTTGTATGACCTTACGATTCTCATTACTAAGGCCAATGTCATGAAATAGACGACATTATTATTATTATTATTAATCTTGCATCACTCATTTCATGTGACATAACTTTTCACTTAAATTATTCCTACAATGTTACTGCAGTGGTCTCAACACAATCCCTACCATGTATTCTAACACTCTAATCACTGTGCAATGACTGCTGTGAATTGTATCGCATTCATGTACATGACTCAGGCTTGTAAATTCCTGTTACTCAGGTGTGAGAAGGTTATGAGAACCTAGGATGCTTCAACGGGTCATTTCAATTTACACGAGTAACATTTGATGCTTTCATGTCTAGTAACATGTATGAGTTACTTCAGAACTCTAGTTTAATGGAGACTTTGATTATTCATTCTTAGCTCGCTGAAGATGAGTGTTTTAAAATCATCACACTGTGAAGAGAGATTGCAAACTAATGAAGATAGAAATTTGATTTCTGTATACGTTTGGCGTGTGAGTGGCCATGCTTTCATCCCTTTCATTAATTTTTAACCCATCCTCTGAGTTCAACGGGCTTGGAACCGTCAGAAAGTAAAAACACTTTCCGGCCTCATTATGGGTAGCCTCATAAAGGCTGTTTGGGGCATTCACTAGCCTCATCAAGGCCATTTGTGGCGTTCTCCGACTCCTCTCTACTTTTGCTCGAAGATCTCTGTGTGAAAGAAAAATGGTGTTAGAGTTGATTGAGAGGCAATGGCGTTCGAGTAACTTACTAGGAATTCTCCTCTTCACTTTTCTCACTGAAAAATCACACAGTCGACCGTGTACCTCCATACTGATATGAATGCAGGTGACCCCACCTCCCTCGTAGCACTCCTGCGTGGTGTTCAAATCATCTGTAACAGTAGGCACGTCAATACTTGGTTTCTGTAGATTGGCAGGTGTACCTCTACGTGTCTTCTCTTCATTTCCTTGTTGATGTCTTCAGCCTGACTAAGTCGCCTCTTCAGGTCATGATTTTCTTCTCTCATCCCTTGACAGTTCCTCTCTATCACTCCAAGTCTGTCAACCACCTGCCTCTGATGATTCAACTCGGATGCTACCTCCTCATAAGCCATCTCCTTCTCCTTCCATTCCCGCCTCTCTTTCATTAATGTTTCCTCTCTCTCTTCTGCAGCTGTAATACTTCCTCCTGTAAGACTTTCACCGTTCCCACTTTAATTTCTAGTTTGGCTATGTCCTGCACCATCTCTTTATTTTGTCTATTCATGGCCTCATAGCGATCTTTGAGCAGCATGTAATGGGCTTGCTGTGATGCCTTCGCCTTCAACTCATCTCTATCTAGAGCTCTTGTTTGTTCGCGTATACCGCCTTTCTTTGGCGTAGAAGTGTCTAGTGGCTCCTCTACATGTTCAGATGCATGCTCAGATACATGTTCAGATTCCTGTTTACCACTAATGAAAACGGCTCTCACCTCCTGTACTTCCCCTTCCTCCTCACTGCTGTTTGTATCGCTGAGGAAGGGATCGTTCCCATCATCATCCAAGTCGACAATGTGTCTTACAGCCATCCTCTCCTCCTGCCTTCGTTTATGCAAGTCATCAAACCACTTTTTGAACTGGTAGTTAGAAGTAGACCCACCAGGACACTGGTCATGTCTTTTCCTAAATTCGACAAAGTCAAGAGTCTGCTTCCACAGCATGATGGACACATGTCTTTATTTCAAAGACCTTATGCTCCCCAATGTGTTCCACCTGCCTCAAGTGCTTTTTGTATTCGGTCCCTCTGTATACTTTATCACATGAACATCTTGTGACCCTGTAGCGCGAAGACTTTGATAAAACCATGTTGAAACTGCAAGATAAAAGTCAATTATTTACTACAGTTCTCACAAGAAAGCACTGTTTATCAGAAACATGTTTGCAATAATTGGCATGGGACAGACAATGAAGACCCTAACCTTGAGACCCCAATGTTAGAAAGTGTATCAGTGATGCCTGTAAGATCTGACTTTAAATCTCTAACTTAGAGCGTTTGATAGCAAACGTCAGACGACTCACCGTTGAAGGAGGAAACAGGAGTGAAATTGGGAAGGGAGAAGCGCCTTACATACTTCTCTCACAAAGACAGAATATGTCACTGTCCAAATTTGGTCATGTCTCCTTCAAACTATTTCATCTCACCATATTTGGAATGTCAACCGCTGATTTTCCTCACTGACGCAGGGAGTCAAGATTGCCATAAATGGGCATTCCCGCTCCGTTGTGACGGAAGGGGAAATGACGCACGGCTCACGCTTTGTGATAGCGGTCTCTTTATCCTGAGTGGCAAGTTTCTATAACCCTCTAGTGAACTGAATGTATCCGAAGTGAAGACTGAAAAAAGATGAAATGATTGAATAGTTCCTAGCGTGTAATGAAATACATGGAATGACAAACGTACAGATGCTCACAATGATACTTAGGGGCTTCACACCATTTGAATGTTTTCTTATATCATTATCATGCTCACTTTCGAAGAGGCGTGATTCAATGTTTCATTCGAAGGATGCTTGTAAATATCAATGCTGCACTCCCATGACATTTCAATTTTATGTGTTTATGCAATTGCATAAGCTTTCACTGGACTCGCATCGTCTTATAAAGTGTTCGTTTACGCAGCGCACGAAGTTATATCTCTCAATAACGTTGAACTCAATCTCACACACACATTGTCACTTTAAACATGACTGGAATACAGTTCTCCCACATCAACTTCATTTCTAACGTTACAAATGCTGAAATGATTCTAGCATTATTATATACTTCCCCTATCTTACATATACTGAAAGGATTCTAACATGATTTCAAACTTTACATATAGTGACATGGATGTGACTCTACTACGAAGTCAATCCACTGCCTGCATTACTATAGAACATTTTGCTCTGATGATTCTTCCAATGTAACTAACACCATTACTATTTCCATTTGATGGGTGGTGAAGAAATAAAATTCATGACTTCACGTCTAAGAGTCATCCTCTCTCTACAAACGTTTATATTTTACATCATGTAACTGCAATAGATCCTTGCTACTTATCATATGGACTTTAAAACTTGAAACATGATGATTTCATAACAGTTAGACCTTTGAAGATGTGTGTTGGACAAGTTTTACACTTGTTACACAAACGTTTGACACTGGCTAGCAAGGCATTGAAGCCTTGAACAAATCGGCAGTGCCCATGCTTTAGCAGCAAATGGTTACTTGCGCGTGCGAAACTGTGAGAGTGTACAGTAACGAATTGTCAACGTGAGAATCCTTTCAGTCGCCACGATTAAGATATCCGGTACGATAGCAATGAGCTGTGTGGGAATCAGCTAGGTGGGAGGGCCTGAGATGAAGGAGATGACGATAAGTTCCTGCATCTTTGCTCGTTGCACAGATGCGATAGAAAATTCAATGTGTATAGGGGGCAATGTATTTAATGCGACAGACGGTCGCCAACCGGCTGCGCTGTCATTCATCTTTGTGTTCTTGGCACACTCTATCTTCTGAGGGGGCAGCGCGACAAACAGGCGACAGAGTGCGCTATCTCTACTCGTGAACCTTTGTGTGTACATGAGGGTTGGAAAAGTTATGACATCTGTTTCACTGATAGGTTTTATGATAAACGCTTTAGCTGCTTTTGAATGGCAGCGTGTTGAATATTGCAAGCATTGTTAAATGTCAATCAGTGTGTCATTTTCACATCGTCTGCATTCGCACAGAAAATCACTTGATGCAGGTTTCAATGTTGATTCTATTATCAACTTACAAGCAATGCACGATTAGTTTAGGAATGAGACACGTGTTGATTCTCTTAATTTGTCATGCACATGAAAAGCAAACTTACACATTTGATTCTAACCTTTCTTTACAATACTCATGGACAGTCCTAATGTTCTAATGTAATGTTCACTGTTTCATACCAATGAAAAAGTTCCACTCTCGTGAACACAGACCTGTAACTCAAATACTTTCCTTTGATAATTCAATGACATTACATGCTTTGTTGTTCCCTACTGATGAGCGTGTTATGTACCTCTACACAGACTTGTTCATTTTGTTAGTTCAATGTACGAGTCACAACGTTGAACTGCATCTAAGACTTATGCGTTTTTAAAGGTTTTTGTATCAACTTTAAACGCGACTGTAGTCATCAACCTATGAAAGTTTTACCAACATAAAGTTGTTGTCACTCATCATGTAGTTTTACACCGCGGAGCCTACAGCTTCATGTTTACGAATTTCATTTGAACGTCAGAAAGTTGAAGTTAGAATATATCATTCATGTTCATCTGTCTATGATGATAGTACACGTTCTCGATACACAGTTCTCCTTTACAAGTTTCCCGCAAAACATATGCAACACTTTTGTGAGGTACTCACTTAGTCTAGCAGGTTGATTTTGATCTCACACATGTTTTTAGTGTTTCCTAACTCATATGCATTCGACTCTTTTAAGAAGCGTTACATGTTGTCATGTGTATACTTGTATGCTGTCGATGCAGACTGCAAAAAACTTTAACACTATCTGTCCTTATTTATAAAACAGTCTACACACGAATTCAATTTGATAAAGGCAAAGAACACATTTAGTAAAGCTAGTACGCTAACGATAGTGACTGCAGAAACATTTCATAAAACTTTTTTCAACGTTCGCTAGGTTTCTACTTTCACAACATCATGTCAATGTTTTTAACTTCTTACAAAACTTATTTCAACGTTTGCGTTTAGACTTTTAAGCGAACACGTGCTTCACGTATTCTACACTAACGGTCAACGCGTGTGATATAAAACCCTAAATCCCAAAATCCAACCGTAGATAACCCTACCCTTGGATTATGGACTTTAGGACTTGTGCTATGACCCACGTGATTAAATGTCATGGAACTAGCCCTCACACACTCAACGTTTGTGACAAGACTTTACCTGGTTTTATAAAACATTCTCCACTTATTCCTATCCATCTCACTTTTTATATCCAACATGTTAAACTTAGACTTGGGTTTTTTCATGACACACTCAAGTCGTCAAAAACTTGCATGCGTTGTCTAATATTCAATTCATTCTGTACATCTAACATGATTCGCTTTACTTCACATCCAAAGTTAATGTATACCTAACAGATGTATTCACTCTGAATTTACACTTCATCGTTTGTGAAAAGACTGTCACATAAAACATTTTGCACACTGCAGTCCGGATCTCAAGTAAGGATAAAACTTTCTAATGCTGTTGTGAGTTCGGTCAGTCATAAAACTTCAATAATCAAACTTTACTTTCACAAACGTGTCTTGTGGTAAAAACTATTTGACTGCACTAACACTTACATTTTATGACATTTGTGTTTCACAAAACGTCATGATCAAACTTTCTAACTACACATCAACCTGTGTTGCAGTAAAACTTTTGTACAAGATGATACACTTTCTGACCACACTTACGAATAAAACTTCGATGATCAAACTTTACTTTCACAAATGTGTGTCACAGTAAAACTATTTGACTACACTAAACTTTGCTTTTGCAAACCATGATACACTTTCTGACTGCACTCACGAGGGCTTGTTCACTAGCGAAGAGAGAAATGAGTTTGCGGTTGCGTGTGGCGCATGAATGTCCCTTCCAATTCATTCCATTTCATTTAGCCTCGGTCAGAGGCAGTCTCACAGCGTTGATGGAGAATCTTAAAGAAAACCTACGGGAGAGGGCAAAGGCACTCATGACCGAGCGATTGAAAAGAGTCCGTTGAGATCGGTGTCACCTGCCCGACATAAGCGACAGCTCAGCGGTTTTAGTCTAAAGTATGACACCGTCCCTTGCCCTCCTTACATCTGTGGTAGTGCTCGCCGCCCAATAGCAACGCCTCACCGTAGGAAGTATTATATAGAAGGTCTCCACCTCACGTTGAGATGACTTGATAACCAGACATGAAACGTGCTTGATAGCAAGCCGTGATTCACAAGCGTTTTGCAATGGAGATGTTTAGTAGCCACCCATGACAAGATAGCTAAGACTCAACCGATTGGCGTTCAAAGTGCTACGTTGAGAACTGTGTCAAATGCCCAACATGAGTTGCCCCAGAGGTTTCGGTCTAAAATATGACACACTCCCTTGCCACACTTATCACTACGGCATCATCCGCCGTCCCGAAGGAACACCCTGTCATTGGAATATTACAGCAAAACTCTCCGTGCCATGCTCGCTTTCAGTGAAAAGCCGCTTGGATCATGCAAAGACTGGCTCAGACATCATGACAAATCCTTTCGTTGAATTCAGCAGGGTCGAAAACCCCAGAAAACCTCCAAAAATAACGAATTTAAATTTTTCAGCATTTAGTACTACTTATGAAATTATATAAGTAGTCTGCAAGTATAGGTCTGATCAATAGCTATCAAAACTTTTTTGAATCAAGTCAAAAGGACTTGTAGAAGCAAAGTTACAAGCCTTTAAAGTTTTGGAGTCTTTTATGGCTTGGAGACTAAGGCCATCTCCTGGCTAACCTATAAGTCTGACGCCTTAGCTAATATCAGCAATGAAATTTTCTAAGTCGGTTTCTACGGAAACCCGGTTTTGGAATTTCCGATGCTATCATCGGAACTCCGGAGTTCACCTGTCCCAACCAAGTCGGGAGGAGAACTGATTCCGACAAGTAGAGACTCCACTTATATAGTTTGTGGCGATCAGCTGATGACGTGATGTCAATCATCCAAAACTTTAAACACTTCTATCTTCGGTTCTAGTGCTCCGATTGACTTCAAATTTTGACAGTCACTTTTTCTCGCTGTCACCTTTCATTTAAGCCATCCCTCGACTCTCTACCATTACCAGAAGCCGAGTTCGTTTTTTCAAAGTATCCAAAATCTTGGAAAATGCACAAAAATTCGATTTTAAGCAAGCTCTCATTTGGAAACGAAACCTTCCACACATCTGAAAAGGTAGGATCCTAGAGAACAAAGTGCGATCTTGCCCCTAAAAGAAACCGGAGCTCTTCATTTATTTTCATTCCTGAGAGAGTCGTCATTAAAATAGGCCACAATTTAACATTTTCAGGAAAAAGTCCTAGGTTCACCATTTCGCGATTTTCAAAAATTCAACATTTTGATCTCACACCTAAACCAAGGAAGACTTGGACAAACGATGCTTTCCACTGCATTTGGCTCACTCTTAGCTTTCACATGAGCTATAGCACGACTTTCTACGTTCACTCCCACCCAAGTTGGAAGTCTGACAGGAGGGGGGGGGGAGGTAGCGAAAACTTTTTGTCACCGATTCACTTGAAACTCACCCTCTAGATGCAGAATTGCACGCTGAATCCGAATCTGACCTCCATTTGTCCATCTGAGCAATCCTTCTGCCCGCTAGAGCCATTTTCGTAAAAATTTTAACTCTGTCGTTTTTCGGAATTCTAGTCACTTAGGCCCCAGTACATTTAGGCCCCACAAGAAATGGTCATATAGGCCCCATGTTCTTATGTTATTTTAACTACAAGATTACAATCAAAACCAAGAAAATGTTATGATACATAGGAGCCATACATTACAGAAATATGCTTGGTTTTATCAAAGATGCCGCAGAATTGTCTGGGGAGTTGTATGTGGATTGTTCGAGAATGTCAAAAACACCGGTTTATGATGTTATTTTAACCACGGCGAGTTTCAGCGTGTATGAGGTATCAAAAGACTACAAATTTTCTGAAACCACCAGAAATGTCAATGGTTTTAGAAGAAATTGTAGTAGTTGTATTTAAATAGCAATAATTCAAAATTGGACATATTTCATTCACGTGATCATCATGTTATTTTTATCCTGCAAAAACATACAACAAACTTGGTATCATTGGATAGAAAACTGTTCACTCTATCTAGAAATATCAACGCTTTTGCAGAAAATGCTGACACAATGTCGGAAACTACAGATTGATGTATTTTGTGCAAGAATGTTTCTGTCACAAATTCCTTCTAAATTTATGTTAGATTTTGTTTAAACGCTGCAAGCATTTCTAAACGCACCAGCTGGACGTGGAATTTTGTGGTCTACCGCTATTAACGAAGCTATCAGCCTATATCTACGCACACGGCATGTTTCAAGGCAGCAGGGAAAGTAAGTAGCTTTTATTTCATTGCAATGAATGTTTAGTCTTATTGCAGGAGGTTAGATCAGTGGAATCGGCTTGCAGACTGATGAACGGAGCTTATGATTGCTTGGCTTAGTTAGGAACAACCCTATATAGATAACTAAAGAATAGAAGGGAATGCTATGTACAGGGCACTGTGCATATGCAGCAGATGAATAATGAGTAATGAATAAGCAGATGTTGGTGGAATGGCTATTGCCTACTGCATAGGTTGAGTCGGCAAATATTTGGTCTCCCATCTATTACACCGGCTATCTGGTGCAGCAATCTTCCATTTTTGTTGTCGTGTCTAGTTGCTCAGAAATTTCTGACTCCAAATCCCTCAATGAAATAAGTGTGTGTCTTGATTTGTTTGTTTGTCTTGCTTCACCTTGGTCCTGCTTTGCATCCTACAGGCACGTGTGAACAGGGGACCACTGAAAGCTCAGCCCGCCTAATCTTCAGCCAGACACATTGATCTCGGACTTTTGATTGCACATGAATGATATAGAACTACATATAGATGAGCTGGCAGTGGATGCCAATGCAACTATCGCTTGCACTTATCTAATTCATGAATACCAGAGTGTTCAAATTGTCATGATTCCATCAAATTTTAGGAAATCCAATCCACATGTCAGACTCTTTTTGCATAAATTATATACTGTGATCGATTTCTACCACCATGACAACTAGATCATTAGATTCTAAGAACATCTCCACGACAACTTCGCAAGCCGGGTCGACCAGAAAAATTGGCTGGTTACAAACAACAAGCGAAGTCAGAATGAAAAATTGATAAACTACAAGCATAGCCATAGCGTCCAAGATATTCACTCAATCTACGCAACCAACACCTCAAACTAATGCCAATGATCCCAAAGGATGCGCAATTCAGTCCCCATCCTCCTACATGCCCTGAAACGGACACAGCAGGGTCTCAAAGATGACCTAATTTCACTGATTTTACGAAATTTAATCATCTCTACTAAGTTCAAGCATAGCCATAGCGGCCAAGATATTCACTCAATCTACGCAACCAACACCTCAAACTAATGCCAATGATCCCAAAGGATGCGCAATTCAGTCCCCATCCTTCTGCGTGCCCTGAAACGGACACAGCAGGCTCTCAAAGATGACCTAATTTCACTGATTTTACGAAATTTGACCATCATCTCTACTAATTTCAAGCATAGCCATAGCGGCCAAGATATTCACTCAATCTACGCAACCAAAACCTCAAACTAATGCCAATGATCCCAAAGGATGCGCAATTCAGTCCCCATCCTCCTGCATGCCCTGCAACGGACACAGCAGGCTCTCAAAGTTGACCTAATTTCACGGATTTTACGAAATTTGACCATCTCCTCTACTAATTTCAAGAATAGCCATAGCGGCCAAGATATTTACTCAATTAACTCAACCAACATCACAAACAAATGCACAATCACAAACATGTGTCGAGAGAATGGGCAGCATGCGAATATCTGCTGTCGACAGCACAAATGACAAAGCGGACAAAGCCAGTCGCCAGAAGCATTTAAGAAACAAAGTGTATAGGCACAGGGACTCGAACGCTCACTGCGCTGTGCAAAAAATTATGCAGGAAGGGAAATTGGACCAGATCGGAACTCTGTCGGCACAAATGGAAAATCGAAGCAAAGCGACCACTACAAAATGCCTCAGAACGGCATACTACATTGCCAAAAATAATCGGCCCTATACAGACTATGAAACATTGATAGATCTTCAAGAGACCAATGGCGTAGATTTGGGTCGAAATTTGCATTCTCATGACACATGTACAAGAATGATTGAAGTGATCTCGAGCACAATGCGTCGCCAACTCTGTGAGAAGATCAGAGGGAGCAAAAATGGAATCTCATTGATCATCGACGAATCAAACTCGCTATCGAAGCGATCATGTCTGATCATTTACATGCGTTCAAAGATAACCCCGGAGGATCCTCCACTGAATGTGTTTCTAGACCTTGTTGAACTTCCTGCCCAGAATGCATCCACTGTGTTGAACTGCTTGATGACATCGCTAAAAGCCAATGGTTTTGATGACGCCTACCCAGAGTTGGAAAAGTCGGAATTGGAATTAATTCCGGATCGGAATTAATTCCATTTTTCGTCGGAATTAGAATTGGAATTGACGATATTTGAATCTACTGGAATTGGAATTGGAATTGACCTTGATAAACCTCAATTCCACTTTTTCGATAGACCTGTGATAAATCTATTTGTACAAAAATTGAAATCACAGTTCTCGGCCGTTGTGTTAGCTGCACGCACAGATAAGAGAGAGAGAGAGAGATAGATCGACAGAGGTAGATTCATTCTATTGTTGAATAAAGGGTGCTAATTGTGACTTCGATGGGCCTACAGCCCTGGACAATGTTAATTCAGCGATTAAGCAAACAGTGAAAGACAATAATCTTCGTTCAATCTGTTATTTAGTTATTTATCATGTAAGATAATGAATCAAAATAAAACAATTGTTGAATTTAGTTATTGATTGGATAAGCACAAAAATTGGAGATTAACTTAATTGTTGTACACACGAAAAACAATCGGTTTGGAAAGAGGAAAATTAACCCTGCATTAGAGGGCATTAAAGGACAGTTCAAATAACAATATAGACAGGGTCAACAAATTATTCTAATAATTAATGATTCAATTAAAATGGCAATGACATGAAATATTATTCAACTTCCAATCACAACAATTGACAATATTAATTTTCAAGACTAGTTATACAGATACGATACTCAACGATAAAAGAAAAACTTTAAACTTGCAGTTCACTTCTTAATGTTGAATTCACTTCAATTCGATCGGACTCACTTATACCAAAATAATATCATAAATATCATGAATATCAGTGTCACTTATACCGTCAATCTTCAATCGCGCTCGCTGATGTGTTGCCGCATACGCTACTGTGTTGTTGTTCGCTGGTAGGCAGTTGTAGTTGTTACTTCTGTAGTTAAGTTACACCGCGAGAGCCCGGAGTTCTTCTAACAGCTACTGAAGATGTCGTATGTGTTGTTGTTTCAATTTCTCATCGCTTTTAATTTATGCAAATTTTTGACACTTGACGATAAATCCACTTTCTTTTGAAAATTGAAAGAGTTTCCTTTAATCTCTGCTCGCTAGCTTTCGATCCGACCACATTTCGTTCTTATCACGGAATTTTTAGTCTCCTTTTTTAATATGGACCATTAATCAGTTTTCATGATATCATTTTTATCGTCTTTTTTTCTTTCATCAACAATCACGTTATTCGCACATTGAATTTCTTTCTTCTGTCAGTTAATTAATAGATTTATTCGCATCTCTCTCTCTCTCTCTCCCAGCGTTCGATTCTTTGCTGACCGTTAATTTTCTTTTCTTTTTTTCACGAGATATTGAAAATCTCGTTTACGAAACGAAAATGGCGCAGGCTGACCGGTTACATATATATACACGTACATGTACACAAGAAGTATGAACTATGAACATGAGAACGCACATAAGAACGACGCAGGGAACGGCGCACACGAACAACGAGGATAGGATAAGGGCACATGGGTTAGATTGAAGCGAGAAAACTTTAGATACATTAAAATAATACATTATACGCGTCATGCAATTATCGGAATTGAATCTCATTATGGAATTGGAATTGAATTGAACTGTTTCGACTGGAATTGGAATTGGAATTGAAGTTTCTGCTCCGGAATTGGAATTGGAATTAAAAAAATTCAGTGGAATTTTTCCAGCTCTGCGCCTACCTGTCCTCCCATTTGATTTCCTTGTATACTGATTGAGCCTCCGTGATGCTAGGAAAGCAAGGCGGTATAGGAGCGCAGCTGAAAAAGCAATTTCCATCTATTGCGTTATGGCACTGCTTGAACCACAGACTGGAGCTCAGTGTCTCTGACTCAATAAAGGCGGTGGACGGCATTTTTCACATTCAATCTATGCTATCGAAGCTTCACAATATCTACTCATATTCCTCGAAGATGCAGCGGCAGTTGAACGATGTAGCAAGGAATCTTCATGTTCATCTGAAGAAGATTGGCAAAGTTTTCGATGTGAGATGGGTTGCCTCATCGTACCGGACCGTCAACGCGATATGGAGTGACTATGCCGACCTGGTCAAGCATTTCAGTGAATTTCGAGGGATGACATAGTGAAATCGAATGAAAGATACACGTATTCAGGAATAGTTTCCAAACTCACGACCAAAGAGTTCATCCAAGATCTGGCACTCGTCAAAGATTGCTTAGCAGCACTTGCTGAATTGAGCGAAACTCTTCAAAATCGGACCATGACCATCAATATGGCATACAAGCACATTAAATGGACGATCTCTGCCCTGAAGAGCATGCAATCTGGCGTGGCTAACGGACAATATGCGTTTGACAAAATATAGGAAAATCTCAGTGTTGAGGCCGAAGGTGAACACAAAGTAACTTTCATGGGTGTTGATTTGAAGGAATTTACCAAGAGAACCCAATACCAATCTTTCAGTCATGGTCGCTTCATTCAGGTATTGATCGACAACGTGAGCGCACGACTCTCGATTGAGACACAGGAGCCATGCTTGAAGTTGATAGATGTTCTCTACCCGGAAAACTGGCCTGAAGATTATGACATTCCCTGGCTTGAGGGTGAAAACACAATCCGACACCTTTGCGAGAGGTTCTTTATTCCTCAGGAAGGAATTATTCCCTCATTCCGCGAATATATGTCAAACCCGATGAAAGGGCCTGGGCAAATTCAGAAGTCAATGATATATGGACTGGCCATGATGATCCCCGTGAGTTCCTCCGAGGCGGAACGAGGCTTTTCCCAGATGAACTTGGTTTCCACTTCAAGTAGGTCTGTGCTAACGATACAGAACGTTTCGTCCCTTCTCTTTATAGGAGTCAATGGACCACCCTCCCATCTTTGGGATCCAGCTCCTAGTCTTGCTGAATGGTCGAAGCGACACCACCATGCAACCGACAATCTCTCCAGAAAACGTATTGCTGTCATGGAGAAAGATTTGACTTCTGTCGAGAAAGTGTTCATTAAAACTACGGCTACTTAAGGATTTTAGCATTTCTGGAATGCATCCGCTTCGCAGTTTGTGCAGTAATCAATAATATTCATAGACGCTGAAGCAGTACAAAGTATGTTCCGATAAAGTCAATAGCAACAGTGATAAATTTTTGGTTGGATGTCTGCTCATCTAGGAAGGAAGTGATATGACAAATTTTCAATTACTTGTACTTTCATATTTTGCACGGTCAGTTCTATATTTTGCCAGATCAGTGTAAAGTATGAAGGTAGAAATGATTATCAATTTAGCAAGTTGAGTAGAGGTACTGCTGATCAAACAAATCCAACCAAAAATTGATCACAATCTGAATTTTGTCGCAAGTTTGATATATCTAAAACAAATCCACATGCTATGTTCTCGCCTCATAGAGTGGCCGCCCAGATTTCCGAGGTTGGTGGTTCGAGTCTCTTTACCGACATCAATTTTTCGGCGTTCTGTTGTTTCATGCATGAACTGTCCAAATGTTATTGCTCTCAATAATCTACGTGTTTGCGTGTAGAAGCAATCCATAGAAATGGATATCGCTCGCGTTTTGCTGAGCACTTGAACATTGAATATTTTTGCTTCAGAGTTTATGAGTATAGTACTTTAATATTTTGCCACTGAAGATTTCATTATCAGAATCTGCTCCTAGGAAATCCCATATTTCAGAGATGTTTTATCATTCACATGTGCAAAACTTGTAAGTCTTGTTGTTAGTTATTGTTTAAATCTTGTTTTCTGACATTGACTATGTATATCTCGTCCTCTGAGTCTGATTGCGACAGCCTATACACTGTACATACGAGCAGGTGCAACATTAGTCACGTTTTCAACTTTGAATTGTTTTTGTTTTGTTTGCTGTTGAGAAAGTTTACTAATTAGTTTGTTATCAAAGGATTGTCTGCTGCTCAGGAGAGTTTTTAGAATTAATTTGAAAAGGTTTGTTATGTAGATTTTGTTTCAATCTACTATTGTGCTCTCGGAAAAGATCTTGCAGAATTTGATTGTTAAAGTTGCACTGATATTATTACACAGATTTGATGAAAACGATTTTTTATTCGCTGCATATTTCTGGAGATACATACCATACCAATAATTCTTAAGTTAAAGTAAAGGCTCCTAATCCCATAAACCTTTTTGAGGGACAATGAAATTTCAGCTAACTTTGGTTTTCATATTAAGTAGGCCCTGTCTTTCAATTGAATCGTTTGTGAGCTATGCTTAAGAATGGCTGAGTCTGAGTTTCACTTCTATTCTAGACATACCAACGTCAAATATTCAAGAATTTGAAACTTTTCTGATATTTTCAGAAAGTCGAAATTTTGAAAATTCCAAAAATGACTTCATTTTCATGACCTAAAGGGGGTAGGGGTCAAAGTTGCAAAATAGGGCCTACCCACCTTTTTTCAGTCGAGCGTACCCCTGCCTTCACTATATGTTTGCGGTCTACCAATGTGTGTTATAGCCATCGTTTATTCCTCAGTGGATCATGCCATGTTCATATGTATGAATATTCCCGTTTAATATTCGTTAATTGAATTAATGTAGCAATAATTGACAATTCTATCTCCATCAATGCCGATAAAGAAGTAAAATATCAAAGCGAGTTTGGTCTTTATGCATCTCAAGTCTAGAATTGTTTCGCAGTAGAAATCGACGATATACACGTGGTGAAGGAAAAAGCTTTGAATTAATCTAATTTACTAATATATATATATATATATATATATATAGATTTCGCTGTTTCTCGACCACTCATGTCACCGAATTGAATTTGGAGGATGTTGACCCATTTTTGTATGGTGATGAAATGCAGCGCAATGAACCATTTATTGAGGTGCACTTAAGTGTGCAGTTACGGATGCCTATCAGATGAAAATGAAAGTTCTGACAAGTCGTGGACAAGTGAAAAATCTGAGCTTTCATTATAACTATGACTGCAATGCGAGTAGATGGCTTACAGTTGAATGATTTGGTGTGAGAAATCTTTATCACACTGTTCATGTATCCGACGAAAATCATTCAACATTTTCATGTATCTTGCTTTGTGGGCTGGATCCAACAGGTATTCTATATCGTAATTAGTTTAAATCCAGGTTGATAATGATTAATCGCATTGATTACGCAAGCTCAATTATATCACAAATAATTTTATCTGAGTTATTTTTACTATTAGAGCTAATATTTGTAAGTCTCCATTCGGCTCTGCAGTAAAAGAAACTTTCCGAATTCTTCCACTTCAGACGTCCTTGAGACACCGTGAATCATTATCATCCAAAATTATTGAACGTGTGTTGCTAATGTGAGAATGATCAGCATTGATATTTCATGCATTTTAAGTGGGAGATGGGTAGGCTGCGTGATACTTTGTAATTCAACATCGAAGTTGATTGCGTGATATGATGTCAGTTCTGATTGCTTCTAGTGAATGTCAAAAATCTTCAGAATCCCCATAGAAGTGCTATGGGAGCTGTGGGGATGACCATTCCCACCCCATACCCATGGGTATCCCCACAGCCTGCTGTGTCCGTTGCAGGGCATGCAGGAGGATGGGGACTGAATTGCGCAGCCTTTGGGATAATTGGCATTAGTTTGTGATGTTGGTTGAGTTAGTTGAGTACCGTAAATATCTTGGCCGCTATGGCTATGCTTGAAATTAGTAGAGGAGATGGTCAAATTTCGTAAAATCCGTGAAATTAGGTCAACTTTGAGAGCCTGCTGTGTCCGTTGCAGGGCATGCAGGAGGATGGGGACTGAATTGCGCATCCTTTGGAATCATTGACATTAGTTTGTGATGTTGGTAGCGTAGATTGAGTGAATATCTTGGCCGCTATGGCTATGCTTGAAATTAGTAGAGGAGATGATTAAATTTCGTAAAATCAGTGAAATTAGGTCAACTTTGAGAGCCTGCTGTGTCCGTTGCAGGGCATGCAAGAGGATGGGGACTGAATTGCGCATCCTTTGGGATCATTGGCATTAGTTTGTGATGTTGGTTGCGTAGATTGAGTGAATATCTTGGCCGCTATGGCTATGCTTGAAATTAGTAGAGGAGATGATTAAATTTCGTAAAATCAGTGAAATTATGTCAACTTTGAGAGCCTGCAATGTCCGTTGCAGGGCATGCAGGAGGATGGGGACTGAATTGCGCATCCTTTGGGATGATTGACATTAGTTTGTGATGTTGGTTGAGTTAATTGAGTAAATATCTTGGCCGCTATGGCTATTCTTGAAATTAGTAGAGGAGATGGTCAAATTTCGTGAAATCCGTGAAATTAGGTCAACTTTGAGAGCCTGCTGTGTCCGTTGCAGGGCATACAGGAGGATGGGGACTGAATTGCGCATCCTTTGGGATCATTGGCATTTGTTTGTGATGTTGGTTGAGTTAATTGAGTAAATATCTTGGCCGCTATGGCTATGCTTGAAATTAGTAGAGGAGATGGTCAAATTTCGTAAAATCCGTGAAATTAGGTCAACTTTGAGAGCCTGCTGTGTCCGTTGCAGGGCATGCAAGAGGATGGGGACTGAATTGCGCATCCTTTGGGATCATTGGCATTTGTTTGTGATGTTGGTTGAGTTAATTGAGTAAATATCTTGGCCGCTATGGCTATTCTTGAAATTAGTATAGAAGATGGTCAAATTTCGTAAAATCAGTGAAATTAGGTCAACTTTGAGAGCCTGCTGTGTCCGTTGCAGGGCATACAGGAGAATGGGGACTGAATTGCGCATCCTTTGGGATCATTGGCATTTGTTTGTGATGTTGGTTGAGTTAATTGAGTAAATATCTTGGCCGCTATGGCTATGCTTGAAATTAGTAGAGGAGATGGTCAAATTTCGTAAAATCAGTGAAATTAGGTCAACTTTGAGAGCCTGCTGTGTCCGTTGCAGGGCATGTAAGAGGATGGGGACTGAATTGCGCATCCTTTGGGATCATTGGCATTTGTTTGTGATGTTGGTTGAGTTGATTGAGTAAATATCTTGGCCGCTATGGCTATTCTTGAAATTAGTAGAGGAGATGGTCAAATTTCGTAAAATCAGTGAAATTATGTCAATTTTGAGAGCCTGCTGTGTCCGTTGCAGGGCATGCAGGAGGATGGGGACTAAATTGCGCATCCTTTGGGATCATTGGCATTAGTTTGAGGTGTTGGTTGCGTAGATTGAGTGAATATCTTGGCCGCTATGGCTATGCTTGAAATTAGTAGAGGAGATGGTCAAATTTCGTAAAATCCGTGAAATTAGGTCAACTTTGAGAGCCTGCTGTGTCCGTTGCAGGGCATGCAGGAGGATGGGGACTGAATTGCGCATCCTTTGGGATCATTGACATTAGTTTGAGGTGTTGGTTGCGTAGATTGAGTGAATATCTTGGCCGCTATGGCTATGCTTGAAATTAGTAGAGGAGATGGTCAAATTTCGTAAAATCCGTGAAATTAGGTCAACTTTGAGAGCCTGCTGTGTCCGATGCAGGGCATGTAGGAGGATGGGGACTGAACTGCGCATCCTTTGGGATCATTGGCATTAGTTTGTGATGTTGGTTGAGTTGATTGAGTGAATATCTTGGCCGCTATGGCTATGCTTGAAATTAGTAGAGGAGATGGTCAAATTTCGAAAAATCAGTGAAATTAGGTCAACTTTGAGAGCCTGCTGTGTCCGATGCAGGGCATGTAGGAGGATGGGGACTGAATTGCGCATCCTTTGTGATCATTGACATTAGTTTGTGATGTAGGTTAAGTTGATTGAGTGAATATCTTGGCCGCTATGGCTATGCTTGAAATTAGTAGAGGAGATGGTCAAATTTAGTAAAATCCGTGAAATTAGGTCAACTTTGAGAGCCTGCTGTGTCCGTTGCAGGGCATACAGGAGGATGGGGACTGAATTGCGCATCCTTTGGGATCATTGGCATTTGTTTGTGATGTTGGTTGAGTTAATTGAGTGGATATCTTGGCCGCTATGGCTATTCTTGAAATTAGTAGAGGAGATGGTCAAATTTCGTAAAATCAGTGAAATTAGGTCAACTTTGAGAGCCTGCTGTGTCCGTTGCAGGGCATGCAAGAGGATGGGGACTGAATTGCGCATCCTTTGGGATCATTGGCATTAGTTTGAGGTGTTGGTTGCGTAGATTGAGTGAATATCTTGGCCGCTATGGCTATGCTTGAAATTAGTAGAGGAGATGGTCAAATTTCGTAAAATCCGTGAAATTAGGTCAACTTTGAGAGCCTGCTGTGTCCGTTGCAGGGCATGCAGGAGGATGGGGACTGAATTGCGCATCCTTTGGGATCATTGACATTAGTTTGAGGTGTTGGTTGCGTAGATTGAGTGAATATCTTGGCCGCTATGGCTATGCTTGAAATTAGTAGAGGAGATGGTCAAATTTCGTAAAATCCGTGAAATTAGGTCAACTTTGAGAGCCTGCTGTGTCCGATGCAGGGCATGTAGGAGGATGGGGACTGAACTGCGCATCCTTTGGGATCATTGGCATTAGTTTGTGATGTTGGTTGAGTTGATTGAGTGAATATCTTGGCCGCTATGGCTATGAGTGAAATTAGTAGAGGAGATGGTCAAATTTCGAAAAATCAGTGAAATTAGGTCAACTTTGAGAGCCTGCAATGTCCGTTGCAGGGCATGCAGGAGGATGGGGACTGAATTGCGCATCCTTTGGGATGATTGACATTAGTTTGTGATGTTGGTTGAGTTAATTGAGTAAATATCTTGGCCGCTATGGCTATTCTTGAAATTAGTAGAGGAGATGGTCAAATTTCGTGAAATCCGTGAAATTAGGTCAACTTTGAGAGCCTGCTGTGTCCGTTGCAGGGCATACAGGAGGATGGGGACTGAATTGCGCATCCTTTGGGATCATTGGCATTTGTTTGTGATGTTGGTTGAGTTAATTGAGTAAATATCTTGGCCGCTATGGCTATGCTTGAAATTAGTAGAGGAGATGGTCAAATTTCGTAAAATCCGTGAAATTAGGTCAACTTTGAGAGCCTGCTGTGTCCGTTGCAGGGCATGCAAGAGGATGGGGACTGAATTGCGCATCCTTTGGGATCATTGGCATTTGTTTGTGATGTTGGTTGAGTTAATTGAGTAAATATCTTGGCCGCTATGGCTATTCTTGAAATTAGTATAGAAGATGGTCAAATTTCGTAAAATCAGTGAAATTAGGTCAACTTTGAGAGCCTGCTGTGTCCGTTGCAGGGCATACAGGAGAATGGGGACTGAATTGCGCATCCTTTGGGATCATTGGCATTTGTTTGTGATGTTGGTTGAGTTAATTGAGTAAATATCTTGGCCGCTATGGCTATGCTTGAAATTAGTAGAGGAGATGGTCAAATTTCGTAAAATCAGTGAAATTAGGTCAACTTTGAGAGCCTGCTGTGTCCGTTGCAGGGCATGTAAGAGGATGGGGACTGAATTGCGCATCCTTTGGGATCATTGGCATTTGTTTGTGATGTTGGTTGAGTTGATTGAGTAAATATCTTGGCCGCTATGGCTATTCTTGAAATTAGTAGAGGAGATGGTCAAATTTCGTAAAATCAGTGAAATTATGTCAATTTTGAGAGCCTGCTGTGTCCGTTGCAGGGCATGCAGGAGGATGGGGACTAAATTGCGCATCCTTTGGGATCATTGGCATTAGTTTGAGGTGTTGGTTGCGTAGATTGAGTGAATATCTTGGCCGCTATGGCTATGCTTGAAATTAGTAGAGGAGATGGTCAAATTTCGTAAAATCCGTGAAATTAGGTCAACTTTGAGAGCCTGCTGTGTCCGTTGCAGGGCATGCAGGAGGATGGGGACTGAATTGCGCATCCTTTGGGATCATTGACATTAGTTTGAGGTGTTGGTTGCGTAGATTGAGTGAATATCTTGGCCGCTATGGCTATGCTTGAAATTAGTAGAGGAGATGGTCAAATTTCGTAAAATCCGTGAAATTAGGTCAACTTTGAGAGCCTGCTGTGTCCGATGCAGGGCATGTAGGAGGATGGGGACTGAACTGCGCATCCTTTGGGATCATTGGCATTAGTTTGTGATGTTGGTTGAGTTGATTGAGTGAATATCTTGGCCGCTATGGCTATGCTTGAAATTAGTAGAGGAGATGGTCAAATTTCGAAAAATCAGTGAAATTAGGTCAACTTTGAGAGCCTGCTGTGTCCGATGCAGGGCATGTAGGAGGATGGGGACTGAATTGCGCATCCTTTGTGATCATTGACATTAGTTTGTGATGTAGGTTGAGTTGATTGAGTGAATATCTTGGCCGCTATGGCTATTCTTGAAATTAGTAGAGGAGATGGTCAAATTTAGTAAAATCCGTGAAATTAGGTCAACTTTGAGAGCCTGCTGTGTCCGTTGCAGGGCATACAGGAGGATGGGGACTGAATTGCGCATCCTTTGGGATCATTGGCATTTGTTTGTGATGTTGGTTGAGTTAATTGAGTAAATATCTTGGCCGCTATGGCTATTCTTGAAATTAGTAGAGGAGATGGTCAAATTTCGTAAAATCAGTGAAATTAGGTCAACTTTGAGAGCCTGCTGTGTCCGTTGCAGGGCATGCAAGAGGATGGGGACTGAATTGCGCATCCTTTGGGATCATTGGCATTTGTTTGTGATGTTGGTTGAGTTGATTGAGTGAATATCTTGGCCACTATGGCTATGCTTGAAATTAGTAGAGGAGATGGTCAAATTTCGTAAAATCAGTGAAATTATGTCAACTTTGAGAGCCTGCTGTGTCCGTTGCAGGGCATGCAGGAGGATGGGGACTGAATTGCGCATCCTTTGGGATCATTGGCATTAGTTTGAGGTGTTGGTTGCGTAGATTGAGTGAATATCTTGGCCGCTATGGCTATGCTTGAAATTAGTAGAGGAGATGGTCAAATTTCGTAAAATCCGTGAAATTAGGTCAACTTTGAGAGCCTGCTGTGTCCGTTGCAGGGCATGCAGGAGGATGGGGACTGAATTGCGCATCCTTTGGGATCATTGACATTAGTTTGTGATGTTGGTTGCGTAGATTGAGTGAATATCTTGGCCGCTATGGCTATGCTTGAAATTAGTAGAGGAGATGGTCAAATTTCGTAAAATCAGTGAAATTATGTCAACTCCAAAAGACAAACCATGGATTACGGGAGTTGTCAAGGTATTGATTAACAAGCGCTTTCAAGCATATCGCGAAAAAAATTGGGTCTTATACAACCACTACAAAGAAAAGGTCAGCAAAGCTATATTTGCTGCAAAACAACGATTTGGCAAATCACTTTCACAATCACGATCGATATGGGATGTTTACAAAATGGTTACAAATGACAAACATAATTCCGATTGGTTATCGAAGCATGCTGCGAAGTCTCAGCAACAGCTTGATGTAGTGTTGGAGAATCTCAATCGCTATATAAGTGATCAATTCATATCTGACCCACCTATATTCGGCTCAACAGCTCTAAGCTTCGATGTTCCTTTCTTATTTTCCCAAGAACGTGTACACCATCTATTACAGAACATTTCACCGAAAACCTCTTGTGGATCTGATATGATACCTTCACTAATTTGGTCCAAATTTGCCTCCCTTCTCGCAGAACCTGTGACTTTATTATTCAATAAGTGTCTTCGTACTGCAAATCTTCCACAGCTGTGGAAGCATGCTGACATTTCACCAGTCCCAAAAAGTGCTCCGGCCAATCCGTCAAATGTTAGACCCATCTCTCTACTTCCCGTTCTCGAACGATTATTTGAGAGAGAACTGATTAAGTTCATTGGTGATTCTTTTACTGGAAGATATGATAATGCACAATTTGGCTACCGAAAAGGTTGCTCCTCGACTTGTGCCTTACTGAAAATTGATAATTTCATCACGAAAAGTCTCCAAGAGAAAAACATTTCTGCATGCCATCTTCTTGCAGTGGACTTGACAAAAGGATTCGACAAAGTCTCCCACAGATTATTAGTCGAAAAGATGCAGCAAGATAAATTTGATCCATTTGTGATTCATTTCGTCTATAACTACCTCACTTCTCGTAAGCAGCGTGTGAGATGGAGAAGAATGCATAGTACCTATACAGAAGTCACGAGTGGTATACCCCAGGGCTCTTCGATTGGGCCCCTTATCTTCGGATATTTCATCTCGGACTTGTGCCTATGTGATCAATCCGATGTCATTTTAACTAAATATGCTGATGATATCGTTGTAGTTGGAAGTATCAGCAAATATTCCATGACAAGCCCCATTTCGTCTGCATATCAAACAATAGGAGACTGGACTCAGAGAAATCAAATGATCATTAAGAATGAGAAATGCAAGCAGCTGTTTATCTCTCGACGACAAAATTCGGACAACAGTTCGGCTTATCAAATTCCTGGTATCCCTACTGTCGAAACTATACGAGTTTTGGGTGTCATTATTGACGACCGCTATAACTGGAACTCTCATATTCATGCGGTTTCAAAAAAAAAAGCCTCATCAAAGCTGTATATTTTGAGACAGTTAAAGCCCTTTCTATCGTCGTCAGAGTTGATTGCAATCTATTATAGTTGTGTCCGTGGAATGTTGGAGTTTGCAGCACCTCTTTTTGTTCATCTCAACTCTAGCCACAACAAAACTTTGGAAAATTTACAAAATCGTTGTCACAGGATTATTTGTGGATCAAGTCGCTGCTCTTGCCCTAACTTCGTTCCCCTTGACTACAGACGTTTAATGATTGGCTTCAAGCTTTTTTGTTCGATCAAGGATAACTCTGATCATCCTTTACATGACTTAATTCCCACACATTTAGCCTATTCTAACAAGCTGAGATTACCTATTTGCAGATCGCTTCTTCGTAGCATTTCATTCTTTCCAGTAATGTCTCGCATGTATAATGATGGATTTACCCAGTGACTATACCACTCGCTACTTATAACTTTTCTGCAGTACCACTCAATATTCTTTTTGTTAATTATTTCTCATGAATTACTTTACTTGATATGTAAAATGTTTATGTTGGCATCACGATTCCCATTATTGATGCCTTTTTGATAATAAACGTTTATTATTATTATTATTATAGTAGAGGAGATGGTCAAATTTCGTAAAATCAGTGAAATTATGTCAACTTTGAGAGCCTGCTGTGTCCGATGCAGGGCATGTAGGAGGATGGGGACTGAATTGCGCATCCTTTGTGATCATTGACATTAGTTTGTGATGTAGGTTGAGTTGATTGAGTGAATATCTTGGCCGCTATGGCTATACTTGTACTTTATAAATTTTTCATTCTGACTTTGCTTGTTGTTTGTAACCAGCCGAAATTGAAATATTACAGATGAAGCTCTTATTTGCTGTATCACAGGAATTCTATGTGCATGTGATCGAGTTTGACGATTCGTGCTATCAGTATTTAAAATTTTTTCGCGGTTGCGCGGTACGGTATAGAGGCGAATAATGAAGGTGAGGAACAATTCGAAAGCACTTCCGCAAATTTTGGAAAGTTGAATTTTATGTGCAACTTATCACTTAGAGTTTAATTACTTCAGTACGAGTAGAGCAATCTGATTTCATTCAGATGCTATACATATAAAAATCTGACTGAGTCATTAATATGTTTGCATGTTTTTCAGGAAATTTTTTTAAAAGTATGATCCTAAAGGCCAACTTCGATACAAAGTCACATCATTGGTCGTCTAGCCTGCTAGCAATTGACGACAATCATTTGAAAAAATCCTCTCGCAAAAGTATGGCAATTTTGATATCAAAAGACTGACTATATGCATGTTCAAAATTGTAATTCATTTGTATGTTTAGGTCCATTTTTCGCTTATATAATTTAAATGTATGTAGTCCCATTTTTTTCGATGGGGCACTGTCAGAGGATTTTGGCTCGATGTGGCCTGATCTGTAATATAGCTTGTGCGGGACATGTTCAAATTAATTTCATTTCCCCTGAACGAACTGCGTTGCTCGTGATAGGCATTGCAAATTGTTACAGCCACAAAAATAATGAATGACAGCATTAGTAGCTGAGTAGTTAATTGTAAAACGCCTTCAATTTCAGGCAAATGACATGATATACAATGATAATGACCTTAATACTTGTATATTACAAAATAAATTCCAGAGAAGCATGGCATAATTACATGTAAGTGCAGATGCTTTATGCCAATTTTGATCGTTGCTATAAACTTACATGCGCTATTAAAGATTGGACATAAGTGAGCATGTTTGATATGCATATGTAATATTTGAATGCTTGATGCATATGCCCTATGTCAATTTGACGTTTTTTGCATCAACTATCTTCAACTTCATCAATAATAATTTTTATTGCAGTTCATCGGTCTCATTTGATAGTGATACTTTATCTCTTTACATTTTTATAGAGAACTTTAGTTGCCTCACACTTGCTTTGCTGCCATTGCTTGAAGCGCAACTTCTTTTCTTTGTCAGCGCTTTCCACTTCCGAATTCCACCATCAGGTCTCTCTTATGCCTGCCCAGCCTTTGCTGCGACCACACTCTTTTTCAGCACCAAGCTGTCTTCATCCTGTTCCACTCCAAGTCAAATGTATTTTGGTCTGCAATATATCCTTCGTGTGGTTCATAACTTCCTCGTTAAAGTGTATGGTTAAAGTGCAACTCCACAATGAACTCAGAATGCCAACGCATGTACAATGGGCCATATATTTACATCGTGCTGAAAACGAAAGATAAAACGTGTAAGGCTATTCCTTTTATTATCTAGTTCGATCACTGCATGATGACGATTGACGCTGTTGGAGATTCGTGCGCAACATTTTTTGCTTCATCTCTGAAATATAAAAGATTAATTGGATTGAATGATAAATTGATTATAACATTTATTTCGTGTTTCCATGATTGCATGTATTCATTGACTAAGGAGACATCGAAACCTTGCTCTTTAATTCATCCAGGGTAGTTTGATTGATTTGTTTAAGTATCTGTATGTGCATTATAAATGGCTGCTGGGATGATTTTCATCATCGTATGAGAATGTATAAATTCTTGTAAAAAAAATAAAATCAAATATCAGCATGCCGATGGTGAGAAACGAAGGAAATCGTTATTCGCACGCATAAATTCTTGCGAATTTTTTGCGTCGGAATAACCGCGCCACAGTGGCCTGGTAAGGAGCAGGAATCTGAGACAAAACTATTTACAACCCATGAATGCGTCAATGGATCAGGAACGTGATCATTTTCATTTTCTATGTAAGACACAGTCAACAATGACCCAATTTCATTTCGCAGAAAATACGTGATCTAGCTAGACGTGTTTACTTGCTTCTGCTCGTGAATATCAATGTCGATCGTGATTTGTGGATCTGACTGTGACAGTCAGTCATTAGTTATACTGTTACAAGTAAACAGTTAACATCTTGTAAATATTATTCCTTTTTTCTTCAACAGGTCGTCTACGCTAACCCAAAGGATTTTCAGAAACCGTCAACGATGTGTCTTAGTGTTGGTCAGTGCAATGAATCAAATTTCAAAGCTGTTCAATGAGCAGAAGATTGTGGATTAATCAGCTGGAAAATGAAGTGCACTTCTCTTCTGTTTCACTTCAGTGTCCTGAAGTCTTCAATATAGTGGAAATTAGTGTAACTCGTTGTGCAGAACGAGTTTCAGCATGATATGGCATTTTTGGTGAATTGTGATATTCCTGTGTATGATAGTGGTATGTAGACTGGGACAGTGTCACGACTTTGTTGACATACTATGTTTTGGTAAAGTTGGACAAATTGTATCTTTCATGTGAAAATCAGTCTGTTTTTGAAACTTGTCAGTGTTGTGAATTCCTATATGAATAAAATGTGAAGTTAATGACTTGCTCTTATAATGTAGTAAGTGTATGGAAGGTAGTAGGCGAATGGGCAAGGCAAGGGAAGCGCAAATCCAATAACAGTTAAATTTGTGTTTGAATATGCAATCGGCTAGTGTTAGGTAAGGTTTGGCGAACGGGCTAGTTTCCAGGGATGAGGGCTTCGAATCTGGATTGTAGGTGAATAGAGGATCAATACGAGTATAAGTTTGCCTAGGTTTCGGTGTTGGGTCGTGTCTTAAGAAAGAGTTGAAGTTTCGCAAAGATGACTTGTATATTTCATGCGCATAGGCCTGCATGTCATAGTGGTGGTAGTTGGCATGTGTCAGGTAAGTTTGCATAGGTGATAGAGCATGCTCATATTACCCACAGGCATTGCTAGGAATGTTTGACAACAGATTAGGACAGTAGAAATATGCTACGAAGGAGGCATATGGTTATGGCTATAGGCCGTAATTGCAGTTGAACATAAATTTTAGTAATGAGTTGTATTGTAAGTGATGGATAAGCGCCAGGACTTCATGGAGGGAAGACACTGAAGAGGTCTAAATATGTCCTTAAAAACTGTGACAGTCACGGAACTAAGTTATGCAAATTACATGTACATGCAATTGTTATGCAGGCCTATACCCACATGTAGCTATAACGTGCCAATTGCAGCATGTAAGAGGGGGCGCGTGAATTCAGCAGGAATGGATTGAGGAAGGAATTCTAGTTGGCATATGCACGAAAAGATCCCGAGAGGAAAATTGAAATGCAGTTGGACATTCCGTGAATTGCTGAACATTCCGTTGTGTTCCAATTCATTACCCGCAAGTTGATGATAACTCAGACGCCATGCGAACATAGTCAAGTCAATTTTACGCCAGGTGTCTTGGAATTTATTGATCAACATCTAAAAATCTCAAATATTGTCCAGCCTAAACACATTGAATAAACCGTTGGAGCTTAGTACAATAGGTGACATGCCACACTCAATCACGCGTAATTCACGTGTGAACCACGCGTAATTATGACCCCAAACATCCGTGGCTATGCGGGATATTGCTGAAATATAAGTTAGTATAGTTGGCAGTCCTCTTACATAGACTTTGCGTCTCATGTGTCTGCATGTATCAGAGGCTAAACAATGTGATAGGACCTCAATTTCATGCTCAGGGAAGACAGAACATGCTTAGCGGTTCATCCGTGGTTCAAGCGGCAGCGCAGACAACCGTGGACGACGCGCCAATTATAAACGCTCGCCCGCGCGTATTCATAAACATTTCCCATGTTTTAACAGCATCAGATCAAGTGATTTCTGACTCTTAGTGCAGCGCGTATGTACCCGGGTAGAAGAATAGAATGCCCTTAACCACGGAAGTAGTAAGAAAACGGCGAACACCTGACCGGCGCCCCCCCTCTGGAACGACAGAGGTCTGTCGTGGTGTGCCGGCCAGGTGGGTCCAGGTTCGCTGACGTCCCCCCCTCCCTTCGATAAACGACAGAGTGTCGTGGTGGACTTGGGCGACCGCCAGGTTTTGTCTTAAGGCTATAGTGTGTGATGATTTTCGTGAAATCTGATGAATGTTGTGTTGTAAAATGGGATGTTTCGAGTGGAAGCAGTGCTCGGATGTGAAAACGGTGGCCAGATTTGGATTCAGCGTGAGATTCTCTATCAACATGGTGAGTTTCAAGTCAATCGGAGAGAAAAATTTTCGCTGACGTCCCCCCCCCGGCACCGACCTTCCAACTTTGCTTCCAGTGGACGGATTTTGTCGTGCCATAGCTCGTTTGAAAGCTAAGAGTGAGACAAATTCACTGAAAGAATCGGCTTGTTCATATCTGTCTTCGTTTAGATATGAGACGCCATTTAAGATTTTGGGACATTGGCGAAAAACGACAGAGTTAGAATTTGGGACGTTTTGGGCTGTAGCTTCAAAACGAAGCATCGGAGAGGAAAACGGATTTCAGATTTGGAATCAGCATGAAATTCTCTATCAACATGGTGAGTTTCAAGTCAATCGGAGAGAAAAAATTTTTCTTCACGAAATTTTTTCGAAAAAACGAGTTAGAATTTTTGCGATGGCTGTGGGCTGTAGAGCCAAAACGAAGCATCGGATGGGAAAACGGAGGCCAGATTCGGATTCAGCGTCAAATTCTACATGGAATTGGTGTATTTCTAGCTCAATCGGACCTCTAGAATCGGCGATAGAAGCGTTTTAAGTTTTTGGATGATGGATATTACGTCTTCAGCTGATCGCCACAAACTATATAAGCTGGGAACCGACAGAGACTTGTCATTAAGACGAGAGATTGTCAACGGTAAGTCGTCTCTCTGAGCTCCGAAGATAGCTTCGGACATTCCAAATTCCGGGTTTCTGCAAGAAACCGACTTAGAAAATTTCATTGCTGATATCAGCTAAGCCGTCAGACTTAGAGGTTAGCCAGGAGATGGCCTTCGTCTCCAGGCCATAAAAGACTCCAAAACTTTAAAGGCTTGTAACTTTGCTTCTACAAGTCCATTTGACTTGATTCAAAAAAGGTTCGGTCGCTATTGACCTGCCCTAAGTGATAGACTACTCATAAAATTTCATAAGTAGTGCTAAAAAGTTGAAAAAATTAAATTCACTAGTTTTGGAGGTTTTCTGGGGTTTTCGACCCTGCTGAAGTCAATTAAAGCATTTTTAATGATGTCTGAGCCAGTCTTCTCATGGTATAAGCGGCTTTTCACTCAAAGCGAGCAAGACACGGAGGGTTTTGCTGTAATATTCCACTGACAGGGTGTTCCTTCGGGACGGCGGACGATGCCGTAGTGATAAGTGTGGCAAGGGAGTGTGTCATAGTTTAGACCGAAACCGCTGGGGCAACTCATGTCTCATGTTGGGCATTTGACACAGTTCTCAACGTAGCACTTTGAACGCCAATCGGTTGAGTCTTACCTATCTCGTCATGAGTGACCTCTAAACATCTCCATTGCAAAACGCTGGTGAATCAAGCTCTCTACGGCTTGCTATCAAGCTGCTCAAAGTCTGTCAACCTCATACCAACTCTACAGGTTTTCATGTCTGAGCCAGTCTTCTCATGGTATAAGCGGCTTTTCACTGAAAGCGAGCAAGACACGGAGAGTTTTGCTGTAATATTCCACTGACAGGGTGTTCCTTCGGGACGGCGGACGATGCCGTAGTGATAAGTGTGGCAAGGGAGTGTGTCATAGTTTAGACCGAAACCGCTGGGGCAACTCATGTCTCATGTTGGGCATTTGACACAGTTCTCAACGTAGCACTTTGAACGCCAATCGGTTGAGTCTTACCTATCTCGTCATGAGTGACCTCTAAACATCTCCATTGCAAAACGCTGGTGAATCAAGCTCTCTACGGCTTGCTATCAAGCTGCTCAAAGTCTGTCAACCTCATACCAACTCTACAGGTTTTCATGTCTGAGCCAGTCTTCTCATGGTATAAGCGACTTTTCACTGAAAGCGAGCAAGACACGGAGAGTTTTGCTGTAATATTCCACTGACAGGGTGTTCCTTCGGGACGGCGGACGATGCCGTAGTGATAAGTGTGGCAAGGAAGTATGTCATAGTTTAGACCGAAACCGCTGGGGCAACTCATGTCTCATGTTGGGTATTTGACACAGTTCTCAACGTAGCACTTTGAACGCCAATCGGTTGAGTCTTACCTATCTTGTCATGGGTGGCCTCTAAACATCTCCATTGCAAAACGCTGGTGAATCAAGCTCTCTACGGCTTGCTATCAAGCTGCTCAAAGTCTGTCCACCTCTTACCAACTCTACAGGTTTTCATGTCTGGCGATCAAGTCATGGACGGTGCAAGTCACGGAGATTTTCGGTGTGATACTTCCTTTCGACGGGCGTTCCTGTAAAGGGCGGCGGTGAAACCCGTAGCTATGTATACCGCAAGGGACATTCGGCAATGGTCAATCTTGTTAAACCTCTCTGCGTCATGTTTGCAAGTGATTGCCTCTGTCTCAACGTAGTATGCATTCGCGCCAGGGCGACATTTAGCCAGCTGTCGAAGGTTGCCTTATAAACTTTCCATTGCATACGCTATGAGAACCATGAGTTCTACCTGTCTCTATCAATGAGACGAATTGATGAATGGAATGAAATGGGAGGACACTCACGCGCCACACGCAACATAACACACTTCTCTCTTCCGTAGTCTAACAAGGTCTTTACACATGGATTGCAGTCGATTGCTATCCCTGTATCAGAATCATGTAAGCTATCTTAATTTTATTTAACACTATTTCATCTACCATCATCACCCATATGAAATGTTATAAGATTTACAAGTTAAACTAAGCGTGCTACTATTTCCAAATGAAAAAGTATACATGGTTAAATCATCCACTGAAGCCCCATTCAAGTAAGTCAGTATGAAAGCAAAGATAATACGAAATAAAAATTTATTATAGCATGTATTTCAAAAGGTCTTCATCGTCAATATCGTCCCAGAGTCTGGCTTCACACAGATCACAAAAACAGTTCACTTGCTTCAATCGTTCTTCTGCCGCGAGCCTCACTTTGTCGATGTACTCCCACTCCGCCATAGTTCGTGGCTGGGAGTTAGGGGTGTACCATTCCCATAATTGATGGAGGAATTTGGTGCTGGTGATCTCCATCACATCATCAGTATCGTACTGCAGATACTTCCACCTCACGCCTGTTAAGTCGGGACACTCCTTCTCACATACACTCTCCTCTTCGTCGTCCGCTGGTAATGACAACTTTCTAATGTTGTCGAGTCGGTATAATTTCTCCACCTTCCCCTTCGTTGGAGCGTTTGGTGCAACGAGCGCCTTTGGCGATGAGCATGGAGAAGAGAACTCCAATTTTGTGTTCGATGTTTTTGGAGGGCTTGTCATGTTGACTGTGAATAATGACTTTGAAATGTTTTCTAATTCTTAAGTATAAACAAGCAACCAATCAGAATGAACAGCCAATGAATGATGAATATGAAAGTATATATGCAAAGTGACACTCGTGTCATTTCACTCTGTTTTTGAGACGTATAAGTGAAGTGTTCTCTAGCGAATTCTGTTATTATTTGAGGCGTACAAGTGAACTGCTCTCTCGTGAATTCCAAATTTGAGACGTATTATTTGAGTGAAGTCTCTATCTTGTTGAAGTATCAACCTTAAACTTGATTTCGTTGAAATGGTAAGTTGAAAATTTCTTCACTCATCTCCCTCAAACGTGTGGCTAATAGCATCTTCCTCAATTTCAGGCATCAACTTCATCACCAACGCCCTCCCTTCTCGAGGAAAGTTTAGAGTTGTTGAGTCAAGTTAGGTTGTAACAATACACTGAGACTTGAACAGAGATGATAGAATGATTTCTCTTTCAGGTGATGTGAATTCCAGCTCAGGACTCTCGCGACAAGGCAACGAGTGGGAATGTGCCGACTGCGGACATATGTTTACAAGGAAGCACAGTCTCCTTCGACACATCATACAACGTGTGTGTCAACGCAAAGCGGCATCAATCTCCGGAGGTGAAGTTGATTCTGACGATGACATCTCCTTTCCTTGCGATTTGTGCCCTCTTTCTTTTGATAGTCACTTTCAGCGATCTTCGCACAGACTTCAACACACGCATGCAAATGATCACTACACCAACGGTACCTCTACCATCTCCCTCATTAATGTTTCACATAATAATTTAGTACGCGACTACTGCATGGAGTCCAATACTCAAATAGTAGATTTTCCTGAGTGGCTCCTTCAAAATTCTAAGATTATCGAAGCGCTCTTCAACAATTTAGACAATTTTAGAATGAAGGCGCTCATCTACCTTAAACTAAAATATATTAAGATAGATTTTCAAACGGGTCAAGTGACGGAGAGAATACAGTTTCATGTTCCTTCCTCTTCCGCAACCGAAGTTGTAGACTGCGAGTCTTGGCTAAATTTTCACATTCAATGTTTAAAATCAAATGTAGATAAATTCAATCAACGCGACAGCGCTCTCATTTTTGATGGTGTGGACTCAGCCATATTCAAAATTTCCCTATTAGAAAGTCATGAAGCTCGAGGCACATTTAAACTACCAAAAACGTTGTATAATAAGAAAGCTGTCATCAATGTCGATTGTAAATCACAGTGTTTCAAATATGCAGTCCTATCCATCCTTCACTATAATGATATCAACGCGAATCGAAATCATACCTATAGCTATAGACAGTGGGAGGATGAACTAGACTTTGAAGGTTGTGATAGTAACAACATGAAAATCAAAGATGTAGAAACGTTCGAAAAACATAATAAGATTAAAATTGTCGTTCACGTGTGGGAGAAGGGGTTGAAGGGTGCCCGCTATAATTCACGTTCAACTTGTTATGAACGTGTAGTCAACCTCTTATTAGTAAAACAAGATGATAGCGAGGAATGGCACTACTGTGGTATTCCCAAAATCTCTCGCCTGTACACTCACTTGGGGCACTCTAAAAGAGGTGAACATTTTGTATGCGACCGCTGCATCCGCTCCTTTTGGAGTAAAGATAAATTTGAAACTCACTATGAATGGTGCAAGCGAGGTAAATTACAAATGAAACGCATGCCCAAAGATAAAATATTTTCACATAGGGATAATGGTGACGAATTAAGTCCCCTGCGTGTCATTTACGCAGACATAGAATGCTACATTGATGATATCATCCACAAGCCAGCAGCCATATCCTGCTATGAAGTATGGCATGACCATTTTAGAAATAGGCAAAACAAAATGCATACTTGGCAAGGTGAAGATTGTATTTCAAAATTTCTCGATAAAGCTGCTAAATTTCAACAATCATATGATTCCCAATTGCAGCGTAAGTCACTACATATGTCAGATGAAGACAAACAGAAATTTGAAAGTTGCACATCGTGCCCTAAATGTCATAAAACGTTTGATGACGATAAAATTAAGAAAGTGCGTGATCATGATCACATCACTGGTAAATTTAGAAACGCACTCTGCTCCAAATGTAACTTTTCACTCTGGTTGAGACGTCGTGTACTACCCGTCATTTTTCATAACTTTAAGGCTATGACAGTCATATGCTCATAAAAGGAGGGTTGAGCCAGATGAAATCGTGGCAGTTTAATGTAGTAGCGCAAACGAGGGAAAAATTCATGGCAATGACAGCAAAAGTAGCAGTAGATAAAACTAAAGAAAATAAGACAGTCTTCTTCGAAATAAAATTTTTAGATTCATTCCAATTCATGTCAGCGTCACTAGCTTCTCTCGTTCGTAATCTCAAGTTTCTTCCTCATAGTCAAACTTTGAAGAAACACTATCCAAACTTAACGGATGAAATAATCACTCGCAAAGGAGTCTTTCCCTATGCGTATTTTAGCTCAATGTCTAAACTAAATGAAACAACCTTTCCTTCCATTGACAAATTCCAAAACGATTTGACGGGTCAAGATTGTCCAGTAGAGGACTATGAACATGCTCAAGAGGCATGGTTAAAATTTGATTGTAAAACGTTTGGTGATTATATGATCGCTTACTTAGAATTAGATGTCATTTTGCTGGCTGATGTCTTTCAGGAATTTCGACGAGTGGCATTAGAAGAAGACAAATTAGATCCTGTCCACTTTGTCAGTCTACCAGCCATGTCCTTTAAATCAGCCTTTAAAATGACTGGTGAGACCATCCATCTCTTACAAGACCCGGAGATGTATAACATATTTGAGCGCGGAATACGCGGTGGTCTCACATTTGTGAATAAACATCACATAAAATCTAAAACAGTAGGTAATGATCATATCCACCTAAAGTACTATGACCAAAATAATTTATATGGCAGTTCACTGTCTAAACCACTACCTCACTCCGAGTTTAGTTGGTTAAATCAAGATGAGCTTGCGTATTACTCCAACCCTTCAAACATTCTGAAGATTCCAGATGAAGGTGATTGGGGATATTATTTTGAAGTGGATTTGATTTATCCAAATAGTATTAAAAATAAAACTGCTGATTTCCCACTCGCACCTGAAACTGGTGAAGTGACTGAAGATATGTTTTCACCATTCATGTCACAATTTCATAATAACTTAACAGAGTGTGGACAGCCAAGGTACAAACCATGCCGCAAACTTTTGCTCACCCAATATGATAAGAAAAATTATCTCGTACACTTCTGCATACTAAAATTCTATTTAGAAATGGGCATGCTTCTAAAGTCAGTTCACCGCATCATCAAATTTAGACAGAAAGCCTTCCTCAAACCATATATTGATAGTAACAGCCAGAAACGTGCACTCGCCCAAAATAATTTTGAAAAAGATTTTTATAAGTATAAGAATAATAGTCTATTTGGTAAGACGATGGAGGATGTTAGGAAACGCATGAACTACAAACTAGTCATTGATGATCAAAAATATCACAAATTGACCTCATCACCTCTTTTCATTGATAGAGACATTATCGATGAGGACCTTGTAGGTGTTAAAATGATAAAATCTGAAGTTGAGTTGTGCAAGCCCATCTATATTGGCCAAGCTGTACTAGATTACTATAAGCTTGAAATGTACCAACTCTTTTATAAAATACTAAAACCATGTCCTCTCGTAAAAGAGGTTCGTTTGTTGGGTGGTGATACAGATAGTTTCTTCTTAGGTATTACCACTCAAAAAGATTTAAATTTTAATAAAGTAGCTAAGTCATTAGAAAAATATTTCGACACATCTAACTACAATCCCACTCATCCACTCTATTCCATACAGAATAAAGCCAAACTTGGTTGTTTTAAGGATGAAACAGAAGGAAAGGAAATAGACGAAATGATTCTCCTCCGTCCTAAAATGTATCCCATGAAATTAAAAGAATTTGCAGACAGTATTAAGCGTGCTAAAGGTATATCAAAATCCATTGTTCACAAAATGAAACATCGGTCCTATAAGAAGGCCTATAAAAATAAAACTATAACGTTTGTCAACATGACAATCTTAAAATCTCAAGTTCATACTGTGAAAACGCGCACGTTCAAGAAACGAGCTTTTTCAGCATGGGAGGATAAGAGGTGTTGGATAGGACATAACACATCTCTTCCACATGGACATCCTGACACAAACATACCTCCACCCAAAAGAATAAAACTCACGCTACCACATTCAGGAGATGTATTGACATAATCAACTTTAACTCAGTATTTTGATGTTGCTTTTTGTAGATATACATGGTTGTTTTATGTATCGCATGAGATCGTTTCTTCCTTGTGAATATATGCCTACAGTCAGCCCATTCCCCTATATCTGTGAAAGACTTATTCATACACATATTTTTATTTCAATAAACATATCACAATGACTTCACTTTGTTTTCCGAAACACTAAAGTTACGACGGATTTAGTATCTTTCACATGGATGCACTCTTGTAAACAATTGGTAATTTTGATAGTTTGCAAATTAAACTAAGCGTTCTATTATTTGTAAATGAAAGATATAGTTTCAACAGTTTACAGATTAAAAATAAAGTTTCAATAGTGTATGTGTTAGAAATAAAGTTTAAGCTGTTTGTGTGTTAGAAATAGAATAAAGTTTCAACAGTTTGTCGATTAAAAATAAAGTTTCAACAGTGTGCACGTTAGAAATAAAGTTTCATCTGTTTGTAAAATGAGATTGTAGGATTTACTAGTTTGCAAGTTAGACTAAGCGTTCTACTATTTGTAAATGAAAGATATAGTTTCAACAGTTTAAAGATTACAAAATAAAGTTTCAATAGTGTTTATGTTAAAAATAAAGTTTAGGCTGTTTGTGTGTTAGAAATAGAATAAAGTTTCAACAGTTTGTCGATTAAAAATAAAGTTTCAACAGTGTGTACGTTAGAAATAAAGTTTTATCTGTTTGTAAAATGAGATTGTAGGATTTACTAGTTTGCAAGTTAGACTAAGCGTTCTACTATTTGTAAACGAAAGATATAGTTTCAACAGTTTACAGATTAAAAATAAAGTTTCAACAGTGTGTACGATAGAAATAAAGTTTTAGTCGTTTGTGCGTTAGAAATGAAATAAAGTTTCAACCGTTTACAAGTTAAAAATGAAGTTTCAATATTGTGTATGTTAAGAATAAAGTTCTTTCTGTTTATATGTTAGAAATAAAAATGAAGGTTCACCAGTTTACAAGTTAAGAATAAAGTTTTATCTGCTTCTATGTCAGAAATGAAATAAAGTTTCACCAGATTAAAAGTTCAAAATAAAGTTTCAATAATGTGTACGTTCGAAACAAAGTTTCAACCGTTTACAAGTTAAAATTAAAGTTTCAATAGTTTACAAGTTAAGAATAAAGTTTCAATAGTGTGTATGTTAAGAATGAAGTTCTATCTGTTTATATGTTAGAAATAAAATGAAGTTTCACCAGTTTACAAGTTAAGAATAAATTTTATCTGCTTGTATGTTAGAAATGAAATAAAGTTTCACCAGTTTACAAGTTAAAAATAAAGTTTCAATAGTGTGTACGTTAGAAATAAAGTTTCAATAGTGTGTATGTTAAGAATAAAGTTTTATCTGTTTGTATGTTACAAATAAAACAAAGTTTCAACCGTTTACAAGTTAAAAATAAAGTTTCAATAGTTAACACGTTAAAAATAAAGTTTCAATAGTGTGTATGTTAAGAATAAAGTTCTATCTGTTTGTATGTTAGAGATAAAGCAAAGTTTCAACCGTTAACAAGTTAAAAATAAAGTTTCAATAGTTTGCAAGTTAAAACTAATGTTGCAATAGCGCGTATGTTAAGAATAAAGTTTTATCTGTTTGTATGTCAGAAATAAAATGAAGTTTCACCAGTTTACAAATTAAAAATAGAGTTTCAATAGTGTGTACGTTAGAAATAAAGTTTCAACCGTTTACAAGTTAAAAATAAAGTTTCAACAGTGTCTACGTTAGAAATAAAGTTTTATCTGTTTGTAAAGTACGATCGTAGGATTTACTAGTTTGCAAGTTAGACTCAGCATTCTACTATTTGTAAATGAAAAATATCGTTTCAACAGTTTACAGATTAAAATAAAGTTTCAATAGTGTGTATGATGGAAATAAAGTTTAAGCGCTTTGTGCGTTAGAAATAAAGTTTCAGCCGTTTACAAGTTAAAAATAAAGTTTCAACAGTGTGTACGTTAGAAATAAAGTTTTAGCTGTTTATATGTTAGAAACGAAATAAAGTTTCAACAGTTTACAAGTTGAAAAATAAAGTTTCAACAGTGTGTACGTTAGAAATAAATGAAAGAAAGAACTTCATCGTATAAGTATTCAAAGCACGGTGTGTAGTCCTGACATGATAGAATTAAAGCGTTTGTCAAGTTCATTTGATTCTATCATGTCAGGACTACACACATTTGATTTACAAAACATGCTTTGAATACTTATACGATGAAGTTCTTACTTTCATTTATTTGTAACGTACACACTGTTGAAACTTTATTTTTCAACTTGTAAACTGTTGAAACTTTATTTTGTTTCTAACATATAAACAGCTAAAACTTTATTCTTAACATACACACTACTGAAACTTTATTTTTAACTTGTAAACGGTAACGATTGAAACTTTGTTTCTAACGTACACATTATTGAAACTTTTTTTTGAACTTTTAATCTGGTGAAACTTTATTTCATTTCTGACATAGAAGCAGATAAAACTTTATTCTTAACTTGTAAACTAGTGAACCTTCATTTTTATTTCTAACATATAAACAGAAAGAACTTTATTCTTAACATACACACTATTGAAACTTCATTTTTAACTTGTAAACGGTTGAAACTTTATTTCATTTCTAACGCACAAACGGCTAAAACTTTATTTCTATCGTACACACTGTTGAAACTTTATTTTAATCTGTAAACTGTTGAAACGATATCTTTCATTTACAAATAGTAGAATGCTGAGTCTAACTTGCAAACTAGTAAATCCTACGATCGTACTTTACAAACAGATAAAACTTTATTTCTAACGTAGACACTGTTGAAACTTTATTTTTAACTTGTAAACGGTTGAAACTTTATTTCTAACGTACACACTATTGAAACTCTATTTTTAATTTGTAAACTGGTGAAACTTCATTTTATTTCTGACATACAAACAGATAAAACTTTATTCTTAACATACGCGCTATTGCAACATTAGTTTTAACTTGCAAACTATTGAAACTTTATTTTTAACTTGTTAAATGTTGAAACTTTGCTTTATCTCTAACATACAAACAGATAAAACTTTATTCTTAACTTGTCAACTGATGAAACTTCATTTTAATTCTAACATACAAACAGATAGAACTTTATTCTTAACATACACACTATTGAAACTTTATTTTTAACGTGTTAACTATTGAAACTTTATTTTTAACTTGTAAACGGTTGAAACTTTGTTTTATTTGTAACATACAAACAGATAAGACTTTATTCTTTACATACACACTATTGAAACTTTATTTCTAACGTACACACTATTGAAACTTTATTTTTAACTTGTAAACTGGTGAAACTTTATTTCATTTCTAACATACAAGCAGATAAAATTTATTCTTAACTTGTAAACTGGTGAAACTTCATTTTATTTCTAACATATAAACAGATAGAACTTCATTCTTAACATACACACTATTGAAACTTTATTCTTAACTTGTAAACGGTTGAAACTTTAATTTTAACTTGTAAACGGTTGAAACTTTGTTTCGAAAGTACACATTATTGAAACTTCATTTTGAACTTTTAAACTGGTGAAACTTTATTCATTTCTGACATACAAGCATATAAAACTTTATTCTTAACTTGTAAACTAGTGAACCTTCATTTTTATTTCTAACATATAAACAGATAGAACTTTATTCTTAACATACACACTACTGAAACTTTATTTTTAACTTGTAAACGGTAACGGTTGAAACTTTGTTTCTAACGTACACATTATTGAAACTTTATTTTGAACTTTTAATCTGGTGAAACTTTATTTCATTTCTGACATAGAAGCAGGTAAAACTTTATTCTTAACTTGTAAACTGGTGAACCTTCATTTTTATTTCTAACATATAAACAGAAAGAACTTTATTCTTAACATACACACTATTGAAACTTCATTTTTAACTTGTAAACGGTTGAAACTTTATTTTATTTCTAACGCACAAACGACTAAAACTTTATTTCTATCGTACACACTGTTGAAACTTTATTTTTAATCTGTAAACTGTTGAAACTATATCTTTCGTTTACAAATAGTAGAACGCTTAGTCTAACTTGCAAACTAGTAAATCCTACAATCTCATTTTACAAACAGATAAAACTTTATTTCTAACGTACACACTGTTGAAACTTTATTTTTAACTTGTAAACTGTTGAAACTTTATTCTATTTCTAACACACAAACAGCCTAAACTTTATTTTTAACATAAACACTATTGAAACTTTATTTTGTAATCTGTAAACTGTTGAATCTATATCTTTCACTTACAAATAGTAGAACGCTTAGTCTAACTTGCAAACTAGTAAATCCTACAATCTCATTTTACAAACAGATAAAACTTTATTTCTAACGTGCACACTGTTGAAACTTTATTATTAATCGACAAACTGTTGAAACTTTATTCTATTTCTAACACAAAAACAGCTTAAACTTTATTTCTAACACATACACTATTGAAACTTTATTTTTAATCTGTAAACTGTTGAAACTATATCTTTCATTTACAAATAATAGAACGCTTGGTTTAATTTGCAAACTAGTAAATCTTGTTCGTCATCGAATCTAACTGTTTAAATCTTCATCATGGAAATCAATGTTCCACAGTCATTTGAAAAATATATGATCGCCCCAAAGTGATTTGATTCTACCTATTTCTGTTGGTGAGAAGAAAGAATACATTTTACGTGATTTCATTCATGATAAAAACGCTTCATATGGAATAGTCGAGATGTTTGAATCTATTTTCTATCACCCCGTCGTCAAACAAACTATACCCTCTATTGCTATCAAAATTACCAATGGTTTACAAGAGTGCATCCATGTGAAAGATACTAAATCCCTCATAACGTTAGTGTTTCGGAAAACAAAGTGAAGTCATTGTGATATGTTTATTGAAATAAAAATATGTGTATGAATAAGTCTTTCACAGATATAGGGGAATGGGCTGACTGTAGGCATATATTCACAAGGAAGAAACGATCTCATGCGATACATAAAACAACCATGTATATCTACAAAAAGCTACATCAAAATACTGAGTTAAAGTTGATTATGTCAATACATCTCCTGAATGTGGCAGCGTGAGTTTTATTCTTTTGGGTGGAGGTATGTTTGTGTCAGGATGTCCATGTGGAAGAGATGTGTTATGTCCTATCCAACACCTCTTATCCTCCCATGCTGAAAGCCCTCGTTTCATGGAATACATTTTAGGACGGAGGAGAATCATTTCATCTATTTCCTTTCCTGCTGTTTCATCCTTAAAACAACCAAGTTTGGCTTTATTCTGTATGGAATAGAGTGGATGAGTGGGATTGTAGTTAGATGTGTCGAAATATTTTTCTAATGACTTAGCTACTTTATTAAAATTTAAATCTTTTTGAGTGGTAATACCTAAGAAGAAACTATCTGTATCACCACCCAACAAACGAACCTCTTTTACGAGAGGACATGGTTTTAGTATTTTATAAAAGAGTTGGTACATTTCAAGCTTATAGTAATCTAGTACAGCTTGGCCAATATAGATGGGCTTGCACAACTCAACTTCAGATTTTATCATTTTAACACCTACAAGGTCCTCATCGATAATGTCTCTATCAATGAAAAGAGGTGATGAGACCAATTTGTGATATTTTTGATCATCAATGACTAGTTTGTAGTTCATGCGTTTCCTAACATCCTCCATCGTCTTACCAAATAGACTATTATTCTTATACTTATAAAAATCTTTTTCAAAATTATTTTGGGCGAGTGCACGTTTCTGGCTGTTACTATCAATATATGGTTTGAGGAAGGCTTTCTGTCTAAATTTGATGATGCGGTGAACTGACTTTAGAAGCATGCCCATTTCTAAATAGAATTTTAGTATGCAGAAGTGTACGAGATAATTTTTCTTATCATATTGGGTGAGCAAAAGTTTGCGGCATGGTTTGTACCTTGGCTGTCCACACTCTGTTAAGTTATTATGAAATTGTGACATGAATGGTGAAAACATATCTTCAGTCACTTCACCAGTTTCAGGTGCGAGTGGGAAATCAGCAGTTTTATTTTTTAATACTATTTGGATAAATCAAATCCACTTCAAAATAATATCCCCAATCACCTTCATCTGGAATCTTCAGAATGTTTGAAGGGTTGGAGTAATACGCAAGCTCATATTGATTTAACCAACTAAACTCGGAGTGAGGTAGTGGTTTAGACAGTGAACTGCCATATAAATTATTTTGGTCATAGTACTTTAGGTGGATATGATCATTACCTACTGTTTTAGATTTTATGTGATGTTTATTCACAAATGTGAGACCACCGCGTATTCCGCGCTCAAATATGTTATACATCTCCGGGTCTTGTAAGAGATGGATGGTCTCACCAGTCATTTTAAAGGCTGATTTAAAGGACATGGCTGGTAGACTGACAAAGTGGACAGGATCTAATTTGTCTTCTTCTAATGCCACTCGTCGAAATTCCTGAAAGACATCAGCCAGCAAAATGACATCTAATTCTAAGTAAGCGATCATATAATCACCAAACGTTTTACAATCAAATTTTAACCATGCCTCTTGAGCATGTTCATAGTCCTCTACTGGACAATCTTGACCCGTCAAATCGTTTTGGAATTTGTCAATGGAAGGAAAGGTTGTTTCATTTAGTTTAGACATTGAGCTAAAATACGCATAGGGAAAGACTCCTTTGCGAGTGATTATTTCATCCGTTAAGTTTGGATAGTGTTTCTTCAAAGTTTGACTATGAGGAAGAAACTTGAGATTACGAACGAGAGAAGCTAGTGACGCTGACATGAATTGGAATGAATCTAAAAATTTTATTTCGAAGAAGACTGTCTTATTTTCTTTAGTTTTATCTACTGCTACTTTTGCTGTCATTGCCATGAATTTTTCCCTCGTTTGCGCTACTACATTAAACTGCCACGATTTCATCTGGCTCAACCCTCCTTTTATGAGCATATGACTGTCATAGCCCTTAAAGTTATGAAAAATGACGGGTAGTACACGACGTCTCAACCAGAGTGAAAAGTTACATTTGGAGCAGAGTGCGTTTCTAAATTTACCAGTGATGTGATCATGATCACGCACTTTCTTAATTTTATCGTCATCAAACGTTTTATGACATTTAGGGCACGATGTGCAACTTTCAAATTTCTGTTTGTCTTCATCTGACATATGTAGTGACTTACGCTGCAATTGGGAATCATATGATTGTTGAAATTTAGCAGCTTTATCGAGAAATTTTGAAATACAATCTTCACCTTGCCAAGTATGCATTTTGTTTTGCCTATTTCTAAAATGGTCATGCCATACTTCATAGCAGGATATGGCTGCTGGCTTGTGGATGATATCATCAATGTAGCATTCTATGTCTGCGTAAATGACACGCAGGGGACTTAATTCGTCACCATTATCCCTATGTGAAAATATTTTATCTTTGGGCATGCGTTTCATTTGTAATTTACCTCGCTTGCACCATTCATAGTGAGTTTCAAATTTATCTTTACTCCAAAAGGAGCGGATGCAGCGGTCGCATACAAAATGTTCACCTCTTTTAGAGTGCCCCAAGTGAGTGTACAGGCGAGAGATTTTGGGAATACCACAGTAGTGCCATTCCTCGCTATCATCTTGTTTTACTAATAAGAGGTTGACTACACGTTCATAACAAGTTGAACGTGAATTATAGCGGGCACCCTTCAACCCCTTCTCCCACACGTGAACGACAATTTTAATCTTATTATGTTTTTCGAACGTTTCTACATCTTTGATTTTCATGTTGTTACTATCACAACCTTCAAAGTCTAGTTCATCCTCCCACTGTCTATAGCTATAGGTATGATTTCGATTCGCGTTGATATCATTATAGTGAAGGATGGATAGGACTGCATATTTGAAACACTGTGATTTACAATCGACATTGATGACAGCTTTCTTATTATACAACGTTTTTGGTAGTTTAAATGTGCCTCGAGCTTCATGACTTTCTAATAGGGAAATTTTGAATATGGCTGAGTCCACACCATCAAAAATGAGAGCGCTGTCGCGTTGATTGAATTTATCTACATTTGATTTTAAACATTGAATGTGAAAATTTAGCCAAGACTCGCAGTCTACAACTTCGGTTGCGGAAGAGGAAGGAACATGAAACTGTATTCTCTCCGTCACTTGACCCGTTTGAAAATCTATCTTAATATATTTTAGTTTAAGGTAGATGAGCGCCTTCATTCTAAAATTGTCTAAATTGTTGAAGAGCGCTTCGATAATCTTAGAATTTTGAAGGAGCCACTCAGGAAAATCTACTATTTGAGTATTGGACTCCATGTAGTAGTCGCGTACTAAATTATTATGTGAAACATTAATGAGGGAGATGGTAGAGGTACCGTTGGTGTAGTGATCATTTGCATGCGTGTGTTGAAGTCTGTGCGAAGATCGCTGAAAGTGACTATCAAAAGAAAGAGGGCACAAATCGCAAGGAAAGGAGATGTCATCGTCAGAATCAACTTCACCTCCGGAGATTGATGCCGCTTTGCGTTGACACACACGTTGTATGATGTGTCGAAGGAGACTGTGCTTCCTTGTAAACATATGTCCGCAGTCGGCACATTCCCACTCGTTGCCTTGTCGCGAGAGTCCTGAGCTGGAATTCACATCACCTGAAAGAGAAATCATTCTATCATCTCTGTTCAAGTCTCAGTGTATTGTTACAACCTAACTTGACTCAACAACTCTAAACTTTCCTCGAGAAGGGAGGGCGTTGGTGATGAAGTTGATGCCTGAAATTGAGGAAGATGCTATTAGCCACACGTTTGAGGGAGATGAGTGAAGAATCTGCAGTACGATACTGATGATGTGATGGAGATCACCAGCACCAAATTCCTCCATCAATTATGGGAATGGTACACCCCTAACTCCCAGCCACGAACTATGGCGGAGTGGGAGTACATCGACAAAGTGAGGCTCGCGGCAGAAGAACGATTGAAGCAAGTGAACTGTTTTTGTGATCTGTGTGAAGCCAGACTCTGGGACGATATTGACGATGAAGACCTTTTGAAATACATGCTATAATAAATTTTTATTTCGTATTATCTTTGCTTTCATACTGACTTACTTGAATGGGGCTTCAGTGGATGATTTAACCATGTATACTTTTTCATTTGGAAATAGTAGCACGCTTAGTTTAACTTGTAAATCTTATAACATTTCATATGGGTGATGATGGTAGATGAAATAGTGTTAAATAAAATTAAGATAGCTTACATGATTCTGATACAGGGATAGCAATCGACTGCAATCCATGTGTAAAGACCTTGTTAGACTACGGAAGAGAGAAGTGTGTTATGTTGCGTGTGGCGCGTGAGTGTCCTCCCATTTCATTCCATTCATCAATTCGTCTCATTGATAGAGACAGGTAGAACTCATGGTTCTCATAGCGTATGCAATGGAAAGTTTATAAGGCAACCTTCGACAGCTGGCTAAATGTCGCCCTGGCGCGAATGCATACTACGTTGAGACAGAGGCAATCACTTGCAAACATGACGCAGAGAGGTTTAACAAGATTGACCATTACCGAATGTCCATTGCGGTATACATAGCTACGGGTTTCACCGCCGCCCTTTACAGGAACGCCCGTCGAAAGGAAGTATCACACCGAAAATCTCCGTGACTTGCACCGTCCATGACTTGATCGCCAGACATGAAAACCTGTAGAGTTGGTAAGAGGTGGACAGACTTTGAGCAGCTTGATAGCAAGCCGTAGAGAGCTTGATTCACCAGCGTTTTGCAATGGAGATGTTTAGAGGCCACCCATGACAAGATAGGTAAGACTCAACCGATTGGCGTTCAAAGTGCTACGTTGAGAACTGTGTCAAATGCTGAACATGAGACATGAGTTGCCCCAGCGGTTCGGTCTAAACTATGACACACTCCCTTGCCACACTTATCACTACGGCATCGTCCGCCGTCCCGAAGGAACACCCTGTCAGTGGAATATTACAGCAAAACTCTCCGTGTCTTGCTCGCTTTCAGTGAAAAGCCGCTTATACCATGAGAAAACTGGCTCAGACATCATTAAAAATGCTTTAATTGACTTCAGCAGGGTCGAAAACCCCAGAAAACCTCCAAAACTAGTGAATTTAATTTTTTCAACTTTTTAGCACTACTTATGAAATTTTATAAGTAGTCTATCACTTAGGGCAGGTCAATAGCAACCGAACCTTTTTTGAATCAAGTCAAACGGACTTGCAGAAGCAAAGTTACAACCCTTTAAAGTTTTGGAGTCTTTTATGGCCTGGAGACGAAGGCCATCTCCTGGCTAACCTCTAAGTCTGACGGCTTAGCTGATATCAGCAATGAAATTTTCTAAGTCGGTTTCTTGCAGAAACCCGGAATTTGGAATGTCCGAAGCTATCATCGGAGCTCAGAGAGACGACTTACCGTTGACAATCTCTCGTCTTAATGACAAGTCTCTGTCGGTTCCCAGCTTATATAGTTTGTGGCGATCAGCTGAAGACGTAATATCCATCATCCAAAAACTTAAAACGCTTCTATCGCCGATTCTAGAGGTCCGATTGAGCTAGAAATACACCAATTCCATGTAGAATTTGACGCTGAATCCGAATCTGGCCTCCGTTTTCCCATCCGATGCTTCGTTTTGGCTCTACAGCCCACAGCCATCGCAAAAATTCTAACTGTCGTTTTTCGGAAAAATGGAGAAAAATTTTTTCTCTCCGATTGCTTTCAAATTCACCATGTTGACGCAGAATTGTACGCTGATTCCAAATCTGAAATCCGTTTTGCTCTCCGATGCTTCGTTTTGACGCTAGAGCCCAAAACGTCCAAAATTCTAACTCTGTCGTTTTTCGCCAATCTCCCAAAATCTTAAATGGCGTCTCATATCTAAACGAAGACAGATATGAACAAGCCGTTTCTTTCAGTGAATTTGTCTCACTCTTAGCTTTCAAACGAGCTATTGCACGACAAAATCCGTCCACTGGAAGCAAAGTTGGAAAGTCGGTGCCGGGGGGGGGGGGACGTCAGCGAAAATTTTTCTCCGATTGCTTTCAAATTCACCATACAGATGTAGAATCTCACGCTGAATCCAAATCTGGCCACCGTTTTCACATCCGAGCACTGCTTCCACTCGAAACATCCCATTTTACAACACAACATTCATCAGATTTCACGAAAATCATCACACACTATAGCCTCAAGACAAAACCTGGCGGTCGCCCAAGTCCACCACGACACTCTGTCGTTTATCGAAGGGAGGGGGGACGTCAGCGTACCTGGACCCACCTGGCCGGCACACCACGACATAAAAGCTACTTGCTTTCCCTGCTGCCTTGAAACATGCCGTGTGCGTAGATATAGGCTGATAGCTTCGTTAATAGCGGTAGACCACAAAATTCCACGTCCAGCTGGTGCGTTTAGAAGTGCGTGCAGCGTTTAAACAAAATCTAACATAAATTTAGAAGGAATTTGTGACAGAAACATTCTTGCACAAAATACATCAATCTGTAGTTTCCGACATTGTGTCAGCATTTTCTGTAAAAGCGTTGATATTTCTAGATAGAGTGAACAATTTTCTATCCAATGATATCAAGTTTGTTGCATGTTTTTGCAGGATAAAAATAACATAATGATCACGTGAATGAAATATGTCCAATTTTGAATTATTGCTATTTAAATACAACTACTACAATTTCTTCTAAAACCATTGACATTTCTGGTGGTTTCAGAAAATTTGTAGTCTTTTGATACCTCATACACGCTGAAACTCGCCGTGGTTAAAATAACATCATAAACCGGTGTTTTTGACATTCTCGAACAATCCACATACAACTCTCCAGACAATTCTGCGGCATCTTTGATAAAACCAAGCATATTTCTGTAATGTATGGCTCCTATGTATCATAACATTTTCTTGGTTTTGATTGTAATCTTGTAGTTAAAATAACATAAGAACATGGGGCCTATATGACCATTTCTTGTGGGGCCTAAATGTACTGGGGCCTAAGTGACTAGGATTCCGAAAAACGACAGAGTTAAAATTTTTACGAAAATGGCTCTAGCGGGCAGAAGGATTGCTCAGATGGACAAATGGAGGTCAGATTCGGATTCAGCGTGCAATTCTTGCAATTCCGTCTTGTAGGCCCCTACTTGATAAGGGTGGGCCAACAACAGCATCACTATGCCATTCATTCAATGACCTGTTTACGAGAACTCTGTCTAGAAGACTCTCACCACGAGTTGGTTGTTGTACTTTGTCAACAAGATCAAGACAATTTTCCAGTGTCGACACATCCAGTTTATTAAAATCTCCAGCAACAATTATTTGAAGGTTTGGACGAACTATTGTATATTGATCAAGGAGCTTGAATGAGAAATTCTGAAATGGATCGTCTCTCAGAGGCATTCAAAGTTGGTGCCACATAAATCGCTACAAGGATAAATTGAGTTCTCCCATTTGTAAAAAATACAAGGAGTAATTCAGAAGAGCTGCATAGTTGCAATTTTTCCTCATTTATAATGCTCATGCTATGATTCATCCATGTAGCCGCACCGCCACCATGACGATCCGGGCGATCACTGCGTGGTATGCAGTCTGTATCCATCAATATTAAACACAGTATCATCATGATTTCAGTCAACTCTCGGTGACGATCACGATATCAGGGTTCAAGTTAGCACATGAAAGTCTTAACTCGTCTATTTTGCCAACACTAGCTATGGAATGAGCATTTATCAATAAAATACTAGGAGGAATTAGTCAATCACGCCTTGATGGAGCTTTCATTATTTTCCCCCGTTTCAAGATTTATACTTCCTCGCCGTGTTCACGTCTGATCTTGAGTTCGTTTCGAAGTGTTTTCTCTTGACTGATCTGGTAAGGTGTTTGATCGGGTTTTACATAGATCTGCTTATATTGATCCACCATTCTCAGGTTTCTGGCGTTTCTGATGATGCGCCATTTATCATCTGTTGAGTGTAACATTTGATGCTTTCATGTCTAGTAACATGTATGAGTTACTTCAGAACTCTAGTTTAATGGAGACTTTGATTATTCATTCTTAGCTCGCTGAAGATGAGTGTTTTAAAATCATCACACTGTGAAGAGAGATTGCAAACTAATGAAGATAGAAATTTGATTTCTGTATACGTTTGGCGTGTGAATGGCCATGCTTTCATCCCTTTCATTAATTTTTAACCCATCCTCTGAGTTCAACGGGCTTGGAACCGTCAGAAAGTGAAAACACTTTCCGGCCTCATTATGGGTAGCCTCATAAAGTCTGTTTGGGGCATTCACTAGCCTCATCAAGGCCATTTGTGGCGTTCACCGACTCCTCTCTACTTTTGCTCGAAGATCTCTGTAAGAAAGAAAAATGGTGTTAGAGTTGATTGAGAGGCAATGGCGTTCCAGTAACTTACTAGGAATTCTCCTCTTCACTTTTCTCACTGAAAAATCACACAGTCGACCGTGTACCTCCATACTGATATGAATGCAGGTGACCCCACCTCCCTCGTAGCACTCCTGCGTGGTGTTCAAATCATCTGTAACAGTAGGCACGTCAATACTTGGTTTCTGTAGATTGGCAGGTGTACCTCTACGTGTCTTCTCTTCATTTCCTTGTTGATGTCTTCAGTCTGACTAAGTCGCCTCTTCAGGTCATGATTTTCTTCTCTCATCCCTTGACAGTTCCTCTCTATCACACCAAGTCTGTCAACCACCTGCCTCTGATGATTCAACTCGGATGCTACCTCCTCATAAGCCATCTCCTTCTCCTTCCGTTCCCGCCTTTCTTTCATTAATTTTTCCTCTCTCTCTCTCTCTTCTGCAGCTGTAATACTTCCTCCTGTAAGACTTTCACCGTTCCCACTTTAATTTCTAGTTTGGCTATGTCCTGCACCATCTCTTTATTTTGTCTATTCATGGCCTCATAGCGATCTTTGAGCAGCATTTAATGGGCTTGCTGTGATGCCTTTGCCTTCAACTCATCTCTATCTAGAGCTCTTGTTTGTTCGCGTATACTGCCTTTCTTTGTCGTAGAAGTGTCTAGTGGCTCCTCTACATGTTCAGATGCATGCTCAGATACATGTTCAGATTCCTGTTTACCACTAATGAAAACGGCTCTCACCTCCTGTACTTCCCCTTCCTCCTCACTGCTGTTTGTATCGCTGAGGAAGGGATCGTTCCCATCATCATCCAAGTCGACAATGTGTCTTACAGCCATCCTCTCCTCCTGCCTTCGTTTATGCAAGTCATCAAACCACTTTTTGAACTGGTAGTTAGAAATAGACCCACTAGGACACTGGTCATGTCTTTTCCTAAATTCGACAAAGTCAAGAGTCTGCTTCCACAGCATGATGGACACATGTCTTTATTTCAAAGACCTTCTTATGCTCCCCAGTGTGTTCCACCTGCCTCAAGTGCTTTTTGTATTCGGTCCCTCTGTATACTTTATCACATGAACATCTTGTGACGTTGTAGCGCGAAGACTTTGATAAAACCATGTTGAAACTGCGAGATAAAAGTCAATTATTTACTACAGTTCTCACAAGAAAGCACTGTTTATCAGAAACATGTTTGCAATAATTGGCATAGGACAGACAATGAAGACCCCAACCTTGAGACCCCAATGTTAGAAAGTGTATCAGTGTTGCCTGTAAGATCTGACTTTAAATCTCTAACTTAGAGCGTTTGATAGCAAACGTCAGACGACTCACCGTTGAAAGGAGGAAACAGGAGTGAAATTGGCTGGGGAGAAGCGCCTTACATACTTCTCTCACAAAGACAGAATATGTCAATGTCCAAATTTGGTCATGTCTCCTTCAAACTATTTCATCTCACTACATTTGGAATGTCAACCGCTGATTTTCTTCACTGACGCAGGGAGTCAAGATTGCCATAAATGGGCATTCCCGCTCCGTTGTGACGGAAGAGGGAATGACGCACGGCTCACGCTTTGTGATAGCGGTCTCTTTATCCTGAGTGGCAAGTTTGTATAACCCTAAAGTGAACTGAATGTATCCGAAGTGAAGACTGAAAAAAGATGAAATGATTGAATAGTTCCTAGCGTGTGATAAAATACATGGAATGACAAACGTACAGATGCTCACAATGATACTTAGGGGCTTCACACCATTTGAATGTTTTCTTATATCATTATCATGCTCACTTTCGAAGAGGCGTGATTCGATGTTTCATTCGAAGGATGCTTGTAAAGTTCAATGCTCCACTCCCATGACATTTCAATTTTATGTGTTTATGCAATTGCATAAGCTTTCACTGGACTCGCATCGTCTTATAAAGTGTTCGTTTACGCAGCGCACGAAGTTATATCTCTCAATAACTTTGAACTCAATCTCACACACACATTGTCACTTTAAACATGACTGGAATACAGTTCTCCCACATCAACTTCATTTCTAACGTTACAAATGCTGAAATGATTCTAGCATTATTATATACTTCCCCTATCTTACATATACTGAAAGGATTCTAACATGATTTCAAACTTTACATATAGTGACATGGATGTGACTCTACTACGAAGTCAATCCACTGCCTGCATTACTATAGAACATTTTGCTCTGATGATTCTTCCAATGTAACTAACACCATTACTATTTCCATTTGATGGGTGGTGAAGAAATAAAATTCATGACTTTACGTCTAAGAGTCATCCTCTCTCTACACACGTTTATATTTTACATCATGTAACTGCAATATATCCTTGCTACTTATCATATGGACTTTAAAACTTTAAACATGATGATTTCATAACAGTTAGACCTTTGAAGATGTGTGTTGGACAAGTTTTACACTTGTTACACAAAAGTTTGACACTGGCTAGCAAGGCATTGAAGCCTTGAACAAATCGGCAGTGCCCATGCTTTAGCAGCAAATGGTTACTTGCGCGTGCGAAACTGTGAGAGTGTACAGTAACGAATTGTCAACGTGAGAATCCTTTCAGTCGCCACGATGATATCTCCGGTACGATAGCAATTAGCTGTGTGGGAATCAGCTAGGTGGGAGGGCCTGAGATGAAGGAGATGACGATAAGTTCCTGCATCTTTGCTCGTTGCACAGATGCGATAGAAAATTCAAAGAGTATAGGGGGCAATGTATTTAATGCGACAGACGGTCGCCAACCGGCTGCGCTGTCATTCATCTTTGTGTTCTTGGCACACTCTATCTTCTGAGGGGGCAGCGCGACAAACAGGCGACAGAGTGCGCTATCTCTACTCGTGAACCTTTGTGTGTACATGAGGGTTGGAAGAGTTATGACATCTGTTTCACTGATAGGTTTTATGATAAACGCTTTAGCTGCTTTTGAATGGCAGCGTGTTGAATATTGCAAGCATTGTTAAATGTCAATCAGTGTGTCATTTTCACATCGTCTGCATTCGCACAGAAAATCACTTGATGCAGGTTTCAATGTTGATTCTATTATCAACTTGCAAGTAACGCAAGATTAGTTTAGGAATGAGACACGTGTTGATTCTCTTAATTTGTCATGCACATGAAAAGCAAACTTACACATTTGATTCTAACCTTTCTTTACAATACTCATGGACAGTCCTAATGTTCTAATGTAATGTTCACTGTTTCATACCAATGACAAAGTTCCACTCTCGTGAACACAGACCTGTAACTCAAATACTTTCCTTTGATAATTCAATGACATTACATGCTTTGTTGTTCCCTACTGATGAGCGTGTTATGTACCTCTACACAGACTTGTTCATTTTGTTAGTTCAATGTACGAGTCACAACGTTGAACTGCATCTAAGACTTATGCGTTTCTACAGGTTTTTGTATCAACTTTAAACGCGACTGTAGTCATCAACCAATGAAAGTTTTACCAACATGAAGTTGTTGTCACTCATCATGTAGTTTTACACCGCGGAGTCTACAGCTTCATGTTTACGAATTTCATTTGAACGTCAGAAAGTTGAAGTTAGAATACATCATTCATGTTCATCTGTCTATGATGATAGTACACGTTCTCGATACACAGTTCTCCTTTACAAGTTTCCCGTAAAACATATGCAACACTTTTGTGAGGTACTCACTTAATCTAGCCGGTTGATTTTGATCTCACACATGGTTTTAGTGTTTCCTAACTCATATGCATTTGACTCTTTTAAGAAGCGTTACATGTTGTCATGTGTATACTTGTATGCTGTCGATACAGACTGCAAAAAACTTAAACACTATCTGTCCTTATTTATAAAACAGTCTACACACGAATTCAATTTGATAAAGGCAAACAACACATTTGGTAAAGCTGGTACGCTAACGATAGTGACTGCAGAAACATTTCTTAAAACTTTTTTCAACGTTCGCTAGGTTTCTACTTTCACAACATCATGTCAATGTTTTTAACTTCTTACAAAACTTATTTCAACGTTTGCGTTTAGACTTTTAAGCGAACATGTGCTTCACGTATTCTACACTACCGGTTAACGCGTGTGATATAAAACCCTAAATCCCAAAATCCAACCGTAGATAACCCTACCCTTGGATTACGGACTTTAGGACTTGTGCTATGACCCACGTGATTAAATGTCATGGAACTAGCCCTCACACACTCAACGTTTGTGACAAGACTTTACCTGGTTTTATAAAACATTCACCACTTATTCCTATCCATCTCACTTTTTATATCCAACATGTTAAACTTAGACTTGGGTTTTTTCATGACACACTCAAGTCGTCAAAAACTTGCATGCGTTGTCTAATATTCAATTCATTCTGTACATCTAGCATGATTCGCTTTACTTCACATCCAAAGTTGATGTATACCTAACAGATGTATTCACTCTGAATTTACACTTCATCGTTTGTGAAAAGACTGTCACATAAAACATTTTGCACACTGCAGTCCGGATCTCAACTAAGGATAAAAACTTTCTAATGCTGTTGTGAGTTCGGTCAGTCATAAAACTTCAATGATCAAACTTTACTTTCACAAACGTGTCTTGTGGTAAAAACTATTTGACTGCACTAACACTTACATTTTATGACATTTGTGTTTCATAAAACGTCATGATCAAACGTTCTAACTACACATCAACCTGTGTTGCAGTAAAACTTTTGTACAACATGATACACTTTCTGACTACACTTACGAATAAAACTTCGATGATCAAACTTTACTTTCACAAACGTGTGTCACAGTAAAACTATTTGAGTACACTCAACTTTGTTTTTGCAAACCATGATACACTTTCTGACTGCACTCACAAGAGCTTGTTCACTAGCGAAGAGAGAAATGAGTTTGTGGTTGCGTGTGGCGCATGAATGTCCCTTCCAATTCATTCCATTTCATTTAGCCTCGGTCAGAGGCAGTCTCACAGCGTTGATGGAGAATCTTAAAGAAAACCTACGGGAGAGGGCAAAGGCACTCATGACCGAGCGATTGAAAAGAGTCCGTTGAGATCGGTGTCACATGCCCGACATAAGCGACAGCTCAGCGGTTTCAGTCTAAAATATGACACACTCCCTTGCCACACTTATCACTACGGCATCATCCGCCGTCCCGAAGGAACACCCTGTCATTGGAATATTACAGCAAAACTCTCCGTGCCATGCTCGCTTTCAGTGAAAAGCCGCTTGGATCATGCAAAGACTGGCTCAGACATCATGACAAATCCTTTCGTTGAATTCAGCAGGGTCAAAAACCCCAGAAAACCTCCAAAAATAACGAATTGACATTTTTCAGCATTTAGTACTACCTATGAAATTATATAAGTAGTCTGCAAGTATAGGTCTGATCAATAGCTATCGAACCCTTTTTGAATCAAGTCAAAAGGACTTGTAGGAGCAAAGTCACATGCCTTTAAAGTTTTGGAGTCTTTTATGGCCTGGAGACTAAGGCCATCTCCTGGCTAACCTATAGGTTTGACGCCTTAGCTAATATCAGCAATGAAATTTTCTAAGTCGGTTTCTACGGAAACCCGGTTTTCGAATTTCCGATGCTATCATCGGAACTCCGGAGTTCACCTGCCCCAACCAAGTCGGGAGGAGAACTGATTCCCACAAGTAGAGACTCCACTTATATGGTTTGTGGCGATCAGCTGATGACGTGATGTCAAATCATCCAAAACTTTAAACACTTCTATCTTCGGTTCTAGTGCTCCGATTGACTTCAAATTTTGACAGTCACGTTTTCTCGCTCTCACCTTTCATTTAAGCCATCCCTCGACTCTCTACCATTACCAGAAGCCGAGTTCGTTTTTTCAAAGTATCCAAAATCTTGGAAAATGCACAAAAATTCGATTTTAAGCAAGCTCTCATTTGGAAACGAAACCTTCCACACATCTGAAAAGGTAGGATCCTAAAGAACAAAGTGCGGTCTTACCACTAAAAGAAACCGGAGCTCTTCATTTATTTTCATTCCTGAGAGAGTCGTCATCAAAGTAGGCCACAATTTAACATTTTCAGGAAAAAGTCCTAGGTTCACCATTTCGCGATTTTCAAAAATTCAACATTTTGATCTCACACCTAAACCAAGGAAGACTTGGACAAACGATGCTTTCCACTGCATTTGGCTCACTCTTAGCTTTCACATGAGCTATGGCACGACTTTCTACGTTCACTCCCAGCCAAGTTGGAAGTCTGACAGGAGGGGGGGGGGCGGTAGCGAAAACTGTTTGTCACCGATTCACTTGAAACTCACCCTCTAGATGCAGAATTGCACGCTGAATCCGAATCTGACCTCCATTTGTCCATCCGAGCACTCCTTCTGCCCGCTAGAGCCATTTTCGTAAAAATTTTAACTCTGTCGTTTTTCGGTGATGGTCAAAAATCTTAAAGTCACTCTCACACCTCAAAGAACGAACGTAGAGACACACCGTTTCGTCCACTGCATTTTTCTGACTCTTAGCTTTCAAACGCGCTATCACACGACTTTCTACGATCTCTAGAACCAAAGTTGGAAGTCTTCCAGATGGGGGGGGTCAGCACTTTTTCTCTCCGATTCCGCTGGAAATCACCTCCCTAACCAAAAATTTCACGTAGAATCCGAATCTGCCCTCCGTTTGTCCATCCGAGCCCTCCTTCATGCCGAAACACGGCCTTTCTCATCCCAAAACGTCCAAAAGCCACCTTTTCTAACTCTGTCGTTTTTCGGAGATTCCTGCCTTTTTCAAGCCATTATCCACTCCAAACCCAGGAAAACCTGGACATATGATGCTCTCCACTGCATTTTTCTCTCTTTTAGCTTTCCAACACGCTATCACACGACTTTCTACGATCTCTAGAACCAAAGTTGGAAGTCTTCCAGATGGGGGGGGGTCAGCACTTTTTCTCTCCGATTCCGCTGGAAATCACCTCCCTAACCAAAAATTTCACGTAGAATCCGAATCTGCCCTCCGTTTGTCCATCCGAGCCCTCCTTCATGCCGAAATACGGCCTTTCTCATCCCAATACGTCCAAAACCCACCTTTTCTAACTCTGTCATTCCCAGATTCCTACCCTTGCTGGAGAGTTCCTCCTTCCTTCCTTCCTTCCTTCCAGAGTGGGGGAGGGACCGATTTCCTCCTCTCGGACCCATTCCTCCCAGCACATCCATGGCCACCTCCTTTCTTCCTTCCAGAGGGGGGATGACTCGTCGTTGCTCATTTTGCACTTGATTTTGTCATGGGATCAGTACTTGCAAGATATACAATTCATGAATAACTCATAGAAAATGTGAATTTTGCCATCAAGATCTTCCTCATAATACACTGATCGGAAATCCGCTTGTGATAACTTTTCATAAAATTTCTCCATTGAAGTATGACTGTAATCAAGCACGGGATGAGTTCGTTTACCTCTTTCCTGCGATGGACATTGAGTAAGATGAACCAATACTTGGTAGTGAGAACCACGTCTTGTAGGCCCCTACTTGATAAGGGTGGGCTAACAACAGCATCACTATGCCATTCATTCAATGACCTGTTTACGAGAACTCTGTCTAGAAGACTCTCACCACGAGTTGGTTGTTGTACTTTGTCAACAAGATCAAGACAATTTTCCAGTGTCGACACATCCAGTTTATTAAAATCTCCAGCAACAATTATTTGAAGGTTTGGACGAACTATTGTATATTGATCAAGGAGCTTGAATGAGAAATTCTGAAATGGATCGTCTCTCAGAGGCATTCAAAGTTGGTGCCACATAAATCGCTACAAGGATAAATTGAGTTCTCCCATTTGTAAAAAATACAAGGAGTAATTCAGAAGAGCTGCATAGTTGCAATTTTTCCTCATTTATAATGCTCATGCTATGATTCATCCATGTAGCCGCACCGCCACCATGACGATCCGGGCGATCACTGCGTGGTATGCAGTCTGTATCCATCAATATTAAAGACAGTATCATCATGATTTCAGTCAACTCTCGGTGACGATCACGATATCAGGGTTCAAGTTAGCACATGAAAGTCTTAACTCGTCTATTTTGCCAACACTAGCTATGGAATGAGCATTTATCAATAAAATACTAGGAGGAATTAGTCAATCACGCCTTGATGGAGCTTTCATTATTTTCCCCCGTTTCAAGATTTATACTTCCTCGCCGTGTTCACGTCTGATCTTGAGTTCGTTTCGAAGTGTTTTCTCTTGACTGATCTGGTAAGGTGTTTGATCGGGTTTTACATAGATCTGCTTATATTGATCCACCATTCTCAGGTTTCTGGCGTTTCTGATGATGCGCCATTTATCATCTGTTGAGTGTAATATGCAACATGACCTTCAGAGGTCGTGGCTTATGACCTTTAACACCAAATCGGAAAAAGCGATTTACCTTGATGTCATCGTGAATACCCATTGTTGATACTATTCCGGAGAAAGAAGCTTCGTCACACTCTTTAAGATCAACATTACTAGGTTCTGGAATCCCAAAGACAATTAGATTGTTCTTTCGAGAATCTCTGTCATCCAACTCGTTGAGCACATACCGAGGGATATTGTCTTTCAATTCGCACATAGTAAGGTCAGTAATTTTATGATTCACTTTATTTTCCATGTCTTCTATCATTCGTTTGGTTTCAATCAGTAGTTGCTGTTTGATATCATTTACAGCCTCCAAGACAATACCTTTCAATTTCGCCTCATCAAAGGCGCTGATAGAATTGCTTGCAGGACTTTCTTGATCATCCACATGCATAGAAATTGATAACAATAAACCTCTAGAATGGAAGTAAAGCTTCATCCAATACACAATAGTGGCACAAAAATCGCACGCATTTTCACTTAGATACACTTGTCAACGGCTAAACCATTGGGTTAGAATCAGTCACATGAGTAAATCGAAGCTTTTAATTGGTTCTTCATGCCCCAACTTAGTTCCCCCGGATGTGCCGCAACCTTGAGTCAATTTCCATTCTAGTCAACTGTAGATAAACAATCTATTTCTATGTCCACATGTGAAACAGCGTCTTTCAACGTCATCAACAACTGACTCTTTAAAAGCTTGTGAATCTGCGTTGCAGACATTCGACGGAATTCTAAAAAGGAGACATTCTCAGCCATACCAACCACTTGATATTTCGTTCACAACTAGATTTGAACCCAAAACTTTGAAGTGTCTGCCAGACACGCTACCACTATACCGCAGCAGCCAACGGCAAGATCAACGGCTTGAGTTGAATTATTGGTCTTCGGAATGTGACAAGACAGACGCGGTGGCGTGATACAACTGACCCAATTTCCGAACACGGAACTGTGCATGGAATAACACTCAAGGGCTAAATCCTCAATTGTCACGAAGCACAGATCTCCAATTGACCAACGGATGAGACCAAACAACGTAGAACGCTACGACGAAGATGATGATGTATAAACCCACAAGAATGAATCACTGAATCACACCAAACGTCGAAAATTACTAATAGCGTTATTAAGAGCGCTTTCCATACACAACCGTCGCTGAGTGTGCACTGAGACAGCTGTACAGAGAAGTAAAAGGCATGTAACTCCAGATGAGAAACTTGTCGAAATAGGGCCTACTCTTCGGAATTTCTGAAAAATTTCTTAAAAGTTGATAATGAATCTTTGCAATCTCACCACGGCATGCCATGACATTAGAGTCTGTTATATTTTTAGGTTGTGGAACATGGCAAAAATTAAAATAAAATGAACATAGCAAATATTGCCCGTGATCAAGTCTCAGTGCGAAAATTTGGGTTGCTTATAAATTCAGTTAGCTTTTATTTGTTGATTTTGCGCGGAGGAAGGGCCACTAAGCCAAATTTTAAACCAAAAAATCATTTTACTCCGCGATGGCCACTAAAACATTAGATTTTATACCGACGCTATGATAATTTAGCATCTAATCAAACTCAATTTACTAAACAAATATTTTGGCTAAAATTTCGAATGAAATTAGCTTAGCATGAAATTGCTTTTCAAAATTTATCTTTTAGCACGCGAAATTTATAATATTTTGTGAACTGTGCACTGCAAATCTTTAAAACTTTCTATAAATCCAAACTGCTTGTGAATGTCGAGGATTATACAATCTATGAAAAGTAGCAGATTTAAATTCAATGAGACAACATTGTTTCAAGAAATGAATTTTGTTCATTTTCGCCTTAATTTACTATTTCCCTAAACAATATTGAAGCTGCCAATTGTTCCGTATCGCTATACCTAGTCCCATTGATCGATCAATACACCGAAGTTTATCGTCATTATCTGTCAAGGAATGGAAACGTTATGTCGAAATAAGCATTTTTTCAACAGACCTTAGCTGAAGTTTCCATGGTTTTCCGTAGCAATTCTTTGTGAAAATCATATTTCAATTTTCGTAGCTTAACAGAACATGTACATGCCGTCTCAAGTTAAGAAACATGGTTACACTAGACGAAATGACTTACCTAATCTTACTAAGGAAATCCTACAAATTCTGACCAGAAAGTATCAGTCGTGCTGAGTCTTATTAGCAAATCTCATCATCAGATCTTATAAGATAGGCATATTTTTTCGCCATTTTCTTCTTGGTTGGAAATTTATGGAAAAATATTGCTTTTTCGGTCTTTCTAGGCTTAAAAATAAATTAATGATATCAAAATATATTTCACCTATCTGGCTTTATCAATTGAGATAGTAATTAAGTAATAGATTTTGATATAATCTATGAATTCTTGTGCGTAGGAAGACAGAAAAAATATTATTTCATCACATGTCATTTCAACTTATAAGAAAATGATATCAAAGTCTTTCTTTACCAGATCAACAGAACTTTCTAAAATTTATTTTTCACCGGCAATATAGAACTGTGTGAGAGAATAACTTGTCTTTTTACAAACGGAAGTTCATCAGAGACAGCCTCATGCACATGCGAAAATGTGTAGACAGTAATTTTGTATTCGTAAATCCTAGTATATATTATAATATCGATAAAAGCTCCTATAATAAGTAAAAAAATTATTGCAATAATTATGTATGATGAATTAAATATTTCGTATTTTTGAAATGGTAAATAATAATAATAGGGGACTATAGATCATGCACGTACTCGTATATAACAAACATCGAATTTACTATATACGGAAATTATGTTCATGTTCTAAAATTTATAATAGAACAATTATTATCTTTCATTATAATTAGTGCTGCAACAGGCATTTATGACACATATCATTATTGTTATATTCAAGTAAGCCTATAGGCCTATGGTATAAATTAAATTTTACATCGCAGAATCACACGGAACATTGAGACGATCCTTAATATACAAAATCTGTTAACACATGTGCAATGTGGACAGTAATTTCGCAATAATAAATCATGGCATTTATATAAATGATATCAATAAAAGCTCCTATAAATAGCATAAAATTTATTGAAAAATTGCGCATGATAAATCAGATATTTCTAAAATTTCTAAAAAAAGTTCCTAAAATCCTAAATAAAGATGTATAATGCACGCATGAACATCGTATTTATTACATAGCTGCGCAAATCATGCATCATAGCATGTATTACAGTAGTCTGATCATTTTCATGATACCAAGCTAACAAAAGGAAACACAGGCAGAAAAATTCTAGAGACTTTCTTCATGACATTTGAATTGAAAAACATTCTGAAGAATCTTATATTACTCAATGTAAACCAGAAATAACTGAATACCAGTAATGCTCTATAAATTCTGTATAAATTTCATATTTCGATACATCTTTCTATGTACCGATATCATGATGTTTCATATGTTCTCAGTTCAAGCAACTCCTTATATGTCACACTATCCCCAGGTGAATGGATATATTGTCTATGTCATTATATCATAATTGAAGATGTTAAATTTAATATTTATATTGGCGTGGATGTCATGTAATAACCGGATAACTTTACCTTCATTGCTTTGACTTACCTCGATTGAGCTAATGTCAAACGAAAATTGAAGAGATGAGAGAGAGAGAGAGAGAAAATGAGAAAGAATTGATTTAGCCGCATTTTTGGGCTCAACGATCTAATGCCGAGCAAATAAGCTTTTCAGATTATTTTTTCAGGTACGTGGCTATATAATTTTTCATTAGGCCTACTGTGCTAATTTGTATTGTGTAATGTCTGTCATGTTTGTTTCGATGTTGTAATCAACATCGTTCCATTTCTTTACAGGGTCGAATTCGATTGGTGTCGATATCGGAACGTTAGTGTGAAGGGATGGAAGAGTCAAAATTAAGGAAAATGCGAACTTGTGGAAGAAAAAAAACAAGGCTTACAAAGATCAGATCAGCTTGACTGACGATCTACACGTACATTTAATTTCCAAATATACTGTGGTACAGTATCTCAGATGTTTTGCATGCAATGAAATTTGGGCTACGTAGGACAAGAATTAAGTAAATCAGATTTGGAATGAATAGTAGGTGGGGCTGCTACCAGAAATAGTAGCAGGCCCTACCGCGAAGTTGGGTAGGGAGTGGTGTTGTTAATATTCGATAATTTAGGTATTCGAATATGTGATTCGAATATATTCGAATAATTCTGTCATTAGTGGTTAAGCTGTACAATTTCTATAAAATTGCGAATTTAATTCAAGCCACGATCCTACAGGAATAGAGGAGAAAATTGTAAAGCAAAATTTATAAGCAGAGAATCTAATTGACTTAAGAAAATTGAAATACGTCGAATATCAGATTAACAGCATCCCGAATTTAAAAGAGAACAATCGCTATTGCATTTCCGAAAATTCAGCATCTTGACAGCATTCGCCGACAATCTATTTCGTTTCAATGTTATCAGTTGTCCTGCAGCTGAAAATGCTCGTTCACAGGAAACGCTTGAACAAGGCATTGCCAAAAATTAAATAGCGGCGTGAACAATATTTGGGAAGTCATTCTCATGCTTCTTCCACCACAGCAGGGGATCATCACCGACATCTGCAGAAGATTCGCACAAATATGTGTCGAATTGAATGTTGAGAGATAGATTCTTACTAACTTTGCCACCATCGATACCTGTAGTGTTGACTTTATTGGCAATTTTGCTGCCATACATCATGAAAATATCATCATCCATTTTGGCCTTTTTGCTTGGATTTTCTTGAATTGCTAACTCTTCATTGCTCTCCTCAACGCCTCCACCGAACTTCTTCAAAGCCTCTCTCGTCAATTTGTAGCAACACTTCCGCTCATTTTGCTTTGGGAAAACAAGTTCCTTGAATCATGGGTCAAGGACAGCAGCTATTTGCATGACTTCTAGAGTCGTCGCGGAGTTCATGATCCTAGTTTGAATTCCTTGCAAAACTGAGGATTTAAAGCGCTGTATGGAAATATTATCGTTGGTGATGTCACTACTTAGAGTGCTAGCAATCAAATTCATAATTACGGGATAAACGCTAGACAGAGTACATGATCTTTCAGCACCCATCTTTTGATTTATCACGTCGAGGACACGCAAAATGCAAACAAGCTTTTCACACAAATCCCAAAAGTCTGCGTCTGGAATCAAGTCGGTTCTGGATCCATTTGCCAAACAGCTAACAAGTGACGTTTTCATGAGAATAATTGACTCCAACATCTTCAAAGTACTTCCCCAGCGTGTGTGACATTCTTGCACAAGTTTACGTGATGCACATTCGTTCTTGATTGCTTCTTTCTTCAATGACTGCGTTGCGGTGGGTGAATGATGGAAATAGGTAACTATTTTTCTCGCTGTAGTTAGCAAATGTACGATCGATTCCGTCTGATGTAAACCATCTTGTATCATCAACGATAATAGATGACACACTCTGAGAAGATGCCTACTCCTCGCCGCCAGCATTATGCCATTGCCTTAGTCTCACTTTATTAGACGAAACACCTCAAGGGATAATATGCATAGGCTCATAGGATGATATGCATGATATACAAGTCATTAAAAGCATTTCTATGCTTGCACTTAAAGGTAGCTTCCGATTCGAATATTCGACATGCTGATTCAAATATTCGAATCAGGTTTTCCAATATTCGAAAGTAGTAATAAAACGGCGAACACCCGACCGGCGCCCCCCCTCTGGCACGGAGAGTTGCGAGATCGTGTTGCGCTCTCTGTCGTGGTGTGCCGGCCAGGCTGCGAGGCCACTCCCATCGTGTTTCTCGTCAAAAGTTGGGTGAACAAAATTGGACGTCCCCCCCCCTCGGCAGCGTTCTTCCAACTTTGGCTCTAGAGATCGTAGAAAGTCGTGCAATAGCTCGTTTGAAAGCTAAGAGTGAGACAAATTCACTGAAAGAAACGGCTTGTTCATATCTGTCTTCGTTTAGATGTGAGACGCTATTTAAGATTTTGGAAGATTGGCGAAAAACGACAGAGTTAGAATTTTGGACGTTTTGGGCTGTAGCGTCAAAACGAAGCATCGGAGAGCAAAACGGATTTCAGATTTGGAATCAGCATGAAATTCTCTATCAACATGGTGAGTTTCAAGTCAATCGGAGAGAAAAAATTTTCGCTGACGTCCCCCCCTCCCCGGCACCGATCTTCCAATTTTGGTTCTAGTGATCGTAGAAAGTCGTGCAATAGCTCGTTTGAAAGCTAAGAGTGAGACAAATTCACTGAAAGAAACGGCTTGTTCATATCTGTCTTCGTTTAGATGTGAGACGCCATTTAAGATTTTGGGAGATTGGCGAAAAACGACAGAGTTAGAATTTCACAAGAAACAGCTCCAGCGGGCGAATGAAGGCTCGGATTGGTAAACGGAGGCCAGATTTGGAATCAGCTTGATGTTATTGTCCAATGAGGATCATCATCCAATGAGAATCAAGCATTTCTATATAAATAGCGAGCCTTCCACAGTGAGAATCATTCCATCGTTGAATCGCACGAGTGACGGACGCACATTTTCTCTCTCTCTACATCACTGTTATATTATCCAACTAAAATGGTAAGTCGCTACTTCCCTCCCTTTCCTCCCTTGAACGTAAACTTAATACAATCTTTTTCATTTTCAGGCATCTACTCCATCTGCTGCACTAGTAGGACAAAATGGCGGTCAGACGTTACAAGGTTCGCTACGATCAGATCATCTACAACTGAGGCCAGTGGAAGAAACAACCAAGGTACATAATCCTACACCGCTACAGCGCAAATTTAAACAAGTCTTGCGTTATGACGATCATGGCGTAGTACTACAAACGGGAATGCTCCCTTCCACGGATGTCAAGATAATGCGCAATCAGTATGGGGACTACATACTGATCCCCGTGAGTCCGTACATTCGCCGCCAACTTGATATTATTGAAGAGTACGTGACATTAAATATGGACATTCCTACTCCTCTTGCTCAAGAGTGGAAGGCGAGAGATGACAAGGATACTCCCTATAGAAAGATTTGGGATGGTAATCAAATTTGCCTACCGGTATCACATTGGTGTACTTACTATAAGAAGGAGGGAGATCATTCAACACCCATCACATGCAACGAGCTCGGAGAAGGTACTTGGGATATCCTTTTCAAAGTGAATGGGCTATATTATGGTCGGCACAAGGATAGTAAAATAGCCTCTTTCTCCATGCATATGGAATCCATCCTATATATTCCAAAACCACCCAACGTGGATGACATAATTGATCAAATCCTTAACAGGAGTGGTACGAAGCGCAAGTCAGAGAAGAATGCTGCCTCAAAACGCAAATCAAAGAAGGAGAATTACTAGTCCTTTCCTAACTCTACCCTATGACAATTTGCTTATGTGCTTTGAGTGTCGTAGACGTGGTCTTATTAGATCCATTTTACTTCTTCGTTGCCATCACATCATTTGTGTATTTTGTCGTGAAAAGCATCGATGTAATTCTTCATTTTGTGACATGTTATAGAACGTTTCCTTACATGTGTAAATTTCCGTTTTAGGCTTCTATCATCATTTTTATGGATTGTGAGGGTGAACCTGTACAGGAGCTCAGTGCTATTGCTATGAACAATTGGACATATCAGATTGTCAGTGTCTATCATGAACACGCCAACTGTGATCCCAATGTTGATCAATGGGCGAGAAAACACATTCATGGACTTAATCTGAAATATTTGCAAGACTATGGCTTTTCTTGTGACAGTGCTCTTCTTATTGACTTTAAACGATGGTTAGCTGCTTTCAATGTTATACGCATCTTTTGTAATAATCATGGTAAGGAGAGGAAAGTATTTCCCAATCTAATCATTAATGATATTTTGCTCCCGCCTTGGGATAGTAGAGTGAATCAACATTATCATGAAGTCACGAACCGTTTTAAGGATTTGTCTGTTCCTATTTTGTCTGTTCGTTGTAGTAGCTACGTTCATAACCAATGCTTCTTTCCTCCTTACCTCAACACTACCAAAGTCCTCTATGGTTATCATTGCTCGCTGTATGATAGTTACCAGCTGTATCTGTTTTATCTGTTTCAAACCATTGATTTATAATGCATGCTTGTTACAGTTATTCAATAAATGTTGCTATGAGAAGAGTTGTTTTCATGCAATAGATGGATTGGATAAAGGGCGATCATGTCTTTCTCAAACGACTGCGGAACATTCCATTTTCATAGGCAAGGTTTAAAAGGAGCTGTTCAAGATTATGTGATAAATTTTCATAAAGATGAGACCGACATCGAAGCAGTGGTCGATGATGCTAGCACTCTATTTCTAGAGTTAATGAATACATTCTCTGATAGCATTGTCATGGCGCGATTAGTTGCGAAAATTAAGTTTAGTCATTTTGGAAAGGAAGAGGTGGAAAGTCGCTCTTTCCATTTTGCTTCTTATTCAATGGAAGTGGTAGATCACCCCGAAGAATTTTTTAAAAGACATATGATAAAAATTGCTGAACGTCTTAACGCATTTAACCATCATGGTAGCAGTCTAGTGATTGAAGCGATTTCAGATATTCACATTCAACTTTCTATAAAGAAAAATTAAAAATGCAGTGGTACTTGATTGTAGCACAACTGGTTTTCGAGCTATGCCTGCTCACTCTCGAAGTATATTCCTTCTGTACATGCGTCTATTATTTAGAAAAGGCCAGCAAATTCATATCTTCAAAAAGGCTTGCTATAGACATCAGTAACGGTGAAACTATGTGTTGCGATGTATGTAAGCGAAAGGATGGAAATGAAAAGCGCATCTTCAAGAGATGTAAGCATGCTTTTTGTCAACGCTGTTTCATACGTACTTGCATTCAACTTTGCAAATGTAACCACTGTGATATTGCTCATTTCGAGTGTCACTTATGCCGCAATAGTTAGTGCCTATGCAAATGTGGTAAAGACATGTTTTGGCAAAGACTAACACGGAAAATGGCGAAACGTAAAATGACGAAACGTAAAAGTCAAAAGTCTTCAAAGTTTTCTTCAGCCATTCAAGCTCTCCGACGAATGAAAGCAAATCAGCGATACAATGCTATACGACATGCTAACGATAAATTCATTCGTGAAATTATTTCTCATGTGAGAAAGTGCAGGACGAAGAAATTAGCACCAAAACAACGAAAGTTACTTAAGCGATATGCTACGAAATTGCGTTTCATCTGCAATCCTAATGTCACCCTTCAAAGAAAGAGGGAAACTCTAACACAAAAGGGCGGTTTCCATTCAGCGTTACTACCGATGCTAGCTCCTATCGTGGGCAATGTATTTGGTAATATGTTTGGCTCTAAACGTTAATTATGCAAATGTTGAATCTCAAAGTATTATAATGGATTTCAGACTTCAATGTGATAAAGTTGTGTGTATCAGGTCCATCTCATGCAGGTAAAACTGTTTTCACGCTGAATTTATTGGAAAAAAGAAGGGAGTTGTTTAAGGAACCTATCAATCGAGTGATTTGGTGTTATGGTATTTATCAACCGTCGCTGTTTCAGGAATTGCAACGTCGTAACTTTATTCGAAATGAAGGAATTATTCCAGTGGATTAGATTCAGTCCAATAATGTTGTTGTATTGGATGATCTATTAAAAGAAAGTAAGAATTCCGAAGATGCTACAGATATGTTCACTCGCGCAGCACATCATAAAAGGTGCTTTATCATCTATATCACACAAAATTTGTTCCCTGATGGAAAAGAAGCTCGTACACGAAACCTGAATACACACTATTATGCTATTTTCAAGAATCCGCGAGATAAAAGTCAATTTGAAATTTTAGCGCGACAAGTTGCACCAAGAGGATCAAAAGCCTTAATTGAAATTTTTCAAGCATCTACTGAAAAACCACACGGTTGTTTATTCATTGACTTTACGCAAGAGTGTCCGGAAGATTTTAGATTTCGAAATGATATTTTGAAAACTCCCATGATTATCTACAAACTATGAGTTCTTATTCTCGCATGATTGTTATTCCTTAGGATGAATATGTACAATTGACTGCTATACAACAAGTAAAGCAACCCTCTTGCAAATCAAATGTATAGGAAAGAATTAGATTATCAGCAAAATGTTCACATCAAAGATCCACATCGTGCTGTATTATTACAATCGGAAACTGTTGAACAATTGAAAAATTTGAAGAATAAGATGCGTGACTCTGTGTCGACTGCTACACCTTTAGCATTTCGTGCACATGCCATATCTCTTTTCAACAGTATTGAACCCCACCTCAATGTAAATGATAGAGGAGAAATCATTACAGATGAAAATAAAGTGATTGATGCTTCACGTTATGAAGACTTGATTCAGTATGCGACACGTAGAAAGCGCCGTCAGGGCTATGTTCCACCTGGTTGGACATACTTTCTTAAACTATTGAAAAAGCATAATGTGCCAAAATTTGCTTTGAATAATGAAACATTGAAAGAACTTGATTCAACAGTGGCTACTGCTCCAATGCTTCAGACGATGAAAATGCCAACAAATTGGTTTAAGACGTCACCTGCTACATCCCCTCCCACACTCACTAAGCAAACAAGAGGAAGAACTCGACGTAGATCTACGCCACCACTAAAACTAGTAAAAGGAAAACGTAAAACAGCTCCTCCAAAGAAATACATGTTCTCAGACTATTAATATGAAGCAGATATGTTGCTTGCCATGTAATGAACCGCCAGAGGTGAATGTCGTTGTCACTTGCACTTGCTGCGCCAGCTCTCACAATGAAACCCCTAATCAATGTGAACACGATCGCAAAAAACCGCTAAAGCTAAATGCTGAAGTTGTTGTAAATGTAGAAAAGCAAGAAAGCAAAAAGATAAGAAGGAGGAAAAAGAGTCAGTCGTCATCGACTGAACGTTTGAAGTCAATCTATTATGACGTTAAACATCCAGCAGGATTTCCATCTATCAAGAAATTATCAAAAGCGAGTGGTCTTCCACAATCACAAGTGAAACGATGGTTAAAGGGTCAGGCTACCTATACACTCCACAAACAAGCGAAAAAGAAGTACCGCACCCGCCATTATATTGTTCATGACATCGATGAATAGTGGCAAGCAGATTTGTGTGATGTTGCCTCCATTTCAAAACATAACTCGGGCAATAATTTTATTTTAACCGTCATTGATATTTTCTCGCGTTATGCGTGGTCTCAACCTTTAAAAACTAAAGAAGGGAAAGGAGTAGCAAAAGCATTCCAAAAAATTTTCCGAGAAGGCCGCATTCCAAAAAGAATTCAGAGTGATCAAGGAAAAGAGTTTGAAAATCAGCATGTGAGAAGATTATTTGAGAGGCATGACATTGAGTTGTTTAGTGTAAAGAGTGCCTATAAAGCTGCACTCGTTGAACGTTTTCATCGCACATTAAAAAATCGCTTGTGGCGACATTTTACTGCCAACTTGACACAAAATTGGACAAAGGTTCTACAAAATACACTCCATGCCTACAATCACTCCATCCATCGTTCTATTGGACTCAGACCAGTAGATGTAAATGCTGACAATGTAGATAAAGTGCGCGAATCATTCCAACGTAAACGCACTCATGTGAAAAGTGATGTGAAAATTGGTGATAAAGTTCGTATCTCAAAAGTGAAGAGTGTTTTTGCTAAAGGGTACCTTCCGAATTGGACAGAGGAGGTATTTGCAGTATCAAGGATTGATCAAAAAGACTCTCCCACCACCTACAAGTTGAAAGATTACGATAATGAAGAAATTGAGGGTAGCTTTTACCGCGATGAGATTGAGGTAGTCACTGAAAGTGAAACATATTTGGTAGAGAAAATCATCAGATGTAAAAAACGGCAAGGTGAAGAATGGTGTCTTGTTAAATGGGCTGGTTATCCTTCAAGTATGAACTCTTGGATGCGTCGTGCCGACATCTTTCATCTAAGTGATCGACAGTGATTCATGCAAAGTTGTAACTAACAATGTTCAGGGTTTGAGCTATGAATCCAACTGCCTCATTTTATTCATGACCCTCCTATGTAAGTGGTGGAGGACAAATTTACATCGGCGCTCGCCGCCAACGTGGAGGTAGCATACTTGGTGCACTGAAATCTGTTGTAGCACCTCTCATATCCAATGTCGGAAGATCTTTAAAACGAAATGTTTTAAGTAATGCCGTTGGCTTTGCTGGTGATGTTGCTAGTGATCTTTCCAGAGGTAGAAGTTTTAAGAGCAGTTTGTTGAATCGTGGGAAGGAACGCGGTTTAAAAACATTGAAGCAGACCTTTTCTGGTGTTACTCAAGGAAAGAAATCGCCTAAACGAATGAAGAAAGGAAGAAGGAAACATCGAGGAGCTGGTAAGGTGCGATCTTCAGTCAAAAGGCATTCACGCAAACGTCGCAGAGGCTCTAATCATTCATCAGGCGCTAAACGACGACGCTGCCATAACCTCTAATCATGGAGTGTAAAACTTTCGGTTTTTGTTTGTTTGATCAACAAGCCATACAGACAGATATTCTTAGTTCAAGTATTGTAGATTATCATCCTGGAACAGCTGAGAATTCTGGCCCCATTGAATTTGTTATTCCTGGTGGTAGTGATGACTACATAGATTTGAGTAATGCGATGGTTGATTTGAGGTTTAGAATTCAGCAAGCAGATGGAACTGCTATTGACGATACACATAAAGTTGGACTGAACAATTTACCATTGACTACATTACTTCGCGATGTTTCTCTAACGATTGGAGAGCAGCAGGTGGAAGGTGGTCAAAGCGATTATCCCTATAAATCATATTTCAATCATGTATCACAGTTTCATCCAGCAGCACAAAAAAGTCATATAGAAGCCATGGGATGGTACAGAGATGAAGCAGGAAAATTTGATGTTGAAACAAACAGGGGCTTTGTAAAGCGATCAGCTATGATTAGAGATAGTAAAGTATGTCAGTTATATGGTCCGCTGAATTTAGACTTCTTTAGACAGTCAAAGTTTTTACTCTGTAATACCAGCATGCGACTCAAGCTGACATTGAATAAGCCTGAATTTGCGCTGAATGCATTTGGTAAAGTTGACAATTTTAGAATTCATGTGGAAGATATTGCACTTTACATTCGTCGAGTAGTACCGAATCCAAGTGTCATTAGAGGACATGCTGAAGGTCTTAACCGCCAAAATGCCATTTACCCCATTCAGCATACAAAGCTTCTCACCTTTACAATTCCGAAAGATCAAAAGAGTTTCATGAAAGATGGCCTCTTTCCATCGGAAGCACCGAAGCTCCTCATGGTGGCAATGGTTGAAAATGATGCATTTAATGGTAATATAAAGAAGAATCCTTTCAATTTTAAACACAATCAGTTAAGTGAAATTGCTTTACGTGTAAATGGTGTGAGTCATCCTGGTCCACCCTACAAACCAGATTTTGCTGCGAATCAATTTATGCGCAGTTATGTTGATTTTATGGATGTCTTTGGTTTTTACAATACGGATGACACCAACCGACTCACTATGAAAGAGTTTAAGAGTGAATATACTATTTATGCATTTGATTTGACTGCTGACAGCGATATTAGTGCACCCTATCGTCAAGCGAACGTGCCTCATAATATTCCTTTGGATTTGATGTTCAAAAGAACACTACCTGAGACGATCAATGTATTAATTTATGCAGTCTTCGATTCAAATATTGAAATTACAAAGTATCGTGACCTGATTCTTCAGTATAATCGTTAATGAGTTGGTTGACTGCTGACGATATTAAGACTAAAGTGCAGCGTAATGCAGATGAAGCGACGGTGAAAGCTTTCGATAATGTCTATTCGCTCGATACCTTACCACCTGCAGTAAATCACTATCCCATCTTTATTATGCTAAACACTCATTCGCAGAATTTAGGCGGTGAGCATTGGAAAGCGATCTTTATTGGAGAAGACCGACGTGGTGAACTATTTGACTCTCTTGCTCAACCTCCAAATATACCAACACAGCAGTGGTTGAGAAAACATACGCGTCAATATCAGCGAAATGAACGCATACTACAACATCCACTTTCATCAACGTGTGGTGCTTTTGTACTGTACTTCATCTTAAAACGTTTACATGCATCTCGATTTGCATCTGTTATTCAAAACTTTTCATGTAATCCATCCTCTAATGAAAAAATGATTTGTAAGTTCTATCATGATTTGAAATAAAAACATCATGTTGGAAAAATTGTTTTTTATTTTACAATCCGCTGGGTACGTACATACTCGATGAGATAGTCTAGGATCACATTTGCTTGTACATGAGATTTTGGTCCAGTAATGATCACTTTACTATTATGAAAGATTGCAACATGCACAGGTAACCAACAACTAATGAGAGCTGCAGGAAAAAGTTCGGGTTCATAACACAAATTGTAACTGCTGGTACGAATCTTCAAAAATGATACACTTTCACTCAATTGAGTAGAGATCACCATATTGTCCACAGTCAGATTCGACATCACACACCTCTCCCTCTTCCATATCCGACGTAGTAGTCTCTGTATCTCTAAGCGCATTGACTGCGCCGATGAATGAGAAAGGGCGCCGAGAATCTGTACAGTTCCATTTGGGAAGAGTTGAAGATTCCGTGAATTGCTCATCTTCACCACTAACATTTGAGGTCGGCCCGGGTAATACTTGCTGTTTTGAAGGTGTTCGTGTAATGTTGTGAGATCGATTTTGGTGTAGAGTCTGAAGCGACGGAGAATGTTGACGATGGTGTAGCGACGGCGCTTCATGATGAAAAAATGAGTAAATTGAGCGATGTACCTTCCTCTTATACTTTTCCTAACTACCCTGATGAAATGTGACGTAAGTATGAAGTTGGGAATGATAGAGTTGAATTCGCCGTTTGTTGACGCGCAACCAGATGCGATTTCCAATACGTGAATGTCTTTTCATATAGAAGTATTTCAAATCCTTCATGATATGATGTAGAGATTGAAAATGAGGATAAGATAAAGCAAACTCTCTTCTCACATGCATCCAAGATGTAGTGAAAATATATAAATCTTGAATCTTGAATCTTCTCACATTTCCAGTTGAATCTTTGAAATAGACGTTTCGATCATGATCCGTTTCAATATGTGGTAGGGAATCTAATTTCCAACTCATGGTGCGTGGTAGTCATGTCTGATGAAGATTTGCATAGTAGGGCGATGAACTCACGACGAATAAATGTCATGATGGAGCGATGTATGTATTTTCTATACTTCTCCAAATTGTATTTGCGAAATGAGAAACAGTTTGCGGAATGAGAATGGCAGATTTGAATTTCATTGTTGAGACGTTGAAGCCAAACTTGATCACCCAAGGAGATGAATCTTAATGTTTCAAAATATTCCAAATCCCTCATGATATCATTGAGGTTGACAAATTGTCGCCATGTTAATGTAATACCTCTTGCAGTATGACCATGAGAATTTTTGAAATGCACGTTTCCATTACGATCAACTCTGATATATTGTAGAGAGTCCAAAATCCAAGTCTTCATGATGTTATGCAAAGCCGCAGATCAGCAATCTAAAAATGTCGTTTTATCATATTTTGCTTAGCAATGCGGCTACAAAGAGATTTGCTAATAATCGAGCTGCACTCTTTCTACACCCATTGATCATACACAACAGCTAAATGGAAAGTGGGAAGTGGGTGTCTCTCAACTTGCTCATAGCAACTGTGTCTATACTTTTAATCATGAAGTGATGACGATCAATGTCAGGCGTACAGAGGCTTATCAGTGTGAAGAAGGTTGTCGAGTTTACATTCCACAGTGGCCAAAGAAAGATCTCTTATCATGTAAAAAGTTTGTATATGATTTCCTGAATAAAGAGGGTAGACACATCATCCATTTTTCTCCGCACTATGATGATCATAATTATGTACATCATGTAGTTGAGAAAGATTGGATTGTTGGTTTAAGTCCCAGTTTAAGAAATGATTTGGTTTACCTTGCTAGCGCCTTAACAAGCTATGATAATCATAACGTTAATTACCACCCAAGTGGTTGTAAAGACTTGATTTACAAAGAGAAAGCTTTTTATGTGGATCTTATTCCGAAAAATGAAAAGACATTGGTGAAGAAGATTGTGATTAAGCCAAGAAAGACAAAGATGGCTCCTGAAACATTAGTGAAGAAATTTAATTTTCTCCTTCGAGTTGATGGTAAACAAGTGGCAACATTGACTTATACGAAATCAACGGATCAAATCGTCATTAGTAAATTAGATGATGATGATCTAGTATTAGTTTGTTCAGAAGATTTTCATCAGTTCTTGCGACATCGCTCTGCAGCCGTTCATGGAAAATTTGATATGCGCTATTTGAATTGTGATGGGTCAAATCAAGTTGATACAGAATGGTCGGTATCTTTATACAGAAAGTGTGTAAAGCCTTTGAGTCGAATCTCACATAGAACAAGAGTGTTGGCACCTCGCATGATCACTTCAGTTAAGATGGCAATAGATTATTTGAATGAAGTGATTCAAGATGAACATATTTCGTTTTCTGAAAAAGAAGGTGTGCCATCTCTTCGTGTTAGCGGGAAAAATATTGAGTTGATCATGGACCTTACCCTAAAGGACATTTTGGGCTTTGATCAAAATACGTTTAAAAGTGGTACTGTAACAAAAGCTAGCGCGCATCTATCAATATCGCGTCGTATTAACTATTTTCAGTTATATTCCAATATTAGTGAGGATGTGCGTGTGGGAGATGTTGAAGCTCCACTTTTAGCAATGATACCATACCAATCAAAAAGCTGTAGCATTATATCGGAGCATACTTTTAAGAAAGTGCATTATACAGACCTGAAATCAAACTATATACCACAGATTGATATTGCAATTTATGACGATGCTGGCGCGTTGATTCCTTTTCATAAAGACGCTGTGACAAGTATCACACTCCACTTCCGAATGAAGAATTAATGCAAACTCATTCATTTTTTTTCTCCAATGTGAATAATATGGAAAGTGAAAATAAGGAGTTGTTTCTAATCTACTTACCCAGCAATGCTTCTATGGATAAATTTCCCAAAAATAAACCATCAGACTTTCGAGTAGAATTAAATCGTCCACTACATTTAGAAGGAGAATGGGAGGTTGGCGTTTCCAGTATTTGCTATGATAGCACTATACAGAATGTGAATGATGTGGAAGAAATGATAATGACTCCTCGCACCCATGATGAAATAACGATGAATAATGCATTCCAGTTCCCATACAATTTAACGTCAGATGGAAAGTGGAACTATGAATGGATTCAGATAAAATCAGATTATTATGGTCCATTTGGGAATGAGAAAATTATTATGTCATTCAATAGTGGTAATACTTCCATCATGAAGAATAAGGATCAGAAAGTTTATGAGTTTACTATCTATCATTGGAGTGGGAGACAGTTCCTTCGCTTTCATTCTTTTACTAAAGGTCTTACACTGAGGTTGGATAATGAATTCTATCCACATCTCGGTTTTGGTCATGGACTACATCTGACGTCAATTGTTACTGCAAATGTTAAAAAAGTTTATTCAAATCGAATCAACAAATTTCATTATAAATTTAAAATATTTGATGAAGATGTTGTAGAATTTTAGTTTCATTTTGAAAAAGCGTGGTGTTCAACCTTTATCACTTATTGAGTTAGTAAAACGATGGAATGAGACTGTGGGTAAGAAGTATGGAGAGAAAATCATGGCGGACAAAAATAAGTTGGTTATTCAGAAATATAATGACAAACTTACAGTTTATTTCTCTCCAACCTTGCGTCATTTTGTAAGACATGTATCGCCTATTGGAAGTGGTGTGGTGTATGCTTCTCATGAATATTACACTAAAGCTGATTCAGTTACTGATGAATGGTGGGTGGACATTTATGGTGATCGCATCAAGAAAATTTACCAGTCTTATCAAGAATCTAAAGTTGCTATCAATATAATGCCGCGTCTATATCATACAGTTGAAAGCTTCATTCATGTATTAAATCCTTATATACAACAGAAGTTGAAGCATGTGATGAAAAGTAAATATGATGTAAAGACACACCACATTTCGTTTTCAATTGAAAATCAACGCGTTGTTCTGAAACTGGGTGATGACATTCAATGTCAATTGAGTAAAAATTTGAAAAAACTCTTTGGTTTTTCAATGCTACAAAATATGTTTACTGCTGCGCATACGATTGGTATAGAAACACCAATGACACTAGATAAACATGAACAACACCTTTACATTCAAAGTGATTTGATTCTACCTATTTCTTTTGGCGAGAAAAAAGAATACATTTTACGTGATCTCATTCATGATAAGGATGCTTTATATGGAATAGTCGAGAAGTTGTTTCAACCTATTTTCTACCATCCTGTTATCAAACAAACTATACCCTCTATTTCTATCAAAATTACAGATGGTCTACATGAGTGCATCCATGTGAAAGATACTAAATCCCTCGTAACGTTAGTGTTTCGGAAAACAAAGTGAAGTCATTGTGATATGTTTATTGAAATAAAAATATGTATATGAATAAGTCTTTTCACAGATAAAGGGGGAATGGGCTGACTGTAGGCATATATTCACAAGGAAGTGCAATCTAAAGCGATACATAAAACAACCATGTATATCTACAAAAAGCAACATCAAAATACTGAGTTAAAGTTGATTATGTCAATACATCTCCTGAATGTGGTAGCGTGAGTTTTATTTTTTTGGGTGGAGGTATGTTTGTGTCAGGATGTCCATGTGGAAGAGATGTGTTATGTTCTATCCAACACCTCTTATCCTCCCATGCTGAAAGCGCCCGTTTCCTAAAAGTATGAGTTTTGATCTCATGCGACTTAGATTTTAAGATTGTCATATTGACAAACGTTATATTTTTATTTCTATAGGCTTCCCTGACATTTTTATGTTTCATGTTAGAGACCAATGATCTTGATATGCCTTCAGCGCGCTTAATACTATCGTCGCTATCCTTTAATTTCATACTGTACATTTTTAGGCGGAGGAGAATCATTTCATCTATTTCTTTCCCTGCGGTCTCATCCTTAAAGCAGCCAAGTTTTGCCTTATTTTTGATGGAGTAGAGTGGGTGATCAGTAGGATAATTTGATGTATCAAAATATCTTTCTAAAGATTTTCCTACTTCATTGAAATTTAAATCTTTTTGAGTGGTAATACCTAAGAAGAAACTATCTGTATCACCACCCAACAAACGAACCTCTTTTACGAGAGGACATGGTTTTAGTATTTTATAAGAGTTGGTGCATTTCAAGCTTAGAGTTATCTAGTACAGCTTGGCCAATATAGATGGGCTTGCACAACTCAACTTCAGATTTTAACATTTTAACACCTACAAGGTCCTCATCGATAATGTCTCTATCGATGAATAGAGGTGATGAGACCAATTTCTTAAATTTTGTAACATCATTGACTAGTTTATAGTTTACACGTTTTCTAACATCCTCCATCGTCTTACCAAATAGACTATTGTTCTTATACTTATAAAAATCTTTTTCAAAATTATTTTGGGCTAGTGCACGTTTCTGGCTGTTGCTATCAATATATGGTTTGAAGAAGGCTTTCTGTCTAAATTTAATAATGCGGTGAATTCTTTTTAAAATCATGCCCATTTCTAAATAAAATTTTAAGATGCTAAAGTGAACTAGATAGTTTTCTTTATCATATTGGGTGAGTAAAAGTTTGCAGCAAGGCTTATAGTCGGGTTGACCGCATGATTCTAAATCTTTATGAAATTGTTTCATAAAGTCGGAAAACATATCTTTGGTCACTTCACCTGATTCGGGTGCGAGTGGGAAATGTACGGTTTTATGTTTAATATTATTTGGATAGATATGATCTATCTCAAAATAATATCCCCAATCACCTTCATCTGGAATTGCTAGTATGTTAGAAGGGTTGGAGAGATGCTGAATTTCACTATCATCTAACCAGGTAAACTCAGAGTGAGGGAGTGGTTTGGATAGTGAACTACCACATAAATTATTTTGGTCATAATACTTAAGATGATTCTGATAATCGCCTACTAATTTTGATTTTAACCTATGTTTATTTACAAATGTGAGACCACCGCGAATTCCTCGCTCAAATAAATTATACATCTCGGGATCTTGTAAGAGATGAATGGTCTCACCAGTCATTTTAAAAGCAGACTTAAATGACATGGCTGGCAGACTGATAAAGTGGACGGGATCTGACTTATCTTCTTCTAATGCCACTCGTCGAAACTCCTGAAATACATCAGCCAGCAAAAATACATTTAACTTAAGATAGGCAATCATATATTCGCCAAATGTATGGCAGTCAAATTTTATCCATGCATCTTGTGCATGATCATAATCTTCGGTCTTACATTCTGCGCCGGTCAAATCATTTTTAAATTTATCTATGGGTGGAAGAGAAGTCTCGCCGAGTTTACTAATCGCATCAAAATATGCATATGGAAAGACTCCTTTCCGTGTGATGACTTCATCGGTTAGATTTGGATATTGTTTCTTAAGATTTTGTGTTAGTGGAAGAGACTTTAGATTTTGTACGAGAGAGGCCAGTGATGCAGTCATAAATAGGTAGGAATCTAAAAATTTTATATCAAAATAGACCGTCTTATTTTCTTTAGTTTTATCGACAGGCACTTTTGCTGTCATGGCCATAAACTTCTCTCTCGTTTGTGCTATTACATCAAACTTCCACTCTTTCATTTGACCTAAACCTCCTTTTATTATCATATGGCTGTCGTAGCCCTTGAAATTATGGAAAATGACGGGTAATGTACGCCGTTTCATCCTAAGTGAAAAATAGCACTTTGAACATAGTGCGTTTCTAAATTTACCAGTGATGTGATCATGGTCGCGCACTTTCTTAATTTTATCATCATCAAATGTTTTACTACATTTGAGGCAACCGTTGCAACTATCAAATTTTGCTTGATCATCTGCTGTCATATGCAATGATCTGCGATAGAGTTCACCATCATACTTTTGTAGAAATTTTACAGCCTGTTCGAGGAATTGTAGGAATTGGTAAATACAATCCTTACCTTGCCAGACGTGCATTTTATTTTTTCTATTTTGGAAATGGTCATGCCATACTTCATAGCAGGAAATGGCTGCTGCTCGATGGGTGTTATCATCGATATAGCATTCGATGTCAGCATAGATGACACGAAGAGGACTTAGTTCATCGCCATTCTCTCTATATGAAAACTCCTTATCTTTGGGCATGCGCTCCATTTGTAGTTTACCTCGCTTACACCATTCGTAATGAGTTTCAAATCTATTTTTACTCCTAAAGTTGCGAATGCATCTGTCACAGTAATAAATCTCTGATGAGCTAGAATTTCTTAAGTGGTGGTATAAGCGAGAAATTTTGGGAATACCGCAGTAGTGCCATTCCTCACTATCATCCTGTCTTACTAATAAAAGGTTGACAACGTGGTCATAACAACTCGAACGCGAGTTGTAGCGGACAACCTGCAATCCCTTTTCCCAAACATGGAGAACTATTTTGATGTTGTTCAATTTTTCAAATTTTTCTATATCTTTAATTTCCATATCTTCACTATTGCAGTCATCAAACTTTAATTCATTCTCCCACTGTCGATACTTACTCTTACGGTATCGGCTACTCTGTACATCATTATAGTGGAGAATGGAGAAGACGGCATACTTAAAACATTGCGATTCGCAATCTACAGAAATGACTGCTGTTTTATTTTTTAAATTTTTCGGAAGTTTAAAGGAGCGTCGTCCAGAGTAGTTCTCTAATAAAGTGATTTTAATCATGGCGGTCTCAATACCATCAAAAACGAGACCACTATCACGCTCGTTAAATTTATCATTGTTTAATTTTAATCCTTAGATATGAAAATTTATCCAAGACTCGCAGTCTACAACTTCGGTTGCAGGAGAGGAGGGTATGTGAAACTCCAACCTCTCTACTATTTGACCAGTATGGTGGTCGATTTTTGCATATTTTATTTTAGATAGATGAGCGCCTTCATTCTAAAATTGACTAAATTGTTGAAGAGCGCACCAATCAAAGATGAATTTTGATGAAACCATTCTTCAAAGTCAGTAATGGTTTCTGAGGATTCCATCTGGTAGTTCCTCACTAAATTATTTATCGACACTTCAGAGAGTCGGATAGAGGAGGTACTGTTAGTATAACTATCGTCACTGTGTGTATGTCGAAGTCTATGTGAAGATAGTTCAAAATGTGACTCAAAAGACTGAATGCATAAATCGCAAGAAAAGGAGACATCGTTAACAGAATCATCCCCACCTTCGGAGATTGATGCTGACTTAGGTCTACAAACACCTCGCTTGATGTGTCGGGCGAGATCACGCTTCCTCGTGAAGATGTGTCCACAGTCAGCACATTCCCGATCGGTGCATTCCCGCGCCAATGTTGACATGGAGTCGCTGTTGTTATCCGACTCGCTCGAGATGGGACTGGTATCACCTGAAAGAGAAATCATTCTTTCATCTCTGTTAAAGTCTCAGTGTATTGTTACAACCTACCTTCACTCAACAGCTCTAAACTTTCCTCGAGAAGGGAGCGCTTTGATGATGAAGTAGATACCTGAAATTGAGAAAGATGCTATTAACCTAGCGTTTAAGGAAGATGACTGATGAATTCCTTAACTTACCATTTCAACGAAATTAAGTCAAAATCTGATACTTTGATAGTCAGAATGTTGTAATTGACTCAAACCAAAATAGGATGCGTCAGCAACGTTAGATTATATTTGAGTGGAGAGAAAAGCTCACTTAGTGTTAATATATCTCAAATATCGAATGAAATCTAGTCTATTTTTCCCTTTTATATACTCCCATACTCGACATTCATTGGATGTTCATTCTGATTGGTTGCTTGTTTATACTTAAGAATTAGGAAACATTTCAAAGTCATTATTCACAGTCAACATGAGAAGCCCTCCAAAAACACCGAACACTACATTGGAGTTCTCTTCTCCATGCTCATCGCCAAAGGCGCTCGTTGCACCAAACGCTCCAACGAAGGGGAAAGTGGAGAAATTATACCGACTCGACAACATTAGAAAGTTGTCATTACCAGCGGACGACGAAGAGGAGAGTGTATGTGAGAAGGAGTGTCCCGACTTAACAGGCGTGAGGTAGAAGTATCTGCAGTACGATACTGATGATGTGATGGAGATCACCAGCACCAAATTCCTACATCAATTATGGGAATGGTACACCCCTAATTCCCAGCCACGAACTATGGCGGAGTGGGAATACATCGACAAAGTGAGGCTCGCGGTAGAAGAACGATTGAAGCAAGTGAACTGTTTTTGTGATCTGTGTGAAGTCAGACTCTGGGACGATATTGACGATGAAGACCTTTTGAAATACGTGCCATAATAAATGTTTATTTCGTATTATCTTTGCTTTCATACTGACTTATTTGAATGGGGTTTAAGTGGATGATTTAACCATGTATACTTTTTCATTTGGAAATAGTAGCACACTTATGCACACTTGCAACTCTTATAACATTTCATATGGGTGATAATGGTAGTTGAAATAGCGTTAAATAAAATTAAGATAGCTTACACTTCTGATACAGGGATAGCAATCGACTGCAATCCATGTGTAAAGACCTTGTTAGACTACGGAAGAGAGAAGTGTGTTATGTTGCGTGTGGCGCGTGAGTGTCCTCCCATTTCATTCCATTCATCAATTCGTCTCATTGATAGAGACAGGTAGAACTCATGGTTCTCATAACGTATGCAATGGAAAGTTTATAAGGCAACCTTCGACAGCTGGCTAAATGTCGCCCTGGCGCGAATGCATACTACGTTGAGACAGAGGCAATCACTTGCAAACATGACGCAGAGAGGTTTAACAAGATTGACCATTGCCGAATGTCCCTTGCGGTATACATAGCTACGGGTTTCACCGCCGTCCTGAACAGGAACGCCCGTCGAAAGGAAGTATTACACCGAACTTCATTTGCAACGTTAAAGTTGTCTGATAGCAGATACAACTTTATGATTATATTTTTTATATTTGTGTGATAGATTCAGTCAGACCTAAGTCTGTCCAGAGCAAACCACGAGGAGGTACTATCACTTTTTGCTCCATGGTGGTCTCATAAAGACCGTTGGTTCGTTCACGTCGCATCTGAAAAATAGAAAAAAAATAGATGAAATTATATTCAAGTGATAGAGATGATATTAACTTACCATAAATTAACTTAATCGGTTCGTTGAACCTTCGATTGTGATGGCTGAGGCAAGTATTTGGCCGGCAGTTTCCGCTTGCGGTGGCGCAATTCCTTGATGTCACCATCATGTTTTATTGAGAGATGAAGGCAGCGCATCTCCGCCATCATCCCATCGTAGCACTCGAATGTGGTGTCCAAGTCCTCACTCTCAAGGATGACGCTGTCGACGATTCTGCTCTTGATGACGGGAATGTGGAGCGTTGTTCGTCTCTCCTCTTTCTTCTGGCTCTCAGTCAGGCTAGTCTTTAGTTACTCGATTTTTAACTTTGACACCTCTTCCTGAGCTTTTAGTGATTTTATGTACGTCGCCTGCTCTTCAACTCGTTTTTCGCTGGCAAGCGCCCTTTCGCGGAAACGTTCCAAGTTAATTACTTGGGTCTTGAGGGCCCGAATCTCGGCTACCTGACCCTTCAGGTGGAAATTGTCGTCCCTAAGGGCCGAACAGTCGTTTTTGTAACGAGTGAGCTCATCTTTTAATTTCGTGAGTGCATATTTCTGGCTCACTTTTGCGATCTGCTCATCCTTATTCCAGCTGTTCGTCTGCTGCTTAATCCCCTTCTTTACTGGGGAAGGTGCGATCACTTTCTTTTTCGGGGAAGACTGATTTGTCGGTTTTCCTATCTCTTCCGCGTTTTTAGTGATGACGAACTCCTCAGAATCGGAGTCATCTGAGCTGTCCAAATCGCTTAGTGGACCCTTCTCTTCTGCTGTCGATGAGGTAGTGACCGAAGCAGCAGGTTCCAAAATATTTGCAATAGCCTCTTGTAGTGATGCGTCTAGATCGACTGTTGCTTCGTTGAAGAAGGGTGCGATCACTTTGCCGATGTCTCATGTCATATAATTGCTAGCCTTCTTGATCGGACATTCGGCGTGGGCGATATAAAATGCCTCATGGTCCTTGCCTTTTAAAAATTTCAGGCAATGTGTGCAGCCGGAAATAACGGCTCTTTCCTCGTGAAAGTGAGGAGTATTCTTGTACTTGTTAATGTGGCGTTTGAATTCGCCGCCTCTCTTGATCTCTCCACAAGAGCACTTTTTGAATAAAAATTTTGAGTTGCCTCCCATTATGTGTAGAAAGAAAAATAAAATAGAATTACTGACAAGCGACATTGGCAGTCATTTTTATAATCATACAGCTAAATTGTGAGATTGGTGGAAAGTGTCGAACCTTTGAATCCGTTACAGGCATTACTCAGAGGGGATCTTATCCCAACTCCAAGGCCTCGGCCCACAAATCCAACCTCCCGCGGACAGAGCGTGCGTCATATCACTGTGTTGGTATCCGGACCCTGATTTTGACATGAAAACCAATGGATTGTTTACAAAGGTTGCAAATTCCAAGCCAAAGCTCGCCTCCCACAACTTTATGAATGTCTTAGTTGAATTCACCAGGGTCGAAAACCCCAGAAAACCTCCAAAAATAGTGAATTTAATTTTTTCAACTTTTTAGCACTACTTATGAAATTTTATAAGTAGTCTATCACCTAGGGCAGGTCAATAGCGACCGAACCTTTTTTTGAATCAAGTCAAATGGACTTATAGAAGCAAAGTTACAAGCCTTTAAAGTTTTGGAGTCTTTTATGGCCTGGAGACGAAGGCCATCTCCTGGCTAACCTCTAAGTCTGACGGCTTAGCTGATATCAGCAATGAAATTTTCTAAGTCGGTTTCTTGCATAAACCCGGAATTTGGAATGTCCGAAGCTATCATCGGAGCTCAGAGAGACGACTTACCGTTGACAATCTCTCGTCTTAATGACAAGTCTCTGTCGGTTCCCAGCTTATATAGTTTGTGGCGATCAGCTGATGACGTAATATCCATCATCCAAAAACTTAAAACGCTTCTATCGCCGATTCTAGAGGTCCGATTGAGCTGATCTTATTTTGCAAAAGATAAGACTTAGTTAGTCTGATACTTTCTGGTCAGTAAATGTAGGATCTTTAAATTAATAAGTTCTGATCAGACTTTGCAAGAATCTGATCAGACTTAATTAGACTTAGCAAGTCATTTCGTCTAGTGTTAACATGCCACCTGAGAAATAGTTTTCGACACTTAAACACGCGCTGTTCCAATAGGCATCTTCAAGTTTAAACTACATGTAAGTATAACAGCGTTGAATTCGATCGATCGATCCATGAATTATGGAAATAGCTGTGCGCCCTGCAGCATTCTCATTTCCCGAGTCAATTAAGAAATGTTATGTTAAAAACTTGCAAGCCTGACCTACATGTGGAACTCAACTTGTCACCTTTACGCGCACGCGTCAATCGGTAGGCCTGACGTTTATTAAATTCAAGTAGCCTGTATGGCATTCAATTCAAGGCTACCTAATGTGAATATCAAAAGAAGTTTCATATGGTTCAAGCATAGGCTATTCTCAAACTGTCGATATGCAAATTAAAGGGCAGCAGTTATTACTTGTGACTGAATTGGAAAAATATAGCAAAATATAATCAGGAAACCCCGAAAAATCGGTAATTTACCGGCAATTTATTTCAATCTCACCGGTAATTTGCCACACTTCAAACCCTAACAATAACTCCCCGCCGCTGTTGAGAAGTTAATTTTCCAGATATCATGGATGTCTGCTAGCAGAAAGCCACGAACTACAGTGATTCATAAAGTCACAGACACGGAGACATCAATTAAGTCATCTCAAGTTACTGATTGCGTAATTTCAGTTTGGAAGATTCCTGTATCACGTGCTGACTGGAGCATTTCTTGACCAAAGGAAGAAATTATGCAATCACGATCTTCAAGAACTAGGATTATTAACAGAGATCCCAGTGAAAAAGGTTCTAGTAAAATACTAGCATTCTCCTGGTACGGAGAATTTTTCTACCACTAATTTTTCTGAAAAGTTATCAAAACATGATAGTTTTCATTATTAAGTATGTGATTTTCAAGCGCTTGCATCATAAAATGATTCTAAAATGATAGTTACCAAAGAGCATAATCTTGGCATTTTTATGGAGTGTGTATTGCTAGCATCTACTAAAGTGAAAATGTCAGATTTCAGTCAAGAAAATGCTGTACACAGAAAAATTTACTTAGAATATTTGGTTGTCAGTTAACCAATAAAAACAATAAAAAGATAGACAAATACCGAAAATCGATCTTATTTAGTTGCTTTCGTTAGTAGCATTTTTTTCGTATTTCGATGCTTGAATTGTGCTGTGTGGTGCCAGTGGGAAAAATCATGCTACATGCTAGAATAATACTTGAATAATGCTAGCACTTTCAATTAGTAGGGTATTTTGTTCCAAAGTCGCCCACTTCGGCAATGTGTTTTTCAACGACCGTGTGCTCGTAATAGAATGCTGATATATGTGCGATTTCAGCCTCATCATTTCCAAATAATCCAATTAACAACAATATGACAACGAACTCTCTGTCAGACATTTAAATCTTGCTCCACACATGGTTTAAGCACGGCACAAAATTTAACTTGATTTTGTGCAAACTCGCCCATGCTTGATAAAGTCGCCCACAAACTCAGGTAAACTCGCCCAGTAATATAGCTCTACATATAGAACAGCTTTAAGTCTATCCCTCTATAGGATATGGTATATTAAGATATTGTTAGCCTGTTACAGCCATCTATAAGATCACTTAAGCAAGAATTAACTATGCTACAAGTAGGCCTACTCCTATTTTGAAACAATTAGCTAATCATAATTTCCCACCAGATTCGTTCTACACAGTCTATTTCGATGTTACCTATCATTTTGTTTATTAACTCTAAGGCTTTAATCTCAGTATTTTCACCTATAGATTCATAGGCGTTTGAAAATATCGAAAATATATTCCACTCCAGTCTTATCGATACAGGCCTACATTCTAGAAATTTATGGATTTTTTTCATTGAAGCCTAGATCAAACCCAAAATGAAATGCAACAAAAACTAGTCAATTCATATAAAATTTGAATTCCACATCCCAATTTAGCATTGAAATTAGCAGTCAGCAAAAGTCGCAAACGAATTTTTCATTTGCCTTTTCATATCCGGTGCAAAGAATGTGAGCCCACTCCTCACATTTACTACATTGGATCCATTGTTCCCCGCGTTTCGAAGAAGACCATGATTCTTCGCAGTATAAGCACGACCAATCATGTACATTTGCTTTCTTCTCAACCTTCCTACGCTTCTTCGAACGATAGCGATGAACTGAAAGAATTGCATATTTTCTGTATTGCAATTACATTGTACATAGCATTCAGAACATGTTGCAAACTTCGATAACTAAGCTAAGCCCCTAAGACTTGCGACTTATTGAAGACATGCACCAATGGTAGGCACAACATATTGCTCAAATAAAAGAGATTGTGCATGATTTAAAATGTCTAAGGATATACATACGTAAGTCGAAGGTAAAAAATAGACCTATTCATAGCCTATTTATTATCTAAGTGTCTGGTTTAGGTTTCTGTCTAAATGTTAGACTAATAAAGATGAAAGTTTTCTGTAAACTTGTGTCCATGAGAGTATATCACTAATTATAAGTAGCCCATACATGGATCTGAATAAGAATCTCAAATATCTAAATACAAACCCCAAATGGTCCCCTAATTATTTTTTTCGTAAACTGAACTTACCATCCTCTTTTTGTTTCCTCTGGCTCAACTCATTGATGTAAGTTTTATTTGTCAGATGAAATGGTATTCGCTTCCTTTTGATTTCTTTCTTCCTGATCCTCTTAGGAGTTGGACATAAGTTCCAAAAGCTGCACTGAGGAAGATCTTGGTTGTAAGAGGGATCGTTGTCGCCGATCGATGAACTCAGTTCGGGTAGCTGCTCGACATAATCTACGGATGGGGTCAGTGTCGATTGTGGTTTTGCTTCATCGACTATAAGCGCTTCAGCTTCGGTCAGGGTCGATTTTGGTTTTGCTTCATCGACTATAAGCGCTTCAGCTTCGGTCAGTGTCGATTTTGGTTTTGCTTCATCGACTATAAGCGCTTCAGCTTCGGTCAGTGTCGATTGTGAGTTTGCTTCATCGACTAGAAGCTCTTCGGCTGGGGTCAGTGTCGACTGTGAGTTTTCTTCATTGACTGGAAGCTCTAAAGGAATCTCTTCGGTTTGCGTCAGTGTCGACTGGTCATTTTCGTCTTTATCTACAGGCACATTTTCTTTTTCTGTGATGTTACTTGGAAGGAATGCGTCAGCAGGTATTTTTTGACATGTTCAACGGGAAAATGCCTGTACGTTTGAAAGACGAAATCACTACGTTTTTTTCAAATGCTTTGTTTGATGTTTTGGTAATCAAATTTAGAAGTTCAATCTTGGACAGTGACCGGCCTCCATTTTCTCGGACTAATTGAAGTCCAATAGATCGCCATTCACGCTTCATTGTTGCGAAGACATCCTTATCCAAAGGTTGCAAATACTGAGAAGTGTGTATGGGGGTAGACACCAAACCTCGATATTCTGTGAGTGAAGAGAAACGATAAAGTCATAGTTAAGAGAATGGGTTGAATGTCCATCCAGTAGCAGTAAAACAGTTTTCTCTTTATCTATGTCCCCATATCTTCGCTTCGTTTGAATGAACTCAGCAAATTTTCTTCCGAATTCAACCATCAGTTCATATGTTATCCAACCCTTCTCGCTGCATCGAATGTAGCCACCAGGTGGAGCATATTCTGCCCATTCTTTTCTAACAATCTTTCCTTTGAATATTATCAACATCGGAGAGCGATCTCCATTCGCATTAACGGCAGTTAACAAAGTCGTTGTTTCGCCCTTTTCCTTGGGAGTGATTTGAAAAACACGGCCTGTAGCACTTGCTAGAACAGCATTGGCTTCGAAATGGTCTTGTAATCCCTCCCGTCTCATCCGCGTTGTATATGTACTTTGGATCATTTAATATCTCTTTCTCAATCAGAAAAGCGGATAAATCATCAAAGAACTTCGTCACTAGAGGCCGGTTCATCCCGCTTGCCCGAAACGTCGAAAGAATTTCAGGCTTTCTGGTTGAAATTGATGGGTTTCTGGACAGAAAACCACACAGCCATTCGTATCCCGCCGACTTTTTACTCTCGTTAAATGGAACTAATACTTGATTAGCCTTAGCGTAGTCGTAAGCAAGCTTACACACCGCAGATTTAGAAAGACCAAACCCTTGTTTTGCTAACTTTATTATCAATTCTTTTAATTCGGATTCTATTTCTTTGCTAAACACTGGTTTTCTTTCTGATGACGAGGTAATCGACTTTGTCTTCCCACTTATTCTATCTCGCAATGTAGTTCTCGGAACATTCCATCGACGTGTTATCATGCGAACAGATGAAGCGTCAACCTCGGTTCGAGTATTGTAATAACTTTCTAAGGCTCTTTCCATATCTTTCGGATCCCACTTGTTTAACTTAAATGCCTTACAGTTACCCGTTCTGGCCATCTTCTTTTTTTGTAGGCGATTTGATTTTGATTTTCGTCCAGGTGAAGACATTTCTACAAAAAAATTACTGCATATATATATTCCCATCTAAGTGGGCCTATATCCTATCTATGTTGAAGGTTTGTGGGCCAAATCGCAAATAACTACTGTACATTTATGCAATTTCTGTATAGAATTGACGGATGATGATACCACATAAGATAATGGATAAGTCTGATAGCAAAATCGGATACGATTTGAAGTTTTTCAAAAGTTAGGGTAAATTCGCCCACATAAATCCAGCTGGGCGACTTTATCTAATTGTTCTTATTCTATAAAACGGTCGACATTTTGTCGCATGAACGAATACTAAATGAAATAATAACTTTCATAGTTTTAATAGAGCTTTGTGATGATGTGTTCTCATGATATTTACGTTGAAATGTTTCTGACTATCCTTATGAACTGCTAGAGCGACAAGTTAAGCAAAAAACGCCAACTCACTTAGATGACGTGCAACTCACCGGGATTTCACACACGAAATGAATAAGGCGATCTGTCTGATGAAATGATGCAGCCAACTTTGATTGGCCGATCGAATAGCAAATAGGAAGCGCTAATCTTGAGGAACGCAATCGTGACGGCTGCAAATGTAGCGGTTTCTCACCGTGGGAAAGCAGTTTACGTAGGTGGGCGAGTTTCTCCGGTGGGCGAGTTTGGAACATCTAAATCATAAAGTCACAGACACGGAGACATCAATTAAGTCATCTCAAGTTACTGATTGCGTAATTTCAGTTTGGAAGATTCCTGTATCACGTGCTGACTGGAGCATTTCTTGACCAAAGGAAGAAATTATGCAATCACGATCTTCAAGAACTAGGATTATTAACAGAGATCCCAGTGAAAAAGGTTCTAGTAAAATACTAGCATTCTCCTGGTATGGAGAATTTTTCTACCACTAATTTTTCTGAAAAGTTATCAAAACATGATAGTTTTCATTATTAAGTATGTGATTTTCAAGCGCTTGCATCATAAAATGATTCTAAAATGATAGTTACCAAAGAGCATAATCTTGGCATTTTTATGGAGTGTGTATTGCTAGCATCTACTAAAGTGAAAATGTCAGATTTCAGTCAAGAAAATGCTGTACACAGAAAAATTTACTTAGAATATTTGGTTGTCAGTTAACCAATAAAAACAATAAAAAGATAGACAAATACCGAAAATCGATCTTATTTAGTTGCTTTCGTTAGTAGCATTTTTTTCGTATTTCGATGCTTGAATTGTGCTGTGTGGTGCCAGTGGGAAAAATCATGCTACATGCTAGAATAATACTTGAATAATGCTAGCACTTTCAATTAGTATATGTTAAGCATCTATCAAAGTGAAAAGGTCACATATTTCAGTCAAAAGATGCTGTAAGCAGAAAAATGTAGTCAGGAGATTTAGTTGTCAGTTAGCCAATGAAAATATCTAAAAAAATAAATACAGAAAAATCGACCTTATTCAGTTGCTTATTGTTAGCAGCATTTTTTCGTATTTCGATGCTTGCTGAATTGTGTTATGTGGAAATTTGCTACTAGCACACAACATTTTATAGAGGAAATATAAAAGCAATTTCTCGAAAGTGGATATAAAATTTTGAACCTACTTCTTTTCTAAAGTGCAAGGGATGAAAAAGTTGCTAGTCCACAATGCAAAATGATGAAGAATGAAAATATCAATATACAGGGTGTTTCATAATTACCTGGCAAATTTAGTGACATTTTTTAAAGTCGAACTAATATAACGCTTAAGCTCAGTAGTTAATGATAAAACAACACATTCTATAGCAAAACATATATTTACATATGCTCAAAATGACAACCGTCAGCATTTACACATTTCTGAAAGCGATCACTAACTGAATTGCAAAATTTTCTTGCTAGTGCATTTGGTATGTTACTTGCTTTCTCGATTGTGTTATCTCGCAAAGCAGTTATCGTGGACAGTCTGGTGCCATAAACCTTTTCTCTAAGGTAACCTCAGAAGAAGAAATCCATCGCGGTTAAGGCGGGAGATTGAGATGGCCAATCAATTGACCAGGACGATCAAACCCCTTTTCTCTAAGGCAACCTCAGAGGAAGAAATCCATCGCGGTTAAGGCGGGAGATTGAGATGGCCAATCAATTGACCAGGACGATCAAACCCCTTTTCTCTAAGGCAACCTCAGAGGAAGAAATCCACCGCGGTTAAGGTGGGAGATCGAGGTGGCCAATTAATTGACCAGGACGCTCAGTTGTCCAGAATGCTCATGACATCCCGCTGACAATGAACGGGAACACCACCTTGCTGCCAAAAGCCAGTGTCAAGATTCGCGGCAACAATGGTAAAACATCTTGCAAGTGTCAGGTATGACTGTCCGGTGACAGTCCCCTTCAGGGAAAAATAAAGAGCCAATAACACCGTTCGAACAGATTCCTGCCCACACCATGACTCCTTGAGCTTTCATTTCATGTTCATACATGTGATGCTGATTTTCCATGTGCCGATAGTGGCAGTTGTGTCTGTTAATCTTACTATTTGCTCCTTCTGTCCAAATTACGGAATCCAGAAAGTTGGGATCATCACGACACTGGCTATTGAAAAGTTCACAAAGCTGTTGTCTTAGATCCATATCATCTTTCATTAATTCAGCGCTCATTCTACGAAGTGACTTAATGCTTGGACTTGCAGTACTTGCAGTTGCAAGGAGATCTTACTTGGTTCTCCTTTGTCGACACTGACACAGGTCTTCCCGCACCAGCATGTCCAACGGATTCGGTAGCTTCGAATTTCGCGCTGATGGATTTTGTGCGAGGATGAGTGGGCCTTGTTGCAAAGATTCACTGAAGTCTCATTGAGTTTTACTGATGTTACCACCTGCTGCATAGTAGAGCTGAACAACAATGATGCGCTCATTTATGCTCAAGTGATGATCTCTTCGAGATCGGTCAGACATTTCTGATGCGACAGCGTTGAACCACAACTGATATTAGCATGAATTGTAAGTGTTGATCACAAGTCATCAAATAATCGATCGTTCATGGAACAAAGCAATGATTTGTCATTAGTCATTACATCCCTCACCAAATGACGGTTATATTTCATCAATCACTGCATTCAGTGAAACAAATAACAGCGTCATAAGTTGGAAATTCCTCTTACACCGATATTAGGCAGGTAAATATGAAACACCCTGCTTCTGACAGCAGTAATAACAAAGATGTATTTCCATGGGAAATATCGTTGTTCGATTGAAGAAATCAATGGACATTCGAATGCAAAACTCATTTCGCTTTGAATATGAATTTTGAAAATTTTCTCTCAAGTAAATAATGTAGTTTTGTGCGGTGACTTTTGCTTTTTCGAGAGCTGCATCCATAGACGCATGAAGTATGAACTATGCTCTATTAGGAGTCACAATATCATCATCCGATGTCTGCGTCATCACAGATCCATAGACATTGATGTGGAGATCCTTGAATTTTCTTATTAGAAAAGCTATGGAAACAGTTGGATCTGGATGTAGAATTTTTAATCTACACTATAGCCATATAGCTATGAGATTCATACGACATCTCAAAATATAGCACGAGGCGCAGCCGAGTGCTATATCTTTGAAATGGAGTATGAATCGAATAGCTATATGGCTATTATTGAACGCTCCATAGAAAATGACTAAACTGTTTATTTCTATGCATTAACATTTCTATGCAAATTCTATGCATTATTTCTATGCAAAGTCATCTATGGACTATGTTACGATCTCCCAAACCCGGTAGGTCGTAGCAGAAAAGAGGATTGGCTTCTTAATAATGCTTTATTGAGCGGCAAATGGTATGGGCCCTCTTGAGGGCCTGGAGGGCAAGTCTCGAAAGTGGCCCCTAGAAGGACCAGTTAAGCGTTCACGTTAAAGTTAGTGCGCGTGATCAGCAGCAGCGGCGAGCGGGATCGGTCGGAGTTTGAACGGGCACGCTTGAGCTCCGCGGACAGGAATTGGGAGTGATTTGGTCGGTGCGGAGGTGTGAAGATGACGGCGCGTGCGGCAAGGTCTTGTCCTTCTTTCCGCGAGATGAGAGTGAGAGATGGCGCGGGGCCACGGCAGCTGTTTATGAATGTCATTATGAGCCTGATTTCTCTCCTACGTTGCAGAGTGACGTCACTTGTCTTCTGCGCGATCAATGTAGAGGAAGGAGGAGAGGAAAGAGAAGTCATAGTCATCACATCCACCCGGACAAGAACGCCGATCGGTAGGAGGCGTGCAGTAGATTGATATACGTATCGCGTGGATATCGAGAAGTGTCTTGTGCTCAGGGTGGCTTCTGGTTTGGATCGTAGATTCAGCTCGGAGATTGGTGCTCGACTTGCGTTGTGCGTTTCAGTCTACGCGGCCCGCCGTGTTCTGGAGATAGAATCAGCTAAAGGGGGCAGGACCGGGACAGCGCGTCAGCCCAAATGTTGTCCTTACCCTTTACATGACAAATTCGAAGATCAAACTCCTGAATAGTCAGACTCCATGAGAGGAGACGGCGGTTTTTGAATTTCATTTTGTTAAGGAATACTAAAGGATTGTGGTCAGTGTATGCTATAACTTGTTCTATTGAAGATGAGATATATACCTCGAAATGCTTTATTGCTGCCAGTAACGCAAGAGTCTCTTTTTCTATTGTAGAATAGTTCACTTGATGTTTGTCCAATTTTTTAGAGTAGTAAGCTACTGGAAATGGAGTACCGTCCGTTTCTTGCATTAGCACAGCCCCTACTCCTACATCGCTGGCATCTGTCATCATTTGAAAGGGTTTGTCCCATGCCGGTGCTTTTAGCACAGGGGGATTGCACATCATAGTTTTTAACTTATCAAAAGCGTCTTGACACTCTCTGTCCCAGATAAAGGGCGACCTTTTACTCAGTATGTTTGTGAGGGGTACTGCTACAGTTGCAAAATCTGGTAGAAACCTCCGATAGTATCCTAGCATTCCTAGAAAACGCATAATACCTTTCTTATCTGAAGGGGGTGGGAAATTTTTCATGTGATTTATATGACTTTGAAGTGGCCTCACTTTCCCGTGCCCTACTACATGCCCTAAGTAGACCACATCCGCCTGGCAAAATACGCTTTTGGTTAAGTTTATAGTGAGATTGGCTGTTCGGAGCCTTTCAAACAATTTCCTAAGTGTCCGTTGGTGCTCCTCCCAAGTGTTATTGTGAACAACTATATCATCAACATATGCTGTGACGTTCTCAAGATCGCCTAACACCTTAGAAATCAGTCTTTGAAAAGTCGATTGTGAGTTTTTCATGCCAAAGGGCATAACTTTATATTGAAATAATCCGTCTGGAGTCACAAAGGCAGAGATTTTCTTTGCTCGGTCGGTTAACGGTATGCCCCAGTAGCCCTTAAGCAAGTCGCACTTAGAAATATATTTAGCTTCGCAAATATTGTCTATACAGTCGTCCAGTCTTTTAGTGGGGAAAGGGTCTGTCTTGCTTACTGCGTTTAACTTTCTGTAATCAGTGCAAAAACGGTAAGAATTATCTGATTTCTTTACTAAAACGCATGGTGATGCCCATTCACTGTCACTAGGTTCGATTATATTATTTTGCAACATGTATTCGACCTCCTCTCTGATGACTTTTTGTTTGTCAGGTCCCACTCTATAAGGTTGTGATTTTATTGGTGTGTCGTCCACCAGACATACATCGTGTTGAATCATTGACGTCTGGCTAGGGACATCCGTGAAAATGTCTCTAAAGTCCACTATTAAGCTGTCAAGAAATTCCTTTTCGCTCGGAGGTAGATGACCAGATATCAGGTCAATGTTATTTAGTATTTCTGAATTTGATAGTTTATGTGAAGGTAAGTCGTCCTTATCGTATTTTGCATGGTTACTGTCGTGGTCCTCTTTAATGATCATTATTCCATTTTGGGATGACGGAGTGAAATATGCTTTGAGCATATTTACGTGACAGACTTGGGAATCTTTTCTTCTGTCAGGAGTAGCCACTACGTAATTATGATCGCTTATCTTCCTAGTGACCAAATATGGACCGTGGTATTTCGCTGTCATTGGGTTTTTGACTGTCGGTAAGAGGACTAGAACCTTGTCGCCTACGTTGAATTTACGGGCTTTTGTATTGTGGTGATGATCGTAATTTGATTTCATCTGACTTTGGGCGGATATGAGGTTCTCATGAGCCATTTCGATAGCTTGAAACAGTCTTTCTCTAAACATAGAGACGTACGATAAAAGATTCATTTCCGGTTGGCTTTGATTCAAAATGTTTTCTTTCAGAAGGCCCAGAGGACCTCTTACATCGTGTCCGAAAATTAGTTCGAATGTGCTAAATCCTAGAGATTCCTGGTTTGCGTCTCTTGCCGCAAACAAAACGAAATGAATGCCTTTGTCCCAGTCGGTCTCATGTTGGATGCAATAGGCTCTCAACATGGACTTCAAAGTAGCGTGAAATCTTTCTAGCATTCCCTGTGACTGAGGGTGGTATGCGGATGCCAGTATCTGCTTGGCGCCGATGATGTCAACTACTTGTTGGAAAATACCTGAAGTAAAGGCTGAACCTTGATCTGACTGAATTTCTTTCGGAAGGCCAACAAATGTGAATAACTTCAGAAGTGCATCTGCAATTTGTTTTGTATTTATTTTTTTGAGAGGGATTGCTTCCGGGAAGCGAGTGGCGGCACACATTTTTGTAAGTAGGTATTGGTGCCCGCTTTTGGTTCTGGGCAAAGGACCTACACAATCGATAATGATTTTTGAGAAAGCGCTATCTATGATTGGTAATGGTTTTAGAGGGGCCTTCGGAATAGTCTGATTTGGTTTTCCGGCTATCTGACAAACGTGACATTCTTTGCAAAATGTCTTGATATCACTTCGTATGCCCGGCCAGTAGAAATGCTTAGTGACTCTGTCGATAGTTTTCCTGATTCCCAAGTGACCTGCGGTGGGTATTTCGTGTGCCAATTTTAAAATATCTAGCCTGCATTGTTTCGGGGCGACAATCTGATCTAAGACGGACCAAACGTTGTTAGCTGGCAAACGAGGATCGCGCCATTTTCTCATTAATATGTCAGTGTCTGCTTTAGTGTAATAGCCGGTCGGTTGATTTTTTATCTCTCCTTCTGAAGATGCAAGTTTGAAGATTTCAGATAAGCTGTCGTCTTCCTTTTGTAGTTTAGCGATGTTAGCTACGTCGGAGGAGACGGCCGTGATATCACGTCGCATGTCAGACTCATCAGCTTCGCCTTTCGCTTGTGCACGTGTCAACACGTTACAGGTGGCACTTGGAGGTTCTATGAGTGGATTAATAACATCCGGCACATCGACAGATATGTTCTTTCTTATTTTTGACCCAACTAAATCGTTTCCCAATAAAAGTGAGATTCCTTTCGCAGGAATGTCATCTGTTTCTCCAATAATGACGTTATCATTAATTAGCTCACAATTCAGATGGATTTTGTGCAGAGGAAACGTGAGTTTGCTTCCTAAACCTCTGGCAGCGCGTGTTTCACCGGTATGGGACAAGTCCGGACGTGTTAAAACTTCCGACAAAATTACAGATCTGGCACTGCCAGAGTCTCTCAATATATTTATTGTGATCGGAGTTTCATTTCCAACGGAAACTTGGCCTTTGAAAGTGAAAGGCGCAAACATGGGATCGATTTCGTTATCGATATCCGTCACGGAATTTCCGATGACAGACACAGCTCTATTTTCGTCCTCTTTTTTCTTTTTTAATTTGAAGCAATCTGAAATCAGGTGTCCGGTCTTCTTGCAATAGTTGCATGTGATTGGTTTGAATACCTTTCCGGTGAATGGCTCAGGTTTGCTATCAGCCTGTTTCTTAATCATTTGATCTTGTGAGCTCTGATTTCCTGGGGGTCTGTCTCTCGTCGGTCTGTTTCTAGATAAGGCGTATTCTTCCGCTAACAGGATCCACGTTTTAAAGTCCTGAGGGTCCTTGTCTTCGATAAAGACTTTCATACTGTCTGGCAACGTTTCCTTAAATTCCTCAATTAGGACCAGCTCTCTTAATTGGTCAAAATTATCGACATCGAGGGAGCGACACCAGCGGTCAAATGCAACCTCCTTACTGTGTGCCAATTCGGTGTATGTCATATTATCGGTCTTTCGGAGACTACGGAATTTTTGGCGATAGGCCTCTGGGACCATTTCGAAAGCTCTTAGAATCCTGTGTTTCACTATTTCGTAGTCCGAACTTTCTTCAAGTGACAGAGTGATATAGGCTTCTTGAGCTTTGCCGACTAAAACACTTTGGAGGAGCATTGGCCATGTAGTTTTAGGACATTTCATCATTAGTGCTACTTTTTCAAAGTGAAGGAAGTAGCTATCTACCTCTGATTCCCTGAATGGGGGGACAAGTCTAATCACCTTGTTTACATCAAAATGACTGATATCAGCTGTACCATGACCGTTATTAAAAGTATGATTTGAATAGCGTAAACGTTCTCTTTCTGTGATCTCTCGTTCAATTTGAAGTTTGAGTTTAAGGGCTTCGATTTCTGAATTAATAACATATGCTGGGTTAGTTTCAGTACCTTGACTAGAACTGTCTTTGCTGTCTATCTCGAAAAACTGAAAGATTTTTGAGCGTAATTCGGACTTATTTTGTGCCCTGTTGCAAGCGATACTGTGACGGGAAGCCAAATCCAATAAATCAGATTTTTTAAGAGACATAATATCCTCATAGGAGGGTTTAGTAACTTCAGAATCTGCCATAGCGATAAAGAAAATATATATAAATAATATATATATATATAATATATATATATAAATATAAAGAAAAACTAGGCAGCAACCACAGACTAAACTAGAGTAATGAGGAGTATATTTCGAATATGTCGTGCAAAGGGAAAGACGCAGAACGGCTCACGGTCTATCCCGGCTGAGCCCCCACTTTCTGTTACGATCTCCCAAACCCGGTAGGTCGTAGCAGAAAAGAGGATTGGCTTCTTAATAATGCTTTATTGAGCGGCAAATGGTATGGGCCCTCTTGAGGGCCTGGAGGGCAAGTCTCGAAAGTGGCCCCTAGAAGGACCAGTTAAGCGTTCACGTTAAAGTTAGTGCGCGTGATCAGCAGCAGCGGCGAGCGGGATCGGTCGGAGTTTGAACGGGCACGCTTGAGCTCCGCGGACAGGAATTGGGAGTGATTTGGTCGGTGCGGAGGTGTGAAGATGACGGCGCGCGCGGCAAGGTCTTGTCCTTCTTTCCGCGAGGCGAGAGCAAGAGGTCTTGACCCTCTTTCCACGAGATGAGAGTGAGAGATGGCGCGGGGCCACGGCAGCTGTTTATGAATGTCATTATGAGCCTGATTTCTCTCCTACGTTGCAGAGTGACGTCACTTGTCTTCTGCGCGATCAATGTAGAGGAAGGAGGAGAGGAAAGAGAAGTCATAGTCATCACAACTATTATTTGGATCTGCCTAGATATCCAGCTAGAAAAATATGCCTTAACATGGAAATGACTGTTTTTTGGATTTTCAAATTTGATTCTGGATAGCTGCCGTAGAAAAGTTGATACCTTCATAGTAGATATTTGCAAAACTTCTTTTCGTGATGGCAAACAAACGACGCTTCCTGCTGGACACAAATACTCAAAAAGAAGATTTATTGTCAATAAAAGTTTCAAAGAAAACCGTATATGCCGAGAATTCTGCTGTAAATGCTTTACGTGAATATCTGGGGTTGCAAAGTCCATCACTTACTTTGGAAGAACTTGAGCTACCTGAGTTAGATGATGTGCTAGCTAATTTTTTTTCCTCATTACGAAAAGGCGATGAATATTACAAGAGGAATACATATCTCACTATACGACAGGGTCTCAATCGCTATTTTAAGAGAATTTATGGAGAAAGCAGGATCGATATAGTAAACGATTCAATAGCATTTCCAAAATCAATTGAAATATTTTCATGTCTTTTAAAGAAGGTAAAAATGGAGGGATTTGGAAATGCTATACACTGCAAAGAAATACCAATCGATGATCTGAAAAAAATTACCGAAACGTTAGACTGCTTTGTTCCTCAACAACTACAATGGATGGTTTTCTTTTTAATTGGGATATTTTTTGCAAGGAGAGGGTGTGAAAATTTTGACAGTATGCAGAAATCCAATATTGTCATACAAAAAGATCAATCTGGCAAAATATTTGTTTCACTTAAAAAAGATGAACTGACGAAGTGTCGCCGTGAAAATAATACAGAAAGAGGAAATAATGGACGCATATATGAGACAGGGAGCACCAAATGTCCTGCGAATATAATAGAAACTTATTTAAGTAAGCTTAACGATAAAAATATCTTTTTGTGGCAGCGGCCAAGAATCTCATATAGAAGTGATGATGCGTGTTGGTTTGAAAACAAAAAGATCGGCATCAATACTTTTCAGAAATTCATGGCTAACATCAGTCAATTTTGTCAATTATCTGATGCATATACCAACCATTCATTGAGGGTGACAACCTGTACAATACTTGGTGAAAATCATGATGAAAATGACATCAAGGCTGTGTCCGGTCACCAATCAACATCATCTTTGGGCATTTATAAGAGAATCAAAGATTCCAGAAAGGAAGAAATGTCTCTTGATATAAGCAAGGAACTTGGATTGGCACCATCCAGTTCGAGTTATCAGAACTTGGATATTTCCGACAATTTTGGAAATGAAGTCTCAGACCAATGGCTTCTCAATGAAGTTATCAACTTCGAAAAGAAAAATTCTGCAAAGGAAAAAGTCGTTAATCTGCAGTTCAGTAATTGTGTATTAAACAATTGTTCCTTTAATTGAACAGACAGATTCCACTCACCTTTATTGTTTGTTTTTTATTTCATTGTTTAGGCTTAGCCTAACATAAAGTAATTTGCTTGTGTTGTTTACTGTATATTTAGACATCGTTTACCATTACTATCTCCCGTTTACCATTACTGGTAATGGTAAACGATTTCTATATCGATGTTCAATGATATTCAATAGAGCAATCATTTAGCATTGCAAAATATAACATGAGTTCTACATAAAGGAGGAATAGACTTAGCGTTCGATAATAAATCCTAGCGCATTTCAATTACTTTTGCTCTTTCTGAGAAGCAAACACGGGAATGATAATATGGTGCATTTAGTATTGTGCAACTAAACGAACTTAATTTAGAAGATTAATTAGCAAGTTATCTTCGTTGTTTTAAATAGAACTTTTGTATTAAGATACCACCATGAAAACTGTACGGAGCCAGGTATTTAAAACGATATATTTTGAAATCTTTTTTCATGCATAACACTTTCCAGCTCCATTTAAACTTGAATCATGTATAATGTTTTAGAAATACATTATTACTTTCAAAAATATAAATATATATTTAAATTCACATTATGTTACTTTTTAAAAAGAAGTTTTTTCTCAAGAGATGTTGAGTTCAGAGTGTTGAGATAGGATTTCCCTTGGAGATACGAGTGCTCTCATTGGACGAAGAGAGACGAATCGTGTGTGCGCTTACGCCCGGTTGTCTGACGCTGTATGTACGATGACACACCTCATACGAGCCTGCGAATAAAGATGTCTGCTTACTGTGCGTTCTAACTCTGACTCCTATTACAACATGGCGACCCAGCTCGGAAGTATTCGACCACCTGCAAACTTTCTGACTACATCAAGTTCACCTATTCAAGATACAGAATTCTACATCGAGGAGTTAGAGCTTTACCTTGCTGCTATTGCTGCAGACAAATTTACCGAATCACGCCGAACTGCGATTGTGTTGAACATTCTCGGACCATCCTGCAGAAAATTACTTTCCGCCGCAGGCTCAACTTCGTGTGTTTCGGATGTTTACAAACTCCTACGTTCATTATTTCCATCGGCTCCTTCTGTCACGATTGCAAGACAGAATTTCAACAATCGTCGACAACATCCTACAGAATCGATTGTTGAGTACTTCGCTGAACTATCGCTTCTCGCATCGAAATGTGACTACGGTACTATGAAAGACGATTTAATGAAAGATAAATTGATCCTTGGTGCGACTGATACGATCAAAGAGAAACTGATATTAGAGCAACCAACGTCGGTACAGTCAGCGTTGGAAATTGCCCGTCGCATTGAAACGATACAAGGTGAGCTGAACAACAATAACCTCATTCGACCTGTACATGATAGTTCTGACTTATCTGTGAATAAGCTTTGCCTTTCTGAGAAACCTCATACACAGGGTAGGTCTTCTTTTCTTAAAGAATCTAAGAAACAGAATTCTTTTTCTAGTAATACTAAGCGTAATGATGCAAGACACCAAAGAAGTTATAGCGAACGCTATTGTTTTAGGTGCGGTGCGTACGATCATGTTGCGAATAGCCCTGATTGCCCGGCTATCGGGAAAGATTGCATGAATTGCGGAAGGAAAAATCATTTCTCTCGCGTGTGTTTTCACACTTCGTCTAAAAATGTTTACCATATCAATTCCTTATCCAATTCCGCTACTGAATTTCGCACAATTGAAGTTACTACTGACAAACGTAATGCGAGTAGCAAAAGTTGTTCTCCTAAATTCACTTATGTGATCGATACAGGTACTCCGATTACGATTCTTCCGAAAGTTGATTTTCTGAAACATTTCACTACTAGAGACCTGAAGAGATGCAATGACCAAATATTTGATTATTCCGGAGGAAACATTAAGGTGTTAGGTCAGATTGAAATGAAACTGTCATGGAATAACAGAAATACTTTTGAAACAGTGATTGTTACCGAAAGTGGAAAGGCTCTATTAGGTCTGAAGGCATTCGAAAACTTGCATGTTTACACTCTCTGGCAGGTTAACTCCGTATCTGCTAATTGTAAGCCTAAATTCAATCACAAAGTAGCGCTTCGAGATGATATCATTCCAGTAAAACAGAAAATTCGCAGAATTCCATTAGCACTTAGAGATAAAGTGAAACAAGAACTTAACCAAATGGAGCAAAAAGATATCATAGAAAAGGTTGATGAAAGTGAATGGGTTTCAAACCTTGTAGTAGTACAAAAGCCTAATGGAAAGGTACGACTCTGTTTAGACTTGAGAGATGTGAATAAAGCTATCATTATTGATGGTTATCCTTTACCTTTCTTGGAAGAAATTTTCTTGAAAGTGCGAGACTGTTCGAAGTTCTCAGTTTTAGATTTGCAAAATGCTTTTCTACAGCTACCTCTGCATGAAAGTAGTAGACACATTACTACCTTTGTCACCCAAGATGGATTGTATAGGTTCAAAAAAGTTCCTTACGGACTTGCTTCCGCTCCAGGAGTGTTTCAAAAGTTGATGATGACAATTTTAGGTGACATGCCTGGAGTTCAGTGTTATCTCGATGACATAATTATAGCAGGAAATACTCAGGAACAACACGATCAAAGATTACACACGGTTCTTAGCAAGATAGAAGCCGCAGGATTCCACATCAACAAAGCAAAATCGCAGATTTCTCGCGACACATTACGTTTCATGGGTCACGTTATTTCAAAAAATGGCATCGAGCCAGATCCGAATAAGGTTGAAGCTATAGTCAATTCGCCTCCGTTGAAATCTTCTTCTGAAGTAAAATCCTTCCTTGGACTAATCAGTTATTACGCAAAATTCATTCCATCATACTCAGACTTGGCCGAACCATTACTCCGTCTTACTAGGAAGAACGTTCCTTGGACATGGGATAGTCATACTCAGGATGCTTATGATAGGCTGAAGCAGGTTGTTACTGAAAAAACTACACTTTCAATCTTCAATCCAGATTTGAAAGTACGTACTGAAGTACAAACCGATGCAAGTGATACAGGATTGGGTTGCGTTCTCTTACAGTATGACGAACATAATAAACAAAAAGTGATAGCCTTTGCTTCTCGTACGCTAACTCCGGCAGAACGTTCGTATTCTGTTATTGAGAAAGAAGCCTTAGCGATATCTTTTGCTGTCAAGCGTTGGAAAATATTTCTATGGGGACGTACATTTGATATTCAAACCGATCACAAACCTTTAGTTTCCATCTTCACGAAACGTGATACCCTTCAAGTCAATTTGCGTATCGCTCGTTGTGTTACAAATCTTCTTCCGTTCACTTACAACATTCATTATTGTAAAGGTTCTGAAAACTGTATTGCAGATTTTCTTTCAAGAGCTAGTCTTTCTGGTGACGATTCAAAAACGAACTCTTTAGACACCTCTTCACAGGAGCTTATTACGATCAACTCTATTTTCACTACAGGGACTATTTCTTCTTCTGATTTTAAGAAACATGTACAGGTCGACAGAGAGGTTCTTGTTCTTCAGAAATTCCTGAAAGACCAATCATTGACAACGGAAGAAACTACATCAATGGCGCCATTCCAGGCCGTGAAACATGAACTCTCAATCAGTGATGGATTGGTGTTTCGTGGCCCAGATCGGCTTGTTCCTCCACAAGCGTTGCGACGAAGGATTATCGAAATAGCGCATGAATCCCATCAAGGAATCAATCGAACGGTAGACCAAATCTCAATGGACTTCTGGTGGCCTTCAATCAACAAAGATATTCGTGATTACATCACTCAATGCAACACGTGTGCATCGTCCAAGAAAACAGCCAAATTCTTTTCCGCTACGGTGATACCGACAGATTCTCCAGATTCTCCATGGCATACGATCGGTATGGACATCGTAGGACCTATGGCTTACCTGCCTTCTGCGAAACGTTATGCAGTTACAATCATGGACTATCATTCGAAGTTCCCTTTCGTGTATTTCGTCTCGGACATAACCAGTGAGCGTATTATTAACATTCTGTCTGATCTATTTGCCATAGAAGGATTCCCGAAAACCATTGTGTCGGACAATGGCCCTCAGCTGACGTCTACGGAGTTTGAATCATACCTTGCTTCCCACGACATACGTCACCATCGAACCCCAGTTTTTCATGCCCAAGCAAATGGGTTGATAGAGCGATTCCATCGCACATTGAAGTCTCAACTGGAAATCGGTGTATCAAATGGTATCAAATGGTATTCATACGTACAGAAATTCCTTGCTAATTATCGTTCGACTCCTCACACTCATACCGGATTAACACCTTCAGCTCTCCTACACGGTAGGCAAATGAGAACGAACCGAAACCTCTTCCTACCGACTCTGAAGGAAACGCCCATTCAGGAACCAAATCTTCAATTGGATCGACAAAGGAGGAGGACCGAAACTTACCGAACTGTTCGTTACCGACATCCTGTATATCACCAGGGTGAGCGGGTACGTGTTCTTCTTCCGAATTCGAGAACTCTTGTCAGAACTATATCTGGTCGTTTGGGTACTCATACCTACCTGCTCGGCGATGGTTGCCCATGGCATGTGTCACGCTTGTCAAAATTGCGGGGAAGTGGATCGATTTCAGGACATCCGATCGGTGGAGCCCCAGTGGGCCAAAGTGCTCAAACTCGGAGATATCCTCAACGCTGTGTTCAACCTCCTGATCGTTACATTTTAAACTCGTTTAATCCGTAGCTACTTCGTAAACTTTCAGCTACTGTTTCCGTTTCTATTTACTCTCAGTCATGAGAACTTACGCGTTTTTCATCTATTTGTTATCTGCTTTCGATATACCCCTATGTTGTAAATTTTTTAGGGGGAGGGTGTTGAGATAGGATTTCCCTTGGAGATACGAGTGCTCTCATTGGACGAAGAGAGACGAATCGTGTGTGCGCTTACGCCCGGTTGTCTGACGCTGTATGTACGATGACACACCTCATACGAGCCTGCGAATAAAGATGTCTGCTTACTGTGCGTTCTAACTCTGACTCCTATTACAACACAGAGGATCTACATTTTACTTTCGTCCAATAAGATTCCGACTTATCGAAGATGAGTATATTTAAATGTATTTTTGAAACAGCCGTTTACTTCCCAAAATGTCTCTGTTTTTTACAAATAAGAGCTAGTTTATTATAAAGCAGAACATCTGGATAGAATTATTATGTGCTTTGTGTTCTGTGATTTGAACATATTCAACTTTTTGTTTTATTTCGAAAATGGAATGTTTAATGCGTTGGAAATGCAATGGAAGACGTATCACTTTGAGATAGTTCAACTCAAAAGGAATTTTTGACTGGAATGTGATTGAGATGTTCCACATTGTTTACCAGCTATTCGGGCATAGACCTAAGGCAAAGCATGTTTTCTGGAGATCTGGTAAGTCGAGGGAGTAAAAGTCTGACTCAATTGAAACTTGGTTGTGGTGCGTTGAATTTTAAAATCATACCACATCTAAGAATTTGTTGTAGTACAGACACAGTCGGCAAATTCCGCCCTTTTTTCCTACTCTAGTAGTAATACCAGCCAATAATTACTGACATGTACTGGCATAAAAGTACATATGATACGGTGTTCTAGCAAAATGCTAGTATATTATCCACCAGTAAAATGCAAGCATCAGATAATGAAGCAAAAGCTTTCACAAGACCTTTGGCCGGTAGCATTAGTCAACATAGAACACCAAGACGCCAGTCTCTGACCATTGATTTCTGTCATGGACAGCTAGCATGCTCACCAGCTGGACTGATCGCTCAGGCAATTTATCAAATTTCCGATACCACTGGAGGTCTATGATCTGGCAATGATAATTTTATAGCTTCCTACACATGGACTCCTAGATATATAACACCTGGACTATCAGCCAAGCAAAATTCAAAATTTTTGCGTACATCAGAGTCCAACATTCATGCTTATCAGCTACTTTGTTACAAAATCAGATGACAAAATGTTAGAATGGTGAAGTAAATACTGCGCTCATGATTGCAACAGTGGACATTAATATTATGTAAAAAGCAACGATATATGAAAAAGTGGTTTAAAAGAATTCTTCGGAAGGAATCCATTCCAACAAGAAATCCCAGAATACGATGGCCTAGTGTCGCACATTCTGAACATGTCAATCAATGCTGAAATTCCATAAAAAAGGAAGAGAAAAAAATGAACGACTAGCATATCTTTATGATGATACTCGAAATCAACAGAGATGAAGTGCGGTTCGAAGATTTGACCCAATGCTCCAAAGCTTATCGAAAGAAAATGGAATTATGAAACGTGAAACAGCCATTTGAAATTACTATAGAGGAGAAAATTGAAGAGGGAAAGGATACCAGCCGATTAAATTATCTTATAAGAAAGGAAGAGCACTCATAAATAGTCCCTAATTCGTAATAAGGAATCCATCTTTTCGAACAACAAACATGAAAGTTGCCAAGCGAAATTTTAAAAAGTTATAAAAATTTGCAAAAATCATGAGAAGAGAGAAGTGAAAAAAAACGTCAAGATAAAGTAATTAGTGATCGTTTGATCTCAGATCGACCAACACAGGCACTAATTCGCTTGATGATGGCCTGTGCATTTAGAGGCATCAAGTTACCGGTTGTAATTTTCCAATAAAATATTGGTATTCTGAATTCGCAACTTTGCTGCTTACTTTTCCTTTTACAGAATATTACGCTATTTTAAGGAATGCGGCATACTTTCAGCATGCCGCATACCTTCAACGGCTTGGTCACTTCTCGTAAAATGGTGAACTGCGATATCCATTTTATTGAAGCCAAACATTGTGTGACTGACACTTGTATGTTTTAAATATCCAAAAATGTGACTCGTACGAAATGTTCTTTAGAGCATGCAGATTAAAATCAGGAGAATTGAGGAAAACAGCTAGCTGATTCTAGTTGAAAAGTGGTTGCCTAAAATGACAAAAGGTTTTTAATCTGAACTTTTAGCCTTGCGTTTTGAATCTAAGAGGACATAATATTTCACACGCAACCTGTGTGCATTAGGTGAATGAGAAAAGCTTTCTTTTTGTATTCTAGCAATGCAACAGCTTAATTATACATAAATGACTAACAGAACTTCTTGTTAAAACAACATGCAAAATTATTCGAACAATGGGCATTAGGTTTTACAAATGATATGTGAAATAAACTGCGAAAGAGTTGAATAGTCGAATATACTGTGGTAGAATTCATTCAGTCAATTAAATTGCAACGACGACGCTGCTTCACGATCAAATAGATTTTATGAATAATAAAGGCATTGCTTATGTGTCCAGTCCACTGTGATCTCTGACATGATAAAAGTCTACACGATGCTGTATGAAAGTTACAGAATTGATGCATAAAGTTGGATTTAATCGTTCTAAAGTTTTCTTCTATTCTTTTGAAACCACTATTTTATGTTAATGGTGCGATAGGGATCTATAGACAATCCCTATGTGACGAATTGAATGGCTGACATGCGATGCATACATGCACATGCATTTTACATACAATGCAAAATCTCAGGAAAATGACATTTTTCATACCTTTCAATTTCATTTTGTACATTAGGCCTACATCGCGTAATTTTTCTGAGCATACTACCGCCAAATTTAAATATTGTGAGAATTGTATGGCTACCATCTGGCTCAAAAAATAAAACATATGTATCTGATTTCTATATAACATAGCTATCTCAAAATTAATGCACTTAAAAGTATTTAGAAAGCATGGGCCTGCGCTATTATGTCCAACCTCGAATATTTACCGAACGCACAGGTCAAGTGAGGAAGTATATTCTTGATACAGAGAATTTGCCGTTACTGGCCGAAATATAAATTTTACTTATAATGCTCCTGTCAATTTAAGAAAAGCGTTCTTTGTTTTGTAACATAATGAACAAGATATTAGCCTCCTGATGTACGAGTACACCTGACATTTTGGCTGACAGTCCAGGTGCTATATATCTAGGAGTCCATGTTCCTACAATGCATAGTTCTATAATACTGTTAATTTCTATGGCTGTAATGCAATTCATTTTGTTAAGTCAAAGCACTGATATCTAGATAGCATCATATAGAAATATATAACTTGCGAATATATACATGTACAATAACACTGAAAAAACGAATAAGGGCAGATCGAAAGTCAAGATCAAAAGAAAAAAAGAAAATCAAGATAAAAAATTTGAAAAGGACAAATTATCAAAGTTGGTCTGGAATTCCAGCACCATCTTCAAAAGTGAGGACACTCCTCCGCTTCATTCGAGAGCCACGTAAACAATGGGATGTAGCTCTTATAATGGCAAAAAGATATTTTTGCGAGTATAAAGTTGATGACGTTAGCCTACTGTATTGTCGTTGTCATTTCTCGCATAACCGTCTTGAAAAACTTTCACAAATGAGAATGTCTGTGGAGCTAGGATTCCATCACACGAACATACAGGGTGAGCATAAAGTCTTTCCCTGATTACAACAATTAATATTGTGATGTTTTATTCGAAATATAAATTCTTTGACGATGCCATTCGTAAGCTCAGACGTCAAAGTTTTGGTTTAATCACTTCAGAAGTACCGTATCAATCAATTCATACATGAAATTTCAACTTAATCAATTCTTATCAATTTTAGCGTTTATAAGAACAAAACAATTTTTTTCATCCAATATCTTTTATTTAATTTGATTTCAACTACTGTCAATGCACCTCAACATGAGCTCCTTTCGTTGATCGGAGCACATCCAAACGATAATCAATTTCGTATAAGATAAGTGTTTTCCAGCATTAAGACTTACGGTCGCTATCGCTTCCCGAATCCGTAATTTGAGTGTTTCGAGATCACGAACAGTTGAGCGATAAGCACTGTCTTTCACGTAACCCCATAGGAAGAAGTCCAGCGTTTTGCGGAATACCAAGTTCTTGTGAAGCTCTTCGAGTTGATTTCGTTGGACTCCTCTCAAAAAAACTCCGTAGTGACTCAACCATTTCTCCACTTGCTGGTGGTCTCCCTCTTCTATTGAGATCGCCAACGCTCCCAGTCTCTTTGAACTTTTCGTACCAGTTCTTTATGCTTTTCACATCTGGAGGAGATCGGCCGTAATGTGATCGGAAATTCTTTTGTACAATTGTCGGAGACTTAGTTTCATGAAATAATAAAACGCATTGAGGTTTCTCCACCATAGATGCCATGTTAGACAGATTATCACGGACAAATAAATGGTCAACAAGATGAAAAAAATTGAATGACTAGAGAGACGGCAAGTCAACAATGAAATGAGATCATGTTCATTTTATGTAATACGTGTTCAATCGAAGATCAACAAAACGAGATCAGAATGTTAACTAGACTTGATTGATTTTCATATGGCACTCAAGAATGATCGTTTGTATCAACAATTATTCATTAGCATGCTATGAGATTTCAGAGATGTCTTTATCGGAATCAGAAATTATTATCAATTGATAAGAATTGATTGAGTTGAAATTTCATGTATGAATTGATTGATACGATACTTCTAAAGTGATTAAACCAAAACTTTGACGTCTGAGCTTACGGATGGCATCGTCAAAGAATTTATATTTCGTATAAAACATCATAACATTAATTGTCGTAATCAGGGAAAGACTTTATGCTCACCCTGTATTTATGGTGTGAAATCGTTTCGTCTCTGTTCGCAAGCATCTCTGTATTTTTGTTCTATTATATTTTCTGTGGATTTGAATGTTTGCTCGATTGCTTGGTTAACATGAGACACGACGTCAGGATTCAATACTTGCACGTCAAACAACATCGGTGTCTGTGCTTCCCAAACTCCCCTTATCAGCAAATCTGCTCGAAAACCATTTTCGTTCAATTGCATATTTGGCTCACGAATTATCGGCTCACCTTATCATCGCAGCGTTTCCAAAAGTGAGCGCGCAGCGCGCAGCTGCACGGTTTTGCCGATTTCTGCGCGGAAGCGCGGAAAATTGAGAAGCTTCGCGGAATTTTGATGTCACAATCTTTTTTCAGTTTTAAGTATGTTTTGAATCTTAGTGTGGTGTTTTTCACAGAAATCATTTCAAATTAGACATTGTTCATCTAATGTACAGCTTCTGTAGTACATTTGATAGAGCACATTCTTTGTTAGATAAAATAAAAGAAATGTACAAATTTTCGTGGACTTATCAGGTCCGCTTCATCAGGTTGCAGTGGTAAAACTGAAGTCAAACCAAAAGAGAGAACGATATACGTGTGTATATTAGGTATATACATTTCCCATCGGTTCATCGCACTTTTTGATTGATGTGTATGGAAGGTCTCAGCGAATAATCGCGGGTGCCACCTCGTCTGCCCTCGACGTGCGCCCTTGACTAATCAATAGCGTGATTCCGCTCGATCGAATGATCTGCAAGGGCTAATTTCTGCAGTTGAAAAAGAAAAAAGCTTCTGCAGCATTATTTTAATAATAGATGGGAACCAAATTAGGATAATTTAGCTTTTCTACTCATAAGATTGTAAAATGACTGTGAATCAAGATACATTTGCCCTGTTGGTTGAAAACTTACTTGCATGTATGCTTAAAACTTACTTCAAATCACGCTTTGTTTGACTCTGAATCATATTAGGCCCACCTAGTGCTGGGGAGAATAAGTAAACCACTCAAGTACCATAAGTATCACTTTTGGCCCTTCAGATGGTCCATTTTTTCTACACCGAACTGTAAATGGATTCTATTGTTTCTTCGTTTTGAATGTGAGCTGTCGCGTGAAAATCATTATTTTACAGGTTTTTGAGAAACTTTACAGTGGAATCATCTCATCACCTCATCATATCCCTATATCAGATCAATCGACAGTGGCAGGAATTCCTGTAGCACTTGGACACTCGGCACCCAGGAGCTTCTATGCAAAGGATGTTCTGTTGTGTAATGCTGTACTCTGTTTCTCTGATGAAGTTGATGAAATGCAAAAGAGAAAGCCAATCTCAGATGACCGCAGATGGATCTACACAAGTCAAGACAGTGCATATATCTGGAAACAAGTCCTCTGTGAGAGATTTCGTTAGTGATCAGAGAGATTCATTTTCTAAGTTTTCTTTATTTTTCAAAAGTAGGCCTATAACGTTGCTATGAGGCATCGAATTCCTACATGCAGTATCTGAAGCAAAAGGAAAAGGAGCGCATTGAAGCAGAAAAAAAGAAAGAGGAAGATCTGAAAGCCAGGGAGAAAGAGATGGAAAGAGAAAGAGTCAGGCAAGAAAAGGAATCTGCAGAGAAACTCGCCGAGAGCAAGCGGAAAACGGCCATGGAATACATGGAGGCAGCCAAGAGGCTTATGCTAGAAGCACAGCCGATAACAGATGCAGCTCCCGTGTCATCGGAAAAAGATGAGTCCAAAAGAAAGTTGAAGAGAACTTTGCCTTCGACCGAACCACTGATGGATACGAGGCGTCATAGACAATGATAAGACACTTGGTGCTGACTATTTTCTCGTCATCCTCAATTCAAGTTGTTACAAATTCAATAGATGAATATTTTTTTTCTTAAAAAAGATTTATTTTTCTGTCAATATGTACATCTACATTCAGATAACTTCCTTCACACTCAGTTACCGTGAAATGTAGTAAAACGTGGACCATTAGGCCACTTTTGAATTTTTTTGCAATAATTATCATGAAGACCTTTTGTTGTAGTCACATTCCCATGCCACTTGACTCGAGAGATATTGGTACCGGAATAGTTTCTTGTTCATTTTGTTTTGTGAAGTCTTTGATTATTACTGAAAATACAGTACCTACTACACTACGCTTTGTTTATAGTTACCTAGTACTACTAGTTACAATATGTTGACCCTATTGATAGAAACAGTTATAGTGACACAATCAGGTTCCATCGAAAGTCTACTTAAGATTGAAAGTAAAAGTTGCACATCACTATGTAGGATTCATTTTTGAATATGCAAGAAAGTGAAATCCAGAAAATCACAAATATGGTCTTAAAACTGCAATGTAAAGGGGGTTAGGGTCCATCTTCGCGGATTTACTTGGCCTGCGCGGATTCTCAGAGATTTTACTTTGGAAGCGCTGTCATCGGCTCCTTGATCTCATTTCGATCACCCCATGCCATTGCTGCCAGATCCCCCAGTACACTCGTTACACTGTTTTCTAGCGAGAGCAGCAATGGTTTCCCGAAGTTTTTCACTGTCTCCCATAACGTAACAAATAATGGTGCCATCGTCTTGAATCGTTTCAGTCCTGTGATATCTATATCATATTTTGCTGGCAAATCGGAACATTGTAAGAGAGCCTCTGGCGGGGGATCGTTAGGATTCTGATGTTTCGAACGTAAAACGTCTAGCACCATATATTTCTAAATCTTGACTATAACATTGTCAGTTGGATCAAGAACACCACCATTGCTTCTGTTGGTTACCCACCTGACTGCACATCTAATTTTCCCTTCTAACATCAATTTCGAAAATATGCGTATGATGCGGTCTTGGTCAAAAGTTTTCTCCTTATCACGTTTGGGACCTTTGCGTGTTAATGCATCGCACCTCTCTGCCTCTTGAAGTAACGATTCAATCTTATTGTCTTTCCACATTCCCAGTATCCTTGAAATAAGCCGGCGGATGTCATTACTTTTGGCAATGTTAGGATCTTTCCGTAAAATAATTGCTTCGAAAAGTAAAAGAAGATAAGTAGTAAGTGATAGAATAAAGTATTTCACAATAAAAATGGCATTCATTTATTTTTTTTGAAACTATTGTCTATGAACGAGAAACAACAGTATGGAAAAATAGAAAGAATATTTCATAAATGCATTAAGCGGAACAATGACATAATATTCAATCAAACGTGTTTTCTTCACACGTTTGATTGAATATTATGCTAAAATTACATTAAATGAATAGAATTACATTTAAATGAACAGAAGCAAAAAATCAAAGAAAAGTTATCCTCAATGCAAAAGGAATTGGCCAAAAAATGGAAATTAACACGACAAATAGTAACCGACGCAGAAGGCAAAAAGAAAAGGCACAATTTTGTAGCCCAAACCGGTTTCACCTGTGTCCCAGGCTTCTCACGGGCAACTGAATTATGTAATATTATTACACTGACTTCGATGTATTACACGGTCAGAATCTACGAATATGATGCTACGGTATTCTCCGAGCCGAAGGCGAGGAGAATACCATAGCATCATATGAGTAGATTTGAGCTGTGTGATACATAGAAGTCAGTGTAATAATACTATGTGTTCGCTGAATGATATCTCATGACTCCATGGATATATTTCATATTTGAATTCATGAATTTTGAAACAGCTTAATTATCTAAGCAAGCATTCCTTTCTTCACTTTTGACTAATCAATGACATAGGAATGACGTCGAGATTTGTAAACATGTCAGAGGAAGAAGTTAATTCTGATATCGATAATAGAATACCAAAAAGTACTTGGAATAAGATGAGATGGGCATTCAAGCTATTTGTCACCTGGCATGACCACTGGAAAATAAGAATTGACGATAATGTTTTGAAAGTATATAAAAATGTGAAAGAATTTACAACAAACGATCTCAATCACTGTTTGAAGTACTTCTTCGCTGAGGTCAGAAAGGTTGATGGAGATATGTATCCTCCAGAATCGTTGAAAGGCATTGGTGCGATGCTACAGCTATATTTCAATACAGAAATGAAATGGAAAATTTCTATTTTTACGGACATTGATTTCGAAAGTGCTCGTGATTCCCTTGATGCTCAGATGAAAAAATCAGCTCAACGCGGTAACGTAAAACCAAAGAAAAGAGCATTGCCAATTGATCTAGAACAAGAGAACGAATTGTGGGAAAATGGTAGTTTTGGAATTTCAAATCCAGATCAGCTAATCCACACACTTATTTATCATTTGGGAGTTCATTTGAGCCTTAGAGCGGCTAAAGAACATCATGATATGGAATTTGGAGACGAATCTCAATTAATTCTTTGTAAAGACAGTGATGATAAAGAATATTTGAAATACGTTGAAAGAATGTCAAAAAACAAGCGTTATGGATTAAAATGTGCCAGAGTGGACCCCAAAGAGACTCGAGTTTATCAGAACACGGACAACCCAGATCGATGTGTGATCAAATTATATAAAGAGTACATTCGACATAGACCAGATGGTGCGTGCAAAGCATTTTATCTGACGCCCTTACAGAAACATCAAATAAAAGGAGCTGTTTGGTACAAACGCTGCCCAATGGGGATTCATAAAATTGAAAATACCACTAAAACGTTGATGAAAAGTATTGCAAAAGACGGCGAATTCTTTACGAACACTTCTTTACGACGCACTGCTAAGACTCGACTTGTACAAGGCGGCATATCCAAGGAGGTTGCAGCACTCAAAACAGGTCGAATCAATGAAAAAGCAGATAGTGCCTACATTCATGCCGAGGTATTCGAGAAAGATATGTCGAAAGTGCTGTATGGATCATATGAAGCTACAACAAACAATGTTGTATCTACAAACAACACAAACACACGAGAAAACAAGTCTATCAATTTTTATGGATGTACTTTTAACAATTGCACTTTATGATGTGTTACTCTATTATTTGTATTGGGTTGGAAACTAAGCTCAGACTCATCTCGTAATTATTAATAATTTATTAGTTATCTGTAAGAGTGTATTAGTGGTTTAGAAGTCTAAGACAATTCCGTCTTCAATTTTTTTGAATCTGGCACATCTTCTAGCTCTCATGGAGCATTTAAGAGCTAATTCTTTTCGCTTCGATGAGTCAGAACTTAGTTTTCAATCATAGTACTGTTTCAATCGTTAAAGTGTGTTATAACACATTACAGGTAATCTACTCCCAGGTAATCTACTGCAGTAGATTACCTGAGAAAGATATTGCAGTTCAAAATATACATGTTGAATATGGATATCTAAGCGTATTTTACTCAATTATAATCGACCGCCTAATTGCATTAGGGGCATAGCACATGAGGCGAATACATTACAAAAATTCGAACTGAAGCATGCAAATGATCAACATAACATAATAGATATATGACACTAATCATATGTACTGAAATGGAAAAGGAAATCATAGATTTTTCGAGATGAGCACAGTGAGATTCTATGGTACTGGTGCATGTTACTCACTTAATGATTTACATTTAATTTTGGTTTTAAGATATTTATGCACATTTTTTCTTTTAGTTCTCTCATGCCTCTGTCACTTCCATTGGGTAATTTATATATTGGCATAATCCAGAATGGGGGATCTTCATTTTTTGCACATGCAGATATGTGTTTTCTGGCGTGTAAAATGGCATATTTATTTTCTTTAACCTGCTGTCTATGCACCCTTACTCTAGAACGAAAAATATCTTCTCTTTGCCCCACATAAAGCTCACCACAACCCCCACACTTCATAGCATATATGAGATCCTTTGTGTTACAATTCATATTTGATCTAATTTCGAAAGATTTCATCTCTCCATTTATCTTATAAAATAAAGTTGTGCCCTCTATTAAACAATTGCAGCATTCACATCTACTGTCTCCACATTTTGTAACACCGATCAAAGTTTTCCTGTTGTTATTTCTAAGTTGATGTAGTAATGAAGGAGGCTGACGGAATGAACGTCTTATTCTATAATTTTTAAAAGTCGACGTCACTTTCAAACTATTAAATATAGGATTGACAATATTCTGGAAGATCGCAGGATTATTCGGGTTGAATGTAGTAACAAAAGGAACAAGTAAGTGCGAATGTTGCTGGTTCTTATTGCTAGTAATTTTGTTTTCAGCTCTGGATATTGCATCACTTATTAAAGGCTGTGGATATCCAAGAGTGAGCATTTTGTTTCGTAGTTCATCATACCGCATCGACTTTCTTTCAGATTTGGAGACAATGTTATTGATTCTTCTAGCCAAAGTATAGGGGATGTTTTTGATTATGTGCTTAGGATGGTTCGAATTAAAGGAGACATAATTATGACTGTCTGTAGGTTTGTAATACACATCTGTCTCAATTTTTTCATGACAACTGGCTCAGATACTTAGACGACTGTTTTTTAATATGGAAGGATTCGTTCGGTGATATAACAAATTTCCATCAATTTTTAAATAACATGAATGACAAAATCAAGTTTACTTTAGAATGTAATAAAAATAAATTGAATTTTTTGGATGTTTGTGTTTACAAAGAGGATGAAAAAATTGAGCCCGTGAGAAGCCTGGGACACAGGTGAAACCGGTTTGGGCTACAAAATTGTGCTTTTTCTTTTTGCCTTCTGCGTGGGTTACTATCTGTCGAATATATATATATATATAAATGCGTTTCACCATTGATCTGAATTATTTAGGGAAAAAGAAAACGAGGTCAATAAAAACATGTACTGGAAAGCTTTCGACAAAAGTCTTTTTCAATCCAAATATGAAAACAATCTTAAACCAGGCAAAAAGGAAAGAATCTAATCTAACAGCCGTATGCACCAACATTCGTTAAACGACCACTTAATCAATGACTTGCTAAACAGCAAGAAAGTCAACGATTAGAAAAGGTAAGCACCAATTTTGATGAATGAAATTAGTCACTGACTGGCTAATCAATGACTTTCGAAGGATTTGTTCTTTACAGAGGTCATCTGGAAGAAAGTGTTTAGCAGACTTTCATCTTCACGCGTTGTAAAATTTAAGTTCCCATGAACACAACTTGGTAGCGTCGAGGAATGTATGACTTCGAATGAAGACAGTGGAATTCTCAGGTTATCACTCCTTCGGCATTGAGTGAGTAATTCACTCGATGCAGACGAAGCCAGTCGCATCAATAGAGTAAATAACTGCACCGTGATCATTGTTTTTTCTCACACAATGCAAATCCACCTTTCAATCTCGCATCAAGAAAGCAATTTGTTACTCTACTGATAATGCATCGGCCTGCGCTCATAAGCCACCGTTTCACTCATTCATTAGCTTTCGCTTCCGCCCCTTAGCCAGTTATCTTCATAAATTAGCTTCTTGCATCATGAGCGTGTCTGAGGAGAAAACAAAAATGAAAAAGAGAAGGGCCAAAAATTTCACTAGTATCGAACAGTCAACATTGATTGAATTGCTAAATCCGCAGAGAATGAACTTAATAGAAAACCAAAGTACTCATGGTCCAATGGTGCAAAGAAAGATAAACGCTTGGAAAGCAATCGAGGAAGAATTCAATGCGATAGGTGTTGGACAGAGGTCAAGCACAGAGCTGAAGGAATTTTGGAGGAGAACAAAACAAGATGCAAAGAAAACAATAACAGAAAAGAAAAAAGAATGTCGCGGAACCGGTGGTGGCCCATCAAGGGTTGAGATATCTCCTCTCACAGAAAGAGTTCTAAACATTGTACCTGCAGAACAGCTTCATGCTCCATCCGACTTGATTAACACCTTTGATTGTGATCGAGCTATATATGTACTGGACTCTTCGCCGAAAGATGCGTGTACATCAAAAGCAAATACTCTCGACCGAGTTGACGCTGTCGCTGACCGTCCTGGCCAATATCTACTTCAATTACTTCTATCTGCTGATGAGGGTGATGCGGAGGATTATGAAGTCGACTTCTGAGTCTCTGTCACGGTTGAAAACACGTCACCAACTGATGGTAAGTAAGTATTGAGTTTTCTGAAATGATTGTGATAATAATACGCTATGAGTATGATGTACTTTGACATTGTTTTCAAGCAGTACTTGGCACAATGTATGTAGGCCCATGCACTCTTTATGACAGAAATTGTAGGCCTACAGAAACTGAAAGGTAGGCCTACCAAATTCTATGTATATCATATAAAATGCATCATAGCTATTATTGAAAATTTAAGTTTAACGCCTGTATGTATTAATATAATAAGTCATAAGTCATAAGTAATTTATTTGCCTCATTAATAGTAATTAAGAATACTGTAAAACCTCTATTACAATGGCATGCCGCTCTATTTTTCGAACATTTCCCCGCACTGCCGTTTAATTAGAGGTGACGTTCAATTAGATGATGCCATTCAATTTTTCAACTCCTCCTCCAGACAGCCGTTATACTAGAGGTGCCGTTCAAATAGAGGTTTTACGGTAACTTCAAATTTATTTCAATCAATTCATTGGATAATTTTAGCATGGTATAATGATGGAAGGGTTTTCTTTTTGCATGATAATTTTAAAATGAAGAGCAATAATTTTGACATGTCTTCATTGTTTGTACAATTTCATTACAGCTAACAATGGGACGGATGATGATAACAAACAAGAAAACACAATGGAACCAACAGCAATGGGTGTTTCCGGTAAGTAAATATGGTGCTAGAAAATAAAAGCATTATTTAAGTTAGAGTGATAAAACCTATCAGTAGGACCTAATTGAAAATCAAAATTAGTTTGTACGGTGCATCCCACATGCTGCACCTTTTTATTGAAACTTCGCATCCTCTTATTTAAATTGCAGGCTCAAGCAATGCGGATCGTGAGCAGAACGTTGTGCCGATATCTGCCTGCAAGCCTTCACGAAACTTACGTAAGCGCGGTTTGAACACATACCAGCAGCATCTTCTTCAAATGATGTCAGAAGAAAAGAAAGAACAACTCGTAGCAATTCGCTTAAAGCAAGAATATTATCGCGCAAAAATCATATTTTTACAAGAGAAACGACAGCGTTTTAAAGATGAGTAATCTACTGAACAAGTGATGTCTCTGTTATACTGTAGTTTTACTGGAATAAAAAATCCGACACAAAGAAAGATCTTTTGATTTCTTGCTTCGAGCTACTATATAGAGCGCACAAGTATTGTGCCCAACGATCATAATCATGCTACGTATTTTTGGTGATGGAATACCGTATGCTCTCCCTTTATAATATGCATGTTATCTGTGGAACATTGAAACCATTAAATATCTGATAATAGCCTAGGCCTTCGCATCTTCCATCTCATCTCCTGTCTAGCCTATTCATGTACTACAGTTCAGGACTACACTACTTGGTGCAATACAAAGTACAGTTCAGTAAAACTTGTATGTGTCACCCGTTAGAAAGTATAAAAAAACAAGAGATCCATTTGTCAATCATGTAATCAACACAAGTTTACATGTGGATTTACATACATACTCGTACATTTACATGTACATTGAAAATGCTAAATATAAATACTGGGAGACTATCGAGTTACGGATGGCGTTACATCCAGATCCAGTTATCCAGTAAGAAACTATTTCGTGCAAGTCAATAGAATCGTCTTCTCCAAAGTCAGGATCTTTTTCGTCAATTGCCATGTTGTGAAGAACAGCTGTTGCTACTATAATTGCAGGGCATCGGGAAATATGCACCCATAAACCATACTTGATGACTGGAAAGCGACGTTTCCAAACTCCAATGCAGCGCTCCACGACATTTCTTGCCTTGCAGTGAGCTTTGTTGTAAGCTTCTTCCCCACGAGAACTAGGACGCAAAAAGGGGTCAAGATATAGGGGAGACATGGGTAGTCTGAGTCACCCAGAAGCCAGAATCCTGAAGGCAAACATTCGAGCCTATTACTCAAACTCGAATTTCGAAAAATTCTTGAATCATGGGCGCTACCATACCATCGCACAACCAAATCTCTGATTTTTAGTCTGCTGTCACACATGACTTGAGTGTTGATTGAAAAAAATCTTTTCGATTCCTGTATAGTTATGATGCTGCTCCTCCAGGCTTTTCGATCTTAATATGGGTTCCATCAACTGCTCCAATGATGCCTGGGAATCCAAATAAATTATAAAAATTGCAACGTTCGACGTTTTGCTCGGAAGAGTTTGGGAAGGTTATATATGTATCTCCTTTCTCAGCTATGATAGCGGCTACTCGATGCACTATGCGACACACTGTGGTCTGGTGCACTCCAAACAAATCCCCATCGGTTAGTTGAAAAAGAGGCGGTTGCAAAGAAACGAAGTGTTATGAGGAGCTGAAGTCGGACAGATGTTGGATTGTTGCGACAACTCCTAACGGTCAATTCCTCCCGTATCATGTCAAGGAGAAGCATGAAGGTAGGCTTGCCAAGCCTAAAACGAAGGCGGAATTCTTCGTCGGTATATTTGGATGATATATCGATGGGGCTTTCGTTGATCTTTCTTCTCTTTCCTAGTACACCACGACGTTCCGCTTCGTAGAAGTCGTTATATCGATGCATCACGATCGATCAGTTGTGAGCGCACATGCAAAGTTGCTTGGTTAATGAAGGGTAGGGGGCTGTTTAACTTAGACACTGATTACCGTCAATTTAACCAATAAGATTTGTTGGTGCATAGCGCTTTTGTTGATCACAGACTTAGTCAGCGATCAATTTGGTGCTTAGTCATTTTTATTAGTCATTGACTATATCAGACTTAAATCGCTGACTAAAGTTAAACAGCGTTGGTGCATACGGCCATAAATCATCATATCTAAAATTTAAACACTGATGCAAAAAGCAGACACTATGTAAAAATGGACAAGATATCTAGAGAATGTTGTAGTTAACTTTATAATTGTACATAACATTATAATTCATCTTATAGCGTAAGATTTCTAAATTTTGCAGGACAATATTGCTCTTAGTTGCAATATTGTCTGCGAATTGCCATGCAATTCCTATGGAAGAAAAAAGCCCAATATGCAATTGTATGTTGTATATTGAAAAGAAAAAAGCCTAATATGTCCCCTACCACAGATGTTTTAGTGATTCATTTACTACATTGAATTAAGCATTGCCGCTGAAGGCTATAATGCAATCGCTTAAACGAATCGCAAGGCATATTTCTCCATGACCAAAAAATGGAATCATTTATGTTTTTACATTTCCATTTGTCCACCATTTGGATCAACCTATTGTCTATTGATGTCAATGCTTAGCATAGTTGACTTGAAAATCAAAAACATGACGCCTTCTATTGCTGTGTTTACAGAGACCTGGCTCGACGATTCAACTCCTACTTCTAGCATCTCCATACCGGATTATTCTATCGCCCGTCGTGATCGAAATATCCATGGTGGCGGTATAGTGATTTTTATCTCGAACAAAATTTTTTTTTATACTTTTTTTTATAGAATTTTTTGCTTATACTTTCCTCCATCCTCTGTTTTTCTCGATTCTGCAGTAAAAATGCTCTGTAGCTTCGTGGAATGGGGAAGTGAAAACAATTGCGCAACAATATTCGTTGGTGACTTTAACTTCCCAGCGATTGACTGGTCCACATTAACATCTTCCGGTAATATTTATACTGCGCGTTTTATGAATACCTGTATCAAATTGAACTTGAATCAATTAATTGATGAGCCAACACGAGGTGGAAATATACTGGACTTACTATTGACTAATAGAACTCAATATATCTTTCATGTAGCTACGGGAGCTCCTTTTTCAAATAACTGTGATCACAAGTCGGTAAATTTTTCGATCAGTGGCTCTGTGGCTCGGTCGAGGCCAGTTGTTTTTCCAGACTTGTATAGAGCAGATTATATTCAAATTGCTGAAATTCTGCGTAATGTTGACTGGTTCAAGGCTTATAATGACAATCCTAATGTACAATCTTTCTGGAATTATTTCTGTGATGTACTGTACCAGATTATTTCTAACAAGGATCTTGTACCTTTGAGAACGAAGAATGATCACTCAATTTATCCCAAATACATTAGACACCTTCTTGTGAAAAAGCGCAATCTTTACCGAAAGAGTAAGCGTGATTCGGCATTCATCTGCAAATATAAGGCCGCCTGCGTGAATTATGTGAATGGTGTTAACGACTATTTTTGCAGTTACGAGCTACGACTTGCTGAAAGTAATAATGATAAAATGTTTTATTCCTATATACGGAACAGACTTAAAAATAATGTGACATTACTTTCCATTATTGATCATCAAGGCAGTGTACTACACGACTTTAAGCAAAAGGCCGAATATTTCAATAATTACTTTTGTTCAGTTTTTGTGGAAGACGATGGCGTATCACCCATTCCACTTACTGCTGCTCCTGACAATGTTGGACTGTGCAATGTTGAATTTCCAGCGTACCTAATAGCCTACAAACTTCATCAGTTAAAGCCAAAATTTCAATATACTCCTGATGGGTTTCCTCCAATATTCTTAAAAAGCCTTAGTGACGAGATTGCTATTCCACTCCAAATTTTATTTGAAAATTCATTTCGCTGTGGCCAACTACCTGAAATATGGAAAACTTCAGTAATCTCTCCTTTCCACAAAACGGGTAAGAAATCATCTGTAACTAATTACCGACCTATTTCGTTAACAAGCGTCATTTGCAAGGTTATGGAAAGAATTGTTTTTGAATCACTATCTGAATATTTAGTTGCTAATGATCTTATTTCTTCATGTCAACATGGGTTTCTGCCGGGACGCTCACCGTGTACACAACTACTTGGGACATTAAATGAGTGGGCTTCTGCTGTCAATGATGGTAATCAGGTCGACGTAGTGTATATAGACTTCACTAAAGCTTTCGACACAATATGCCATCGCAAGTTGCTATTAACTCTCAAGAACTATGGAATCAATTATGAGTTACTGAGTTGGTTGGAAGACTTTGTTTGCGGTCGTATGCAGTGCGTTATGGTCGAAAATGATCAATCAAGATATTCTTCAATTTTCAGTGGTGTCCCACAAGGCTCCGTTTTGGGCCCGTTGTTGTTTTTGGTCTACGTGAACGACATTGTATATTCTGTTTCTGAGAATAGTGGCATTCGTCTTTTTGCAGATGATCTCAAAGTGTTTGGGATTAGTAATATTGGTGACTTCAGTGAATTGAAAGAATCTCTAATGTTTTTCACTGGTCCGCTCATTATCAATTGGCTATTTCAAAGACAAAAACTAAATCTCTGACTTTTGGTACATCAACTTTTGCAAGCGATTATTATATTAATGACGTGCATATCGATATGGTTTCTAGTATTTGCGATATTGGTGTAACTATCTCATCCAACACAAAGTTTTCTGCTCATTGTAGATCAATCTCGTCCAAAGCAACTGCTCGGGCTTACTTGATATTGAAATCTTTTGTTTCAAGTGATCACCGTACACTTATTAAGGCATATGTGACTTATGTCAGACCAATGCTAGAATATTGCACCCCAATCTGGAATCCATACCTTATCAAGGACATCGTGATAATTGAGAAAGTGCAAAAGTACTTTACGAAAACTGTCTGTCGTCGAGCCCAAATGCCTTATGAGGATTACCAGCACCGTTTAAAATTGTTAAATTTACAATCGCTCGAAAAACGAAGATTGATTTTTGATCTGGGTTTGACTTTTAAAAATGTGCACTAAACTCATCGATTTGCCTTTGACAGACTTTTTTACTTTACATGCCCATACTGTCACATGTGGTCACCCCCTCAAACTTAAAGCAATCGGACGACCTCAGTGCAATGCTCGCCAGTATTTTTTTAGTCACCGAATTATAAATGTGTGGAATTCCCTGCCGGAGGAGGTTGTGTTATCAAGAAACGTTATCGAATTCAAGAGAAGATTATCATCTGTCGACTTAACACCATTTTGTAAATTGTTCTGATAATTATGGCTACACGTAAGAGTTATTTAACCAGTGGTGCCATTTGTAGATATTTCTGCAATAAAATATTATTATTATTATTTAAAAAAAATGCCTTTCAACGTTATATCTGCTATCTCTGTTCCTCATTTGTCTACATGTGATAGTGAGATCCTATCTGTATGGCTACCCAATGACTCTATCCTTCTGATCACTGTTTACCACCCGTTTTGGAGGAATGTTACTAAGAACGACGACGCTGTTCTGTGCATCACAACATCGCGTCAACTATCACTTCATCATCTTTCCATGTTATCTTATGTGGTGACTTTAACGGTATGATTGATAACATTGATGAGTTGGAAGCAGCCTTTGGCTTGAAGAGAGTCGTCTATTCTCATACGCGTGGCAACAGAGTCTTAGATCAAATCTTTACCAATTTAAATTCTGAAGTCGAAGCCAAGGCATCTGACCATGCAGTGGTCATGTGGTCCCCTAATGATAGAAAAAAGACTATTGTTACAAAGAAGCGGATTCGTAATTTTTGTAAACGCAACAAACAGAACTTTGAAAGCGTGGTCTCTAAAGTCAATTGGGATATTCTTTATCAGTATGAAGACATGGATTTCGCTATGATGGTATTTCACAATGTTTTTTGGTATCTCTTTGATTCATCATTTCCTTGGATTACTATTCGCATTCGCAACTGTGATCCACCTTGGATGAATAGTTCTTTGAAAGTGCTGATTAATGAAAGAGATCGTGCATATTGTAAACATAAAATGGCTAAGTACGAGTATCACAGGATTCGCAACTTAGTTATTGAAAGGATTGCTTATTTGAAGCGCAATTATCTGAAAAGAGCTCTATCTTCTGGAAATGCTGGTGAATCATGGAAAGAGATTCGGAAGATGTCCCGAAATCAACCATCGCCCATTTATCCTCCTGACTTATCCGCCGATATGCTGAATTCATATTTCGCATCTTCATTCAACAATCAGAATTTTGCTGATGCTGGCGTTGCTCTTGAAGATCATTCTCTACCTGATCATCCTGTATGCGTGATGGGTCATCAAATGGACTTTTATCTTACACGCCTGAGGAAGGTCCAGAGCAACTCCCTTATTGGATTTTCAGGGACAATTCAAAAGTGCTTTCTGATGTTATAGACCATCTGTTTAATAGATCCTTTCATTCTGGCAGTTTTCCTCGTATGTTCAAATTTGCCAATGTCATTCCAATTCCTAAATGTCCCGACTCTAAAAACGTTTCCCATTTTCGGCCTATTTCCTTATCTCCTGCACTTTCCAAAGTGTTTGAAAGGATTGTTCTTAGAGAATGGATTTTGCCTTATCTGGTACCAAAACTCAATTCTCATCAATTTGCTTTTATACCTAATCAAGGTAAAGGTATAGTAACGGCTACAACTCTCATCTACCATTATATCCTTGACTTTTTGGACAACAAATCGGGAGCTGTGCGTGTCCTGACTGTAGATTACTCGAAGGCATTTGACAAATTGGCTCATAACGTTATCCTGTCATCTTTGTTGAAGTTCCGTCTACCTATCCAGGCTATGTATGTGATAAGTAGTTTCCTTATACAACGCAAACAACGTGTTCGGTTTGGCAGCGATGTGTCCTGTTGGACTGACGTACCCAGTGGGGTGCCTCAGGGCAGTGTTATTGGGCCCCTTCTGTTTTCTGCAGTTATTGATTCTTTGAACCCCATCTGTGATCATTCACGTTTTTTTAAGTACGCTGATGACGTCACAATATTGCACTTCCTAAGTAATGCATGTGAAGATAATTTGCAGAATGAGTTTAGTCATGTTGAGAGCTGGTCAAAGAATATTGGATTGTCAATAGATTATGAAAAATGTTCCATCATGAATTGTACTACTAAAAAGTTCATGTCTTTACCGCAAATTTCGTCCAGAGAAACTTCAGAAATTATTGTTACCGTATCTCATCTAAAGCTCCTTGGCATTACATTTTCGGAAGATCTGTCCTGGAGGGAGCACATTTCTATCATTGTTAAGAAATGTCATAGACGTTTGTACATTCTACGCAATTTAAAACGTTGTGAAATGTCACCTAAGTTGATGTTTGAATGCTATGTTTCGTTCATCCGCTCTGTCCTTATTTATGGTTATCGCACTTTTTGCAACCTTCCAAAGTGCTTGTTGCATAAGATATTTCGTGTTGAGAAGCTAGCTGCTCGATTTTTCCGCAGTTATGATTTTAATGATTTTTCCACTGTTAGTGAGAATCTATGTAAACGTCTGTACCTTAAGATAGAAAGTGTTGGCGATCATCCACTACGTGCTATGTTTCATGAAAGGACTCCTACCTTGAGAAATCCTCATTGTCTAAGAGCGCCACGATCTAAAACTACGCGGTACGGCAAAAGTTTCATTCGCTTTGGGAGATAAGGTCTGCAATTCTTGTATTTTATGTTTTAATGTTTTGTGGTCTTTTGTCAACCACCATTTGTCCATGCGTTCACCGCACAATGTGAGCCATCAATAAAGTTCTATTCTATTCTACATTCAAGTGCGTAGATGACTTGAAAACATGATTGAAGCATGAAAACATCTATTTCGGTCCTGAGATCATATGACTTCACATGCAAAATTACACTGACAGAGATTCGAGGCAGGGCACCATATATCTGTAGAGTCACAGGGTACCATATACGCTCAGAATGAGCGAGATTTTTTCGCAAATGCTTCGTCCTCTGGTAAATTTCATGTATGATATCAGCATCCTGCGAACATCGTAGCCTAAATTTTGATTGGAATCTGAAATCGTGGCAATGGTTGTTGCATTAATTGCTTCAGCCGCATGTTGTAATGTCCATGAATGATGAAAAATCCCTTTTCTCAAATCATTCCATGAAAATAAGCATTCCGAAGGAAAATGTTCACAAATCTATATTGTCATTTTCACTAGAGGTTGTTTCAGATGTCATCCATCAATGAAATTGACATTATAAACATATTCCCCCTTCTTACCCAGTCACCATTTTTTGAAATGCAGTAGATGGACCTTAAGAAAGTATAAATAAGCAAACGAGTGAAAGTATAAGAGATCCTACTCACTTTTAATTACCATTCTGTTCACGTTACAGAGTTGCGTTGCTTTTCTTACTTATGTTGACTAATCATTGCTTAATACAGCCTGTAGTCTGGGAAGTTTTGATCAATGTGACATGAAACCTCCACTTCTAGGAATTTGAATTTTGATGTTCTATGTCATATTGAAACATAATGTCATCATTTTGAACATAGTCCGAGCTATTACCTTGGATGAATTATAATAGGAATATTGTCATAGTTTCATCGGACAAATAATGCAGATATCCTCGGGCGCTAACGCGTCTTCGGATAATCTGCATTATTTTCCTCTAAACTATGACAATATTCCTATATTGTTGCCCTCAAAAATCCATGTCAATGTTATATTGTCATAGAAATATGTAATCAAGTTTAGCCGGCATTAATAACGGTTTTGAACTTTGTTTCCATGCATTAAAATCATATTAGTGCCAATTAATTCCCTCTAATCAATATAACCACTAGATAACTAGGATATTCGATGGCACATAATGTATTGAAATTCAGTCCTGTTAAATCATATAACAGGACTGAAATTGGCATAGATGTTGCCGAAAACACAAACGATGGGACATTGAACTGTAAGTATGCTTACATGTACATGAAAAAGTCAAAGTAGAAAGTCTACTCAAAAGAGAATTCAATTGTGTTTGTATCACCATTGGCTCTGATTTTCATCTTCTTGCTCATTGGGGCATTGAAAATAAGCTTTTGACATTCATCGTTTCCAGAATTTGACGATGCGGTTCCGGAAGAATCTGATAACATTGCTCCACCAGTGTGCAATGCCATAGTTAAACGATAGAAATCGTTGGAATCGTGTTCAATATGATTTTCTATGGCTTGAGATGTATGACCAGTAACTTTTGCAATGTCTGCTCTCTCGAAGCCTGCCGTGTGCAATGTTGTTGCACACGTTTTTCGTAATGATTGGTTGCTGAAGTGTGTCTTGTTGGAAGTAGGAATCACATCAGTAAGATTTCTCACTATACCATCCAAGGAGTGTCGTCCAATTGCCACATTTTTTGGAACCACTTTCCTTGTTCAATCGAGGCTTCACTTCGGTACCACGATAAAAAGAGATTGGATACAGTGCAATTACTTGGCCTCTTTGACATGTACAGTTTCCAAATGCAAACTAAGCATCTTTCATGTTGTGGAGTATGTGTCACTTCCAGACGTCTCAATGGTATAGGTTTCTCCTTTAGACCTCCACGTCGTGTCTTCGAGTCGCGATTTTCAGAGAATTCTAGAATTTCCTCACCATTCTCAAACGCAATTTTCAGTTCTTTGTCATATTGCAGTCTGCGCAGCTCTGAACCACCCCTTATTGCGAAATGCTTTCCGATGTAGTATATCAAGGTGAAAACTAGCTGCTTCGGATGTTTCACACTCAACATATTGCATCTCCATAATTGCATCTCCAAATCGAAAGGAATGGGTTTACTGGCAGTCAAGCCTGAAACTCTTCCTTGCCTTGTAGCACTTTTCATTGCAGCATCTAGTGATATTCTTGATTCCTGCAAATCTAAATCAGTCCAAAAATTGATTCTTGTTTTCAATGTGTACTTGCAGTAGTGATTTAGCATTGAATATGTCTTTAATTGATGATGACGTGTAGACTTCTTTATTTTATTTTCGCACCTCCAGCACAAATTCTTTCAGAAGAATGTTCCAATCGCTAGCTGTCCAGTCTTTGGGCTCTTTGAGAACCATGAGACCTTTTCTTCTGTTGTTAAGTATGTCAGTTTTGCGTTCAGTGTGCCATTCGAAAAATATCTTAACGGCCCAGTCTTCTTTTCTTTGAGTGGATGTTGGTATACCTGCTTTTATTATTGCTGCCTGTTCTTCATCTGTAAAACACGCGAATCGACTAGTACAAGGTGTAGCAGATGCATCAAAATTCTCTTTCATCATTGTCTTGTCCTTGACTTTGCAATAGGCCTATACTTCAGAAGGCTATCAACAGTGAAAAGGGCATAGTCCAGGATTTCTGACAAACATGATTCAAAATTCAAATGGATCTAGCTCTCAGTGGTCTATGAATAAACTATGACAACATTCCTATATTGTTGCCCTCAAAAATCCATGTCAATATTATATTGTCATAGAAATATGTAATCAAGTTTAGCCGGCATTAATAACGGTTTTGAACTTTGTTTCCATGCGTTAAAATCATATTAATGCCGAGTAATGCAGCTGAAGATTTTACTGACTCTGTTTGAGCATGGATAACTAGACAGGTTTACTGCAACATGATAGTTGCTGCAAATTCAGATTATATAAAGATCTAGAAACATAACAGTATTACAAATTTTAAATCATTGTACATTAGGTCAGTTCTATTTCTTTGACATAGAAATACAACTTGATTAGATAATGTATTAAATTGTCTATGTCAGTCAATGAAATCTTATTCTCGGATTAATGAGATTTTATTATTTTATTTGAGACTTCCATAAACAACTTAATGTAGGCCTATTTATCATGGATTTTTAGGGCAGTAATATCAGACATAGGCGAGGCTGCGTCAGCAGCCGAGACTGTCTGATATTTCTTCCCGCAAAATACATGATATAATGCTATTGTATGTAACTCCTGAGTGCAAGAGTATGCTATTGTATTGCAATTCTTGATCGCTGTTAGTCACAGAGAATGAGGAGATGCAGTTGCAAGCGCATGATTATATCTTTCGTGATTCGAAAAGTGGCAACATTGATAAAACCGCATGCATTTATAAACTTCTATTTTGATTTTATAAAAATGCTTATAATGTGATTATTCTTGATCACAACTTCTATCAGCTGTTTTTCACTTTCATATCGCTTGAGATATAGAAAAAATTGTCTAAAGCACTACATTCAATGGATTGACACTGTTTTCGGATTTTTCCGTAGTGATCGATAGCTATGCATTCGTTAATGTAGTATTTCTTATAGTCTGATTTATAATACTCTTCATAATTATTCACCGAGTTAAATATAATTCCTTCAAAAGGTCTTTTCACAAAAGGGAAGATGATTGACTTAGAATATCGCTGAGGAGGCTCCAGCACGCGAACTGTGTTTGATTCATTCCAATAATAGAATATGTCAACCAAAGTTATGCAATCATATTTTTTCTTTTTTTCTTTAACACTGACTTTACAGCCAATGTCCATTTGGTAATGTTGAACTTGTCTATCCGTATCGCGAAAACGAAAGCTTGTGTCATTTAAAGAGAGGTTAGTGAGTAACCGCTTTACTCGCTGCTTGTCTGAACGGCGAATGCGAAAATCGAAGTCATCATCGTAAGGTATTATTCCGTGATAACGCCAGGATCCTATAAGAGTACCTGCATAAAGAGATAATTCCAAGTTATGTGCATCGAATAACTCTTTCAAAATACGGAGAGCACGCCGAATCTCTGGTCTGTCTCTCGCACGAATGCCATTTCTTCTGTAGCAATTAAGAGTTCCATTTGAGTAAGTCCTTCCTGTTGATCGCGGTTGGAAGATGTTTTTGCAGCCAGTGGATAATAAATTCAAGGAGATGACTGGTGACGGTTCAATCAGAATTGTAGTACTTGCATTTATGCGGTGAGAATAGTTACTTTTCAACACATCCAATATTTCGTAATAACACACTTTCGGTATCCTGTGCCGATCAGATAATGGAAAGATAGCATTGGATATCCTACGATAAAATGACTTGGCGGGAACTAGTGATCCTTCATAATTCACATAGAAAAGAAAATCCGACACAACTAAAATCATGGTCATTAAAATGACGAAGCACACTGTTTTAATGTATTTCATGATTCACGTAGCGAGTCCGGGCGAATTCGCGTTAATGAAATGCGTTGGACACAATATATATAACGTCTCAGTCTAGTGAACGTGCGTAATTGGTCAATCGAGACAGAAACTCCAGCATTCATCACTCAATAAAAAACTTGTATCCTCAGAGCGGCTGTATTGACCTTTCGTACGTAAATCACATCACGAATTTAACTTTATAATTGCGTTAAATTTAAGCCAGCAACATACTGAGATACGAAGGACGGAGATTTCCGTCTTTTAGCTTAATAGTTGAAATACTGCGGACAGAAATCCTTGTCCTCGTCGTTTCAGTGTCTTACTGAGTACGGATATCTCCGTCTATAAATTTTAGAATCTCTATTGAAATGTGCTTATGTTACGATAATTCCATTTATTTAGTAACTTAAGTTCTACATCTATGCCTTAGTCTTCAAGTTATTCACATTCAGGATATTCTCAGCTCAACGGTCGGTGGTGTCAGGTTGATTTAAATTGTCCAATCAGAAGCGTAAAATGATGCATAGAAAGTAATCGATTAACTCATGGACATCTAGATCCATGATTAACCTAATCAACAGCATAAAGCACGTGAGGCCTAGTTTCCACATTTCTTTCAGTTTATTGTCAGCAATGGATAACGAAGTGGATTTAGATTAATCGGATGGCAATCTTGACAATTATGAAAGTGATGGTGATTTGGATGAATTACCAAACTTTCAACACAATGGTTTGAAACTAATACATTTGATGATGATGGTTGCCTACCTAATTTTGATGATGCTTTCTATGCAGCTTCTGGTCTAAATCCACTGTTTGATATACCCGACGTGGAAAGCATCAATGAGATCTTTTTACTGACAGGCTTTTTATGATTCCTGATGCCTTCGTTTCATCATTGCGCTTTCTTGCAAATAAAATGTTGAAGTGTCTTTAATGCACTATTTGAGATCGATAGGGGATGGCTTTTTTTGTATATTTTCATTCAAACTATGAATTACATGAAGTTTCTTCCTGATCAAAATATTGGTTAGTTTCAAGAATCATGTATATACTGGTATCACTGTGTTCAACCTTTAAGAAATGCATTTCATAGTGCATTTCCTCTGCTCTACACGAAAATTTGGCATTTGCAATATAGAATTTGATTTGTTCAACAAAGTCTCACTACGCTGATAATATCAAATTATAAAGAGAGTTGTTGTCAATTGATAGGAACATAATATACATCGGAAGAGCGTGGCCAAGAGATATTGACGACAAAACCATTGAATGCATTTGCTCGTGCTCGAATTAATAGTTCTGTAAAGATTAGATGATGTACCTAAGCCGAGCCGAACCGATGGCGGTTCGGCTTTAAATCGGCTTAAATGATTTTTGTGGTAGGCTATAACTAGATTTTGTAGTATTTAATAAGTTGTCCTGTAATGTATACGCCTTGCTTCTACATCTTTACTATTGTTTAAATACTTCATTTAAATTGTCATCATTATTGTGTACTGGTATGAATATACGCAATGGTGGAAAATATACACTTTCTGTACGCGACACGCGGTGTTGTTCTCTCTTGTACTTAAATGCGGAAGACAGAATAATTGGCGACGGAGGATGAAAGCGAATTGCTGAGGATGAAAGCGAGTTGCGAAGTCTTCTGCAAAAGTCGTGAACTCTTTGATCGTGAATTAAATCAGCTGTGAAAGTAAGACTGGGTAGTGACCTAGGCTTATTTAACTTTTGTGACATTGTGCGTTTCCAATGTCATGGAAGATCTAGGCAGTTTGCCAAAGTTCTTATGTAAATCGATTGACCCAAATCAATTGTCGGTCTCCTGGACTAGGTGGCTGCGTTCTTTTAACTACTACATAGTTGGTAGGGGTATTACTGACGATGTTCAAAAAAAGGCTTTACTGTTGCACTTAGCAGGCCCGGACACCCAAAACATTTTTGATACGTTGGTAGCAGCACCCACAGAAGACCCATCCAAGGATAGCGAATTTGACATAGCGCTGAAGAGACTGAACTACCACTTTTGCCCTATGCGAAAGTGAGAACTTGCCGATCATGTCTTCTAGTGACCCCAGCTTACTATGAAATCCCAGTGCAGTCTACAAAGCTTCCTAATGCTGCGTGGGTAGAACTCGCAGCCGATGTTATGGGTCCACTGCCGAATGGTGACTATCTTTTTGTCGTAGTCGATTACTTCAGCAGATACTTCGAAGTCGAATTTCTGAGGGATACATCGTCACTGAAAATTATCACCTCACTCCAAAGAATATTTTCAAGATTTGGTCTTCCTGAAGGGATAAGGACGGACAACGGTCCCCAATTCGTATCGGAGAACTTCAAGGAATTTCTGATGTCTAACGGAATTGAGCATCGAGTGAACACGCCGTTGTGGCCAAGAGCCAATGGAGAGGTGGAACGCCAAAACAAGACATTATTGAAAGCCTTGAAAATTGCAAATGTTGAAGGCAAGGATATGGAGTCCGAGTTGCAATATTTCTTGTTGGCCTACCGATCGACTCCTCACGCAACAACAGGTGAAACTCCGGCAAAATTACTGTTGGGACATGAAATTAGGACTAAGATTCCACAATTGAGACCAAGTCAATCAGATGTTCACCAACATGTGAGAGACAGAGACGCCGAAATGAAGACAAGACAAGAAGATTACAAGACTGTCAGGCAAGGTTGTGAACCAAGTGTGGAAGTCGGTGACACAGTGTTGTTGAAACAAAGGAAGATGAACAAGCTCACTCCGAGGTACGCAGATGAAGATTTCGTCGTGACGGACAAGAATGGAAGTCAAGTGACCGTGACGTCCAAGGAGACTGGAAACAAGTTCATCAGGCATTCAACACACGTGAAGCCAATACCAGCGACAGAAGAACTCGATTGGGATGAGCGGACAGCTGAAGCTCAAAGCGTGCCGAGGCGAGATGAAGACAAGAGTAGCGACGCCAGCGAAAATGTCAGTGTCCACAGCAGGCCCAGTAGAGCTAAGCAGCTTCCTAAACATTTAAAAGGTTATATCTTTCATTAAGTTTTGTCGAACGCACTTACGCCATTTAGCGGACGATTGATTTGAATCACTCTGATCGATTCTACTGATATGCTCAGTAACGCTACTGATGTTACTCACATTCTACTGTGATGTTTATCTGATTTTGATCAGACCTGTGAGTTAGTTCGACAGACTAACTGAACTTTTGTGCATGTGTGTGAACTTGCGTACACGTTTTCTATATATATGTGAACTGTCTTTCAAAGACGAGAGTGTATACCTATGTATTTATGTTGACACGTTTATGATTCTGATTCTTGATATGTATGTATATGCTTACACGCAATTGCATTTATAGTGATTCAGTGATTTGTCATCGGATTGATATGTCTGGTTATCAGTGATTTGATATCTCAGTTATTCGTGTGGATCGTGCTATGACGCTACAATGGATGGATGGTGGATTTTCTATTCCCAGTGTGATCGTTTTCCAGACTTTTGATAAATAGACATGTTTATAGTACCCGACTTGAAAGTTGAATGGACAAGTAATGTGGTAAATACTCTCCTTCATGTAACTCGCCTTTTCTAAAGAAGGGGAGGGATTGTAATGTATACGCCTTGCTTCTACATCTTTACTATTGTTTAAATACTTCATTTAAATTGTCATCATTATTGTGTACTGGTATGAATATACGCAATGGTGGAAAATATACACTTTCTGTACGCGACACGCGGTGTTGTTCTCTCTTGTACTTAAATGCGGAAGACAGAATATGTCCTAACTATTAGGAAAATGATTTATAGAATTAAAAGACCTATTTCAGAGTTAGAGTTAAGCTAAACAAAAATAATTTTTAGATAATATCGAATTCGATATATTTGGATGAACTTTTTATCATACACGATATTCATGGGCATGCCTAATCGGAATCGTAGTTATAAAATGAGATTTATAGCTTTACACTGGAATGAGTTTTTTCAAAGACTGATTTTTCTTCATTTTAATTGATTTTACAGCCTACCAAATGAATGAATTTGTAAGTAAAAAACTATCTGTTCAATGCGTTTATTCACACTGCGTGGATTTTCTTGTAAGCCTGTTGATGTTTTATAATACGGTGACAGTGCGTATATGTGCTGTGCAAGAATCGTGGAAATACCTTTTCTGAAAACTTCTATGTTGATAAAATTTTCGTTTATATGTTAGATTATCAATTCAAAACGGAAGCTACAGAACTTTACTCAGTGCAGTCGCTACCGGTTCCCATCGAGATCTACATTCAGTTGCACAATTGAATTTTAAAATTGGGCTAAGTATGAGGAACTTCGCTCCAGTACAGACACCAGAAAATATCCTCAAAGATATTCATACAGCGTGGATTTTCTTGTAAGCTTGCTGATGTTTTATAATACGGCGACAGTGTATGTGTGCTTATATTGATACTCGTAATATTAAACTGCGATTTAGGAAAAGTGCCCGAATTTTTTTTTTCGATGTACGATTTTTTTGAGAAATGCGAGTATGAACGCTGTCTATAAATCAAAAACGTCTCTTCAGTTGTTGTTAGTAAATGTGTCGTTGCTTGATATTAAGCGTTGCAACCATTATTTTATCCAAAGAAAAAGCAAAGAAAGCCTGCGACCAATTTGTATCAGATAACCTACCAAATAAATTACACAAGGTTTCGCTCTACGGCTTGTTCATCATGAGATGCGTTGTTGTGGTCGCAAATCTCTAGTGCATGCATGCATTTTTATATGTGCATGTATGCAGGTAATTGGCCTCGCATGTTAGTGCGTGTATTACTTTAGTCAACATGCAATGTATTTGAAGTTTCATGTATGCTTCATTGATATTTTCTTATTTCATGAAAGCTACATCATCTCTTTACAGTTTTTGCACTATAACACCTGATGAAATGGTTCGCGGCACGTCTGTGGTTACTCAAGAATTTGAATCTCATCTGGACGAATTAACTTCGGAAATCGATTCAGGAGAAACTCCTATTGATTTTGATTATATCGCCAATAAATTGGAGAAAATTAGTTATCCTGTTGATTGTGCGGACAGTTGATGCTACTTATCCTATTTATTGAATCGTAAGTAAATTTGATAGATTTTGAGATCAATTCCTTAAATTTTATTTCGCCGATAATCTGTAAAGTTCACCATTTACTATCAATGTCTTTGTAGCTGATATATTATCCATTTGATTTGCTGAGTCAAATTGATATTTTATTTGAAAAGTGACATTTCAAAGTAAAAAAATAATACTAGCAACAATTAGATTTCTAGTGAATGTTCGTAAATGCAGATGCCCGATAATAAACAGCAAAAAGAACTTGTTATTACTAATGAATAATTGCCATTTTGGTAAATCACACTGTTAAAAGCTGACTGCAGACGCATAGAAGTAGTGGTGGGCAACGCGTGACCCGTCGGTACGAGCTGGGTTACTTGCCAGTCTAAGGTTCAACCTAAGAATCTTCTAAGGTTGAGGACTCTTCAGTATTTGCAAAATCAGTAACTAACTTAACTAACACAGCATTGACATTTGAATGATCAAGCCATGCTGCTTTTTAAAATGCAGTGATGCAACCCCGATTGGATTTAAATCGAGGTCAAAGTCGAGGTCGAGGTCGGCTCCGAAATAAGCTATATGATATTGATTGACTTTTGCACCGGGCACTTGTACGAAAAGAAGATAGATTTGAAAACAAAAGTATTTGTGCCTATCATGTTATTAATCACACTGTGTCATCACTCAGCACACTGAAAATCTGAATATAATCTATGATAGTTTTTATTAGCTAATTGCTAGATCATAATATGCTTTATGCTTATATTTGAAAACAAAATACGCTTTATGCTAACAATTGCAGGTAAAAGATGATAGTTGCAATCGGATGCGCTCAACGCATTTTTCAATGCATGACATAAAATAATCACAAAGCAATTTTGTAAGTAAAAAGTCACAGAAAAATTCATTGAAGCTATCTAGTGGCATGAGGCCTCACGTCCAATTTGAGCACGTTCTTGCTTTGGACACAAGAATCTTTAATATAAAATCGGATATGTGGCCTACTCGTACATAAAATATGAATGATTGCAACAAATACTATGTAAACATATAAATACACTTGCAGTCCCGCCACCACGACGAGCTTCTGCATGGAACGAACCAGAAGATGAGACTTTTACAGCATGTTGTACACCCTATTACTACTACGAAAACTGCGCGCCTTCCGAGTTCTAACGAGTTCCTTTGATCTGCAGACAAGATTAAAGAAAAAGACTTGTTTATTGTCAAAGGAAAATTGAAGTCTTCGACGACCAATATGTCAGTTTGGTGTGTTTACTCCGACTATTCGAGATCTATTAATTCTAGTCACATAACTTTAGGCATGATCTGTCTTCATATCGTCCTCTATCACGTTCTATCAAGTGCTCGAAACAACTTCAATGTGCGATATTTCGAGAGTGTGGTTAGATGCTTGATGCTCGAGCTAAAATTTGATCAAAATTTTTTTGTTTACCTTTCTATGATGCTTGCTGAATCCAAATATGTTTAGCTTTGTAGGTAAAGGTATATGGTTGCGTCACTTCATGACCTGAAGAAACATCATTCCAAAAACTGTGGCGCTAGAGTTAGTATATCTCGAATAATCGCAGTAAACACACCAAACTGAGAATCGTCGAAGACTTCAATTTTCCTTCAATCAATGTCTTCATTTTTTATCTCGTCTATATATCAAAGAAACTCGACACAACTTGGACATTTTCGTAGTAGTAAAAACGTGCGCATTTTCGTAGTAGTCATAGAGTGTGCAACATTCTGTGAAAGCCTCATCTTCGGTCTCGCTCCATGCAGAATCTCGTCGTGGTGGCGGGACTTCCATAGTATTTGTTACAATCATCTACATTTTGTGTGTTTATTCAAGATCCTGTTGTCCAAAGCGTCCGATACGGTAAGTAGGTGCAAAGAAGCAGTATGAAAAACAAAATCACATGTAAAAAGTTATGAATGGTGAAAGCTTGCTGTATCTGACTATTGTCAACTCCGACCTCGACCTCGATTAAAATCTGCTTAATCGAGGTATAGGTCGAGGTCTGCGAGGTCGAGGCTGCACCTCTGTTAAAATGCATACCGTATTTTATCTGCATGAATGCAATAACAGTCACAAACTGCTTAGTCACATGGTGCTCGATGCTTTTGTTGAGCATACTTCACTACGTAATAAGCTACACTGCAATAGACCTATAAATACATAAAGGAGGCTACGTCGGGTGAAGGAAACCCTACTCAGCCGTATGAAGAAGTTCAACCGGTTTTTTGCAAGCCAGCTTTCTCTCCAGTATTCTTGTTTATCCCACGAACATCGTTAGTGGAGCCTATGCGCGATTTTTAAAAGCCGTTTATGTTTGGGTAATGAATATATACGACATCACCGTACATGTAATTTAGACAATTAATGTTATCCTATATTGTACGGCACGTATTTGGATAGATGAACTGTAATTACACATCACTATTTTTCGGTTAAATAAGATCACAGACTATCACTATAATCTTAATACGTCTTCGCAATTACACTAGCTGCATCACAGTCACTTCCGCAGTTTGGACAAGATGTAGTTAGATAAATTCACATTATTTTAGAAGTTATATACTCGTATTTCATCAGAAGGATTTCATATTGATGGAGAAATTGTAATATCTTGACCTTCTACAAAGAAAACTGACAAGGTGTCAGTACCAACTAATTTCAACCACTGTAGGCCGCAATCGTTTATGTGCCGTTGTCATGACTTAATGATGAAATTGTCAGCTTGACATTTTACAACTTTTAACTACATTTTTTAAAATTAACGAAGGGTTTCCGTCATTATCGCAAGACATGATAGACCCTCAGAAGCACTTAACCATTTGAAGAACATAATGGATTTACTGTCAAATTTCCACTATTCGTCGTAAATTTGAAGGTCAGGCGTAAATTTGAAATTCCCTGGTCGGGACACTCCTTGTGTATATGATACACTATGAGTGGTCTCCGAGGCACAGTGGTTATGTGCTTGTCCCTGCGATCTTTCGGTCTAGACGTTCATGACGTTTTTCATTGTTCTTCCAAAAAAAACTTGAATAATTAATAATCCTGTAAAGCTTAGCAGACCTTGTGACTCTAGGTCTGACGGGCAATATATTATTGATATTGAGTCGCCGTTAACACGATGTAAGCACGCTTTGCACAAGATCTGGGTATGGCACGACTTAATAATAACTTCACAGATTTCCAATTGTCACTATGATAGCACCTACTCATCGTTTCGATTCAGGGGTATAATCCGGATATATCCGGATCGGAATCCCAGTTCGGATAATGATCCAGTGATCTGGTCGGAGCCCTAAACAGCGCTGGTTTCAAAAATATCAAACAAAAATGGGATTTCTCTTAATTGTTGCATTACGTAATTTTGCTGTACAATTTATTTTTGATGTGACTATCTGCGACAGCTGGTTTAAAAGGCATTTCGTAGTTTTTAAAGTTAAGAACTGGTGCTTCAATGGAAATGACACCATCGGCTTACCGGAGTTTTCCATATAATATACCCGTTATATAAACTGGAAAATTACAAAATTGCAGAGTAAGTTTGTATCAGGTTAATATATCCGGTTATATTAAATGGAAACACCACAAAATAAGCATATTTAACATATAAGGTGGAATTCGTGACCGAAAGAAACAATAATTTATTTCAGGTGCTTATAATTTGGCACATTAGGTAACAATTGTTCACAATTGTGAACAGATTAGTCAACATCTGTTCTTAGGCAGATAGGAGCTGTATGAAGATGGAGTAACAAGGCTATGAACAAGAAACATGGATACATGAATGCGTGAATGTTAACGCGATGCAAGAACTAAATACGTGCATAGACTTCTTACGATCAGCCTAGCAATAATAGACACTTAAGTTGCAAACTCGAGACAGAGCTATACTCCCATATAGAACTGCATAGAATAATATACTTAGCGCCTGTCTCAAACAATTCATTGATATAAAAAAATAAAAATATGTGGAGGCAGTCGACAGAAGGAAAGAGAGAGCGTTGTACATACAGGCGTGCTAATATCTAATGAATGTTTGAATTTGAAGCGATTATAACACAATATCGGGCTTTTTCCAGACGTCAGAAAAATCGCGGGATTTGCATTTTGATTCGAAAATTAATGCGACAGCGCATATTGCGTGCGATAACCAGATCTACTTATTGTTGAAGCTTATGTTTCCGTGAAAAGATAACTTATTATTAATTCATGGACATTAAGGCACATGTCTATCTGATATCATGAGCTGTGTAGAGGAGTAGGTTAGTTGATACGCAAGGTTAGTTGATACAGTCGACTTTTCTCACACAAAGTAGCGACTTTGAGGTCATGACGTAGGATGCTTTTGTAGACCTATGTTATTGGTTCTTTGGTGTTAGTGACAACGGCTTATGAACTAATCACGCGGAAGGAGAATCAACAATCACTTTTTCGCCGCCAGGAGTGAAAATTAGGTGAGTTGAGTACCCGAACTTCGTGCTATCACCTGACTGCAACCAAATATGGCTGCCTCTAATATTTCAAATGGCAGTTGCCACTAAGCCCTTGTTTAAAAGTACACACAGCATAGCAATTAGATAACATGCTATTCGTGAGGAGGGGTTTTCTGTGATGACAGCCTCTTGGGTTAGTTGATACAGTGCCGTGCAGGTCAGTTGAGACGCGTATCAACTAACCTCATCTTGCTGCAGCTGTGAGTGAAGCTGGAATTTCGGGTGGGTGTTGCCACAACATACATAGACTATAACCAAATACCTACATAAACAGGTTCAGGCGATAGTTTAAGACATTCGACATGCTTGCAAATGTTCATTGACCTCATAAAAACATAAAATAAACGACTTTGCATGACCCAGAAAGATGTCTGCAAATTTGCCTAGGTATGCCTATTCTACAAGTTGTGTGATTAACATAGTTTACACTGAAGCTTTGAAGGGTAAGCCTGTTTCTATAAATTATTTAAAGAGACACCTTCTTTTTGAATTTAGCATCTGATAATTGCTATGCAAAACTATAAAGATATCTAATATACCTGCGGTAAATAGTCATCTTAGTATTGTTTTTTTTTCAGAAAAATGCCGCAATTCTATACACGCAAGACCAATCGAGCTGCTAGGACCCCTCACGATCTGTTAATAAAAGCTGCGGAGCTAGTTAGTCAGGGTCAATCGATTCGTAAGACGGCGACAGATTTTCAACATCGATAAAATGACTCTTTATCGGTTCTTGGTGAAATCTAGAAACTCTTGAGTCTTTTCCTGAAACTTCTGGGTACGCGGCAGTAGCGAATGGTCATTACGTCTTTCCATCGGACTTAGAAAATGAGCTAGGCGGTCACATAAAGCTGTTATCAGACATGTTCTTCGGATTATCTCTGACCAAATGTCGTAAATTGGTCTACGAGTTTGCTAAAAGGAATATGATTAAGATCCCTCAATCTTGGCATGAAAATGGAAAGGCAGGAATGGCCTGGTGGGCAGGATTCAAGCGAAGACAATCTTTAATCATCCGTTCACCTGAATCTTTAGGTAGGGCTACTGCTTTCAACCGTCACACGGTTGGTGAGTTTTATGACAATTTGACCCGCGATATGGATGAGTTTCATTTCAAGCCGGAAGATATCTATAATTTGGATGAAACGGGTTGCACTACGGTACAGAAACCACGTGCCATCGTTTCTGAAAGAGGTCGGAAGCAGGTGGGCTCATTAACATCAGATGAGAGAGGTGAATTGGTCACCGTTGTGTACGCAATCAGTGCATCAGGCAACTTCATACCTCCAATGTTTGTCTTTCCGCGAGTACACTTTCGAGACCATTTCGTGCGAGGCGGCCCCCCTGGGAGTGTGGGTCGGGCAAATAGATCAGGTTGGATGAACGAAAGTATCTTTCTGATATACTTGGAACACACTCGTTGTTCAAAGGACCGCAAAGTTCTACTGATTCTTGACAATCAGGAATCACATGTGTCTCTGGAAACAATCAAGTTTGCACGAAGCAACGGCATTGTCTTGCTAACCATTCCTCCTCATACTTCTCACCGTCTTCAACCGCTTGACAAATCTGTGTACGGACCTTTCAAGAGCGCTTACAACAGTGCAACGGACTCTTGACTCAGGTCCAACCAAGGAAAGGCACTGACAATATATGATATTCCTGGCCTCGTTGCTACGGCTCAAATGTCCGCCATTTCACCAAGAAACATCTTGTCAGGTTTTCAGAGCACAGGGATCCATCCATTGAACCGAGAGTTATTCACCGATAGCGACTTCGTACCTTCTTTATTAACAGATCCTGAGAGGCTTACTGAAATGGGGAACTCGAGCGACGAAGACACAAGCGAAGAAGAACCGATCCCTCTAATCGAGAGAGTTCACGTGTCGGCAAGCGAAGTCCTGCCGATATCGAAGGCTCCGCCACGAAAGCGATCTACCAAACGATCTCGCAAGGGCAATACTGACCTCCTCACCGGTCCTTCGAGAAGTTGAGGAGACAAATCAAGAACGAGAGAAGAAGAAGGCAGATTCGACGAAGGAAACTGATCAGAACGTCTGAGTATGAAGAAGATTCTGAGAATTCTCCTCCTGACATGGAGTCTGAAAGCGAAGAAATAGACATTGGAGACTTCCTTGTAGTTGGAGTTCTAGGCAAATCAAGACACATTAACTACGTTGCCCGTATTGATGCAAAGAAGGATAACGTAGAATTTGAGGGCATTTTCTTAAAGAAAGTGCCATTTCAAAGTGATCTTTTTATTCCAGATGAAGATGACACAGACGCTTTCTTTATTGATGACATTCTTACCAAACTGCCAAGACCTGAGGCAGTTGGTGGCTCGGTGCGACGAGCTCATCATTTGAAATTTGACCATGATTTATCTAACTTTGGAAAATGAACCTAGGTATGCATGCCTGTGTTTTTTGTAGAAATTTGTTTAGGCTCAAACGCGACCGTTTTTGTTATTTTTGATTGCAGATAGAATGCCTAAAAGCATGTTCAAATATGTTGCTTTTGTTGACTTATAGAAATGGAATTGGGTTTGCGAAGTATTAGATGTAGAGAAGGCCTATAAGATATATCCTTCATGCTTATCGATGCACTAAACAAAGTAAGCTATGCGTAGACCTACACATGAAAACACGTATACATGCATTAAAAATATTTTGATAAATGATAAGACATCAGTAATGGGCAAAAGACCATTCCAGGACAAGCCATTTTCTCAATTTTTTGCACCTTTAAAAACGACTAAATTTATCAATTTAGGTCATTATTTCAGGTTTTTAAGACCTAAATTCATGAATTTAGACCGTTCCAGGACACCGTAAAATTCAGAAAAATTGGTATCTTTAAAAACGACTAAATTTATCAATTTGGGTCATTATTTCAGGTTTTTAAGACCTAAATTCATGAATTTAGACCGTTTGAGGACAAGACAAATTTTAAAAAAATGGTATTTTTAAAAACGACATAAATTCATGAATTTGAACCCTTTTTCAGGTTTTTAAGACCTATATTCATAAATTTAGGCGTTTTAAAAAATACCCAATTTTTCAAATTTTTCAAAATCTCAAAATTTGAGAATTACAATTTTCACCCTTAAAATCATGACCGTTCCAGGACACCGAAAAAATCAGAAAAGTTAAGAATCTCAAATTTGAGATTATGACATTTTACTTCCAAAATCATGACCGTTCCAGGACACCGAAAAAATCATAAAAGTCAAGAAACTCAAATTTGAGATTATGACATTTTACTCCCAAAATCATGACCGTTCCAGGACACCGAAAATCATAAAAATTTGTATTTTTAAAAACGTCTAAATTTATGAATTTTATCCATCTTTCAGGTTTTTAAAATATGAGATAACTAAAATTATGTGTCTAAAAATATTTCTTTAAAAATGGAAGAAACCGCAAGAATATATCCTTCGTTATCTCAATTAAAAACAAGTGAAATGGATCTCAATTATTATTAAGATTAGAGCATTATGATAAATTAAGAAGACGCAATTATTACTTAGACATTCTTCGTTATTGTATTCTCAACATTATTTAAAGTACTAATTGTGTGAACTAGAAGATCATTGTAACTCATAAACTCAAAATTATTCAATGAACCCGTACACTGGCTGATAATTGAAGAGAGACAGAGATTGAAGAGAGACAGAGATTGAAGAGAGAGATATTTATTGTTCTAGCAACGGAAACATCTAACAGCTTTCCCCTAAAATTATCGTGGAATCTCTTGTCATTTCAATTTACCCATCGGTAAACTTTTGACATTTCAATTTACGCGTGCGTAAACTTTTGACATTTCAATTTACCCCTACGTAAATTATTTTCAGAATCAGTTCTCAATATCTGTTTTGCAAATAGATTTATAAAACTCACATGCATTCACGAAATTCATTTAACGTTTCCCCTCTCCGTATGTATTGATTAAAAGTACTTCCCATTGTGAAGTCATGAATAGTTTAAGCACATAAGAGTGCAGTGACAATTAACCAATTCTTCTTCTAAATTTAGAACGCATAAACACCGATATGCGGGATGGTTGTTATAGCAATTTCAAACAATCATTTTAACGATGAAACATATTAACAAATGAAGTTCATGAAGAAAATGGAAATATGTAAAACAATATAACGTTTTCATTTAGATTAAATTAAATCATTTCAAAATCGAATAAGTAGTAAGGAAAGTCATCATTATGGGACAGTTTTTTAATCTAGGGCTCCCTATGAGAAATTTTTTTATTATAAAATGAGCAACATAAATGATTTCTTAAAACAATACGGCAAACAAACGACGACAAATTTCGATTTAAATAAGATCTCAAATCAATTAGGAATAAAGAATTTTCATATCTTAATGAGAGACGAATTACAATTCCTAAAAGATGTGCGAAGCACTAACTCTGCTAATAAACCGATTCTTTACAATGCAACGTTTTAATTTAGATTAAATTAAATCATTTCAAAATCGAATAAGTAGTAAGGAAAGTCATCATTATGGAACAGTTTTAAATCAATACCCCCCTTCTGACTTCTAGGGGTCCCTATAAGAAAATTTTTTATTATAAAATGAGCAACATAAATGAGGTTATAAAATTATATTGAACGCAAACAACTACAAATTTTGATCTAAAGAAAATCGCAAATCAATTGGGAATAAAGAATTTTCACATATTGATGAGAGACGAATTACAATTGATTAAAAATTAGCCATCAGGAACCTTCAGCTCCCGGAACAAAGTTTAAACTATAAATTTCATAACAAATCTTCACACATCAGATGAAAAAGGAGTACATTGGTCTGCAGTTACGTCTAATAAAAATGGAGATAATTACTATTTCGACTCCTATGGACTTCCACCTACAAATGAAGTCAAAGAAATACTTGGCACTGGAACTTATAATACGTTTCAAATTCAAAACCAGGAACTACTTATTGTGGTCAATTATGTCTTTATGTTTTATTTAAATTACAAGAAGGAGTACCATTTCTTGATATTATGTTAGAATTGAACAAGGGAATTTCATTCCCGAAACGTTAGTTCCAATAATAATGATAATTAAAAATCTAGCGAAGCTACCTAGCTAAAGCGTCACCTAAAGGTCAAAGCTCACTTCGCTGTAATTCATTTTCATGAAATCGGCCTCTGATATCTTCATCATCTAAATCTTTGATTTCGTGAGTAATCGGATAAGTTTGATATATTTTACAAACTTTAAATATTTCTTTAGTCCAATAGCCGACGAAGCCTTTTCAAATTTATTCTTATACTTAAATATTCTAACTCTATCTCCAATTTTAAATTTCGGCTTATGTTTCTGTAAATTTTGATTACTCTTATTCGAATAATTATTCTCGAATATTTTTTTCTTCTCAAATCAGGGTCGTCAGAAGCATTCTTTGGATTTTCTTCAATACTTGAATGAATCTTATTATTGCAATGCTCTACAATTCCTGGTAATATCTTCAACCATTTCTGATTTCTTTGTTCTGTAAATTTCTTGAATAATTTATTTTTTAACGTTTTATTGAATCGTTCTATTACTACAGCCTTTCCAGCATTTTCAGTTGAATAGACAGTTTCAAATAGTGCCTGAACATTTCCGTTATAAAATTCCGACCCTTTATCAACAAACAATTTCCTTGGCTTTCCATTAGTTTCTTCAAAGGTTCCTTCAAACGCATATTTAACTGATAGACCACTTTTATTTTTTAAAGGCTTTACCCAAGCGTATCGTGTATATAAATCTTTAACGGTCAATGCGTATTTATAATCAGAATCATTCGGCATATGAATAAGATCAGCACTCCAAATATCATCTTTATTAAATACTTTTACTTTCAATAAATATTTAGGCCTTCTATATTCTTTATGAATTTCAGACGCGTAGGTTTCATTTAAACCCTGACAGAATAATATTTTAGCTTGAAAAGCTTTCTTAACAAACATTCTTTCAATTCTTTCTCTAAATGTAGGATTTTGAAAACTATCTAATTCTTGAATCATCTTCTTATCAGCTACATGTCGAGAACTTAAGTCATGATTTCGATAAGCTAAATCATGTCGGTAAGCTGCGGCATCTACTCCATTTATTGGTTCTTCACCTGGTTTTGGATTATTATTCTCATCTAGTCTTATATCTAATCGAGTTCCTGGACCGGTATATGAATGACCAGGAAGATGTTTTTTTTGAATATTTACTCCAAATAAATCCAGGAAAGTTTTCTAATGTTTTTTGCATGTCATCTCCGGAATGCTGACAATTTGAGGTTTTATGTACTTTTAAGAGATAATTCAATAAATCTAAATTAGCAATTTTTAATTTAATTAGATTTTCGGAATTTGTAGAATTCATTTTAAAAGATAAAATATATGTTTTACCGAATCATACTAGGACTTAGATATATTCCGGAACCATCTTTTGTTTCTTTAATTTCAATTAAATCATCAACATTGTTGAGAATATTTTTAAGAACTCGTTTTCCTTCATCAACTAAATTTAATTTACTAATAAAATTATCTACTATTCCTTCTCCCTTAGCAACTTTCTCTAACTCTCTATTATGACGTTTTTGTTCTTCTAATGCTGCCTTCTCTGATTTATTTTTATTTACTGCTTGGACAATACCAGCTGTCCCACCTGCAACACTTCCTGCAGCTGCTATACTTCCTATTATTAGTGGAATTAATGGGAGAATTCCACCATTCTTTTCTTCTGGTAAGTGAATATTCTCTATCATTGGTTTACTTATGTAATACTTTTTTTTATTAATAGTAATAGTTTTAGGGATATTTTTGTCAATGATGTTACGTAGTTTTAATTCAACCGTTTTATTATTATTACTTTTCGCTTGCGACATTTTTAATAAAAAATTTTAAGTTACGAAACATTTTAATCTATTCTAGTTATGAAAAAATTTTAAGTTACAAAAAAAATAATTTTAATCGGACCAAAGGTCCTCAGGTTACAAACCGATCCTAGCCATCTTTCCATCAAGAATTTCAATAGAATATTTTACATCTTCTAGCAATAAACCACAAGCCATCAATGAAGTTGTGGAATCTTTCTTTTCAATATTAATTGTAACATCACAACCAGTCTTGATAATATCTTCAGATTGTGCACTTAAATCTAAGCAGAAAACAGGATACAAATGTCTCCAATCTCCAGGAGTTAATTGTGGTTCAACTCCAAATTCTACACAAAGATTTCGATAAGAATCATATCCTTCCATAAATTGATTATTGGTATCATCGAATCTTAATGGATCAATTGGATATCGAGTTTGATTTAATGAAACTTGTAAACTTCGAATTGTATCAATATGAAAAAGATTATTGTTCTTATCAAAACTTGGAGAATTATTTCTTTGAAAAGTTAGTAATAAATATCTTGGAGTATTCGCAGTTCTAGTAAAATGCCCGTTAAATCTTTGTTCGGAAAAAGTTACTGAACTAGCAGTACGCTTTAGAAAATTTACTGGAATTGGTTTGTTAGTATTTAATCTTTTTGCAATAGCTGTTTCAACCTCTAAACTAGGAGTAATGTCCTTAATCCACAATTCAAGTCTATCAATTTTTAAATATGTTTTTTTCCAGTCTTACCAAAAAAAATTAATTCATTATTTGCTGTCCGATGAATTATTAACTTAAATTTTAATTGATATGATATTTTATCATAATCTAAATATCCGAATAATGGAGACAATGACCAATTAACTGTCTGTTTACTTTTCTTGTTAAATTCACGTCTTTCTTTATATGCACTATTGTTTGTTTTATTTAAATGTTTCGCAATATTTTCTATATCTTTCGCAATTCCTGCTGCATCTGTTCCAGCGTGAGTTAAATCGTCAACAATTATACCATCATTAGTATCAGGAAACCAACCTTCGATTTCATACTTTTTATTATTTTCACCAATTGTTACAAATCTAAGCATTGTATCAATTACACCTGGAGAATCACATATTGTTTCTATATTTTGAGTTGCAACATCTAAACGCATTTGTGTAAATAATCTTGGAAGAAAATTATTCTCTAATGCAATATTATCGTTATCTGGTAATGGTGTTGTAAAATTGGCATCACTATATAAAGAATATTCACAGTGTAAAAATGAATCAGGTAGATATATATAACTTTGTTGATTATCAACTTCTAAGATTAAATCTCCTCCGGTATTTACTCTACTAGAAGATCCGGGATTCATAACAATTCTTATATAGTCATTCTTTTTTTGATTGTAACTGACGAACGGAGGATCGTCTAATCTAAATTTATTTTCGATAAGCGAATGCATTTTTATAAAAAATAATTTGACTTTTTTGTTTTTTCTCACACCCAGAAAAAATTTTGCTAAAATAATTTTGATAAAATAATTCTACTAAAAAAATTTTACTAAAAAAATTTTATTAAAATATAATTTTAGAATTTTGCTAAACCAGCTCCGCTACAGCTTTGCTGGCTAGAACGAAGGTTGCTGTTAACACCATTACCTCTTATTTCTTCAATTGAACGAACCGTAGGTTCAATTGAACGAACCGTAGGTTCTATGGCTACGCCTGATTTCTTCTTGTGTTTACCATCAGACGGAGCTCCGCTCCTCAAGGTTTCACCCCCCACAGCTATGTTAGCAATCTTGTTTTTTGTTTCCTCTTAACGTTTTTTTAATTTTTTAGCTCTTCAGAATCATTCCTAAGTTTACGAATAGCTTCTAGTTGTTTTAATTCGTTTTGAGACTTAACAGCATTTGATATTGCACTAGCTGTACTACCTATAGCAGCTGCTCCTTTAGCAGCAGATGTAATCAAATCTTTATTATTTTTAATTAAGTTAGCGATACTTCCAATACCAGAAAAGATGCCAGCCCCTTCTTTTTGAATTGTTTTTACACTGTCATAGTGGTAAACAGATTTCATAGATAGTTCATGAGCAATTTTTTGATTTGAAGCAAAATGTTTAAGATTGTGTTTATAAATTATAGGTATTTTTTAGGATTAAATTTGACTTTTGGGAAAAATATTTACGTTAAGATTTACGTGTGTGAATGTCCAACAACTTCGTGATAACTTTATTAATTTTCCGTTGCACTTTATCTATTGCGTCAAGCAGCGTGTGATGTATTTTAATTCCTTTTCTATTAACTTGCATTTTCTCCTGATTAATCTTCAACACCGTTTTAAGACCATTCAATTTAACTTTAAGAACATCTAATTGTCTTTTAACAGCATCTAACTGTTCTTTATTTTCTTTAGAGTTTTCTTGCAAATTTTTTTTTAACTCATTTTCTAAATTATTTTTAAGAGTTTTCATTTTATCAACTTTTTGATTAAGTGAGTTTACTTCATTTATTATTCTATTCATCTCTTTCATTTGTTGAGTAATTTTAGAACCTAATTCATTAACACTTTTTTGGAATGTAGATTGTAACTGTTTTAAATTCTTTTTAGTTCTTTCAGGAAGTTTTTCTATTTCATCTTCTAATTGTTCTTTTAACATTTTTATCTGATGTTTATTTTTAATGACTGTAGATTTTTAATTTATAGAAAGCATGCTATATCTGCTTCTAGCTCTCTATCCTTTTTATCAAGTTTTAATAATTTTTCGTTTAATGATTTGTCATTAAGTTTAAGCAACTTTAATTCATTCATCAGTGGAACCAAAACATCGTTTATATATTTTTCTTTTAAGTCATTGATTTGTGTATCAACATATTGTTTATTTGTTAACTCTGTATTTTGTTGCGGAAGAATAGAAAGATGCAATGGACCAGATAAAACGTCTCCAGTTTTCATGATATAATTTTCTATTTCTATTTCTAATTCACGATTATTCGGGATATATGCACCTCCACCAACATTTGGTAACATCATTTTTTAAACAATAAAAAGTATTACTTTTATATAATGAGGAAAAAAATAAAATTTTTTCTAATAAAAATAAAAAAATGGACAAAGCAAATTTAAAAAATTATATTCGTCCGCATCATCCTGTTCTTCTTATTCGACGAAATCAACGGGATTTGAAAATAAATGTTTTGATAATAATAATAATCCATGTATAGATGTTAATATTTTATTTGAATTACAAGCCGAAATATTTAGAGAACAGACTAAAGGTTTACCTTCTATAGAAACCAACTATTGTATTTTTCCTGATGATCCATTTATTAAATTTATGGATATTGTAAGTAAGTATAATGATGTTGCATATGTAGAATTAAATAAAGAAAACATGGTTATAATAGGTCATAATAATGTTTACGGTTTTATTAGAGCAGTGTTACCAATTAGTAATACTGATTGGATAGAAACTAAAATTATCAATTATATCAATATTTAAGAAATAGTTAAAAAATTAAAATCTTTTTCATAAGAAAAAATTAGATTATTTGTTGATGAACATAATCAATACAATATTCATATAGAGAGCAAAAAACATAATGAAGAATTATTATGTCAAGTTTATTATAGAGATACAATTTATAACAAGAAACATTTGAAATGCCACAAAGATATGATAAGGATACTTATATAGGATTGTATTCAAACTTAAATATTAATTTGTTAAAATCTTACATAAATGGTTTAGCTCAACAAGAAAAAATTTATATGTGGACAACACCTTATACTATTAACAATGACCATAATCATAATCATAATAATTTTAAAGAATCTTATAATAATAATTTTAAAGAATCTTATAATAATAATAATGATAATAATATAGATGATGATAATATAGATGATGATTCTGAAACATCTGAAAAAGGTGTAAATGGTAAAAAAGATTATAAAGATATTAGTAATTATAAAAATTTAAGTGAAGAAAAATTTATATCTCAACATGATATTAATACTACATATAATCAAAATTTATCTTAATTTCATTTTCTTACAATTGAAAATAATAATGATGGTATAGTTGAAGATACTGTTAGACAACTATGTGTCGGGTCTACAAAATTTAAATTGGGATTTACATCTAATCAATTTAAAATTTTATCATCTTTAATAAAAACTAAGAATGATTCAGATTATGGTGGTGTAATTAAATTTTCCAAAAGAGATCAAAGACCAATATTTTATCTATTATATTATTATCAAATAATAAATATAATTTAGAATTAGACATTCCCATCAGGGAATGGCATCCTATACCAAGAAGTGTAATTTATGATGTTGAAGAATCAATTTATGATGATGATGAAGAATCAATAGCTAGTGAAAATAAATTTAAGTTATCTTTTGATAAAACGTTATATGATAAAACTTAATATGATAAAACTTAATGTGATAAAGAAAATAAAATAACTTAAGAACGTGAAATATATAATGATATATAATAACTCTCAAGACCTTGATATTAGAATGTTTATATCTAAAATTAAAACGCAAATTTTTTCTTTAAAAAATAAAAAATGGAAAATACCAAGTTTTATTGTGTCTTATGTAAAAGACAGTTGCAAACAAAAAGAAGTTATCAATCTCATTTAAATAGTAAAATGCATTTACAAAATGTAGATCGAGTTGATGAAGGAAATATATTAAAATTAAATAATTATATAAACTATCTAGAAACATTACCAACTGATATAAAAGTTAAAAAAATATTTGATGATTATTCACATTCGGATTATAAGAAGGTTTTTAATAGTGAAGATGAACATGTACCAGATGGAAAATATTTATTTAGCGATACTGATGACTGTAACGAAATAGATGAATTTAACGAAATGGATGAATTTGATGAAGCCGTAACAGATATGAAATATTTAATGAATCTGTACGAACCGAAGGTTCTAGGGCTTCGCCCGTTGAACATAATGAAACCGATGAAACTTTTTCTGATATTCTATCCAACTTTTATAATATATTTAAGAAATCTTTCAAATGTTATATGAATGTAGAAGTACTTTTTACAAAAAATGGACCTGATGGAATTCCTGAAGAAATAATACAAGGACATTTTACAAATTCACAAGAAATTCATAATGTAAATGATATACAACCCATATTTGAACAAATTATACTGAAATTATAAAATTGTATAATTGAAGCCCAGTTACGTGAATCTGGTTGGAGATTTGTTAAAATACTATCTAAGAAAATAGTAATTGATAAATATAAAAATAATACTGGTGGTAGTTATGTTCCTTTACATTTCAGTTCACCACAAATAATCAACATAAAAAATGAAGATGAACGTTGTTTTCTGTGGAGTACTATAGCACATTTACATCCTGCAGAATATCACAAAGAAAGACTAAGTCATTATAATAAAGAAAAATACATAAATGAATTTGATCTCTCTGATGGATTAGATGAATTTCCATATGATTATAACAAGCTAACAAAGTTTCCTAAAAAGAATAAAAATTTAATAGAAGTAAATGTTTTTGAATTAAATGTGAATTATGTTTCTATTGGTAAAATTAATCCATTTTACTCAGATTCAAAAAAATTTTATTTGAATAATAAAAATTTATGTCAGTCAGAAATAGTATATAATGATAGAGGAAATTACATGCATCATAATATTTTTTACCTAGGAAATATAATATGTACTGAAAAATTTGAAATTGTTAAAACATTATCACCAATAATGATTAATCATAATAATTATAAAGGACGTAATTATAATTATGATTATGATTCCGATTATTTATCTTTATCTTTGGAATATCAACAAAAATTACAAAATAAAATTTTACAAAATTGTAAAACACAATATTATCATCAAGTAAAAATGTTAGTACAAGAATATCACCATAAATATCAAAATAAGATAGAAACGATTCAAGAATTAAATAAAGACAATAAAGAATTAAATGAGGATAATGAAGAAATAAATGAATGTTTTAAAAAAGTCAACAGCAATATCAAGAACAATATAATAAAGAATATGAACAACAGCTACAAATATTAAATCAAAATTATCAACAGTCTGAAAAAGATCTTCAAAGACATATCGATTTAACACATGAAATATATCAAGATAAATTTGAAAAATTAAAACAAACAAAACAATCAGCACAAGCGAGTATATTATATTATCAGGGTCATTTTATATTGTGTAAAGATGTTTCTATATTTACAAAAACTTCAGATAATACAAATTTTCCTTGTCTTCAATGTATGACAAGTTTTAGAACTTTAGAAGAAATGAATAGACATTTGGAGAATTGTCAACAAAATGAAGCAGTCAGAAACACATTTCCAAAAGATGATTATTTAGAATATAATAAATGGTATTTTAAAAATAAAGTACCCTTTACTATTTATTGTGATTTTGAAGCATATAATGTTAATATGACACAAAAGTCTGAAAATGATAATTCTGAAAATGATAATTATGAAAAAAGTGCACCTGAACAAAGTAAAGAAAAATATTTATTTGAACAAAAACCATCATGTTGGGGAATGTACATTCATTCAAATTATCCTGAATTATTTAAATCAGAATATTATCAATACTATGGTGAAGATAGTTCAGAAATGTTTACAAAGAAAGTAGAAGAATTACAAGGACGTTTTTCACAATTGCTTGAAACAAATATACCAATGCTTCCATTAACGGATGACGAAAAATTAAATTTTATTAATGAAACAAAATGTTATTACTGTGGAAAAGAAGTTGCAAAAAATTATAAAAATGGCAAAGGTAGATATATTGATAAAGTAAAAGATCATGATCATCTAAATGGATTATATAGAGGTGCAGCACATAGTTCTTGTAATCTTAATGCTAATAAAATTAAATATAACTTTGTTCCTTTATATTTCTACAATGGTTCTAAATATGATTTCCATCTAGTAATGAAAGATTTATTTTCATCTGAAAAATTACAACAACAACAAATAAATGTACTATGTAAAACAGAAGAAGAATATTTTTCAATGCAATTAGGTTGTATTAGAATTTTAGATGCATTTGGATTTTTTACTCCTTATTCATTAGATGTTATGGGAAAAGCTTTGAAACCTGAACAATGTAAAATATTAAACAAATATAATTTAAAACCTTTAAAAGGAATATTTCCGTATGAATATATAACTGGAGATATAAATAGAATAAATGAAATAATGAAAGAACAAAAACTTCCTCCAATAAATAAATTTAAATCAACATTAAAACAATCACAATTATCTGAAGAAGACTATGCAAAAGCTGAAAAGAATTGGAGAGAGTTAAATTGTAGAACAATGTACGATTATACAATGAAATATCTTCAGATAGATGTATTAATCCTTGCTGATCTTTTTGAAAACTTTCGTGATATGTGTTTAGAATATTATGGAATAGATCCATGTTATTGTTATTCTACACCAGGTTTAACATGGCTAGCAGGATTGAAACATACTGGTGTTAAACTTAAACATTATAAAGAAAATACATATGATAAATTATTATTTTTTGAATCTGGAATTAGAGGTGGTGTTTCATCAGTTTTAGGTAATCGTTATGTACAGTGTTATAATAAAAAAGTAAATCCTGATGATTATGGAATAATGAAACCTTTATCTCCAGAAGAAAAGCAATCAGTTTATAAAATTGTTTAATCAAAATATAGAAGGACTTATATCAAATGAAGTTAGTCAAGCAGCAGTTGATGAAATCATGAGAGAAAACTATTTGTTATATTATGATTTTAGTAGCTTATATTCTTCTTGCATGATACAAGAATTACCAACAGGTGAAATGACATGGTGTAATATTCTTGATTATCAAAAAACACATGATGGTAATTATGATCATGGTTATATATAGGAAGTTGATTTAGTATATCCTGATGAAATAAAAGATAAAACAAAATATTTTCCTTTCAGTCCCGAAAACAAAATTCCCAATATAGAAGATTTTTCAGATTATCAAAAATCTTTAATTCCTAAGAAATACAGACCAACAAAAAACTTATGTTAACACAAAGTAATAAAGGAAAGTATGTTGTTGAAGGAAGAATGCTAGATTGGTATTTAGAACATGGAATGATTCTCACCAAAATACATCGAAAACTATTTTATCAAAAATCTAAATGGTTAAAAAATTATATAGAGTTCAATATTGAAAAACGCAAAATAGCTAAAAGAAATAAAGATGATTTTGGAAACGTGTTCTTCAAATTAATGAATAATGCATTTTATGGTAAGACTTTAGAAAATGTGCGTAATAGACAAAATATTGAAATAGTTTATGATAGAGATAGGTTTCAAAATTTAACAAGGAAACCTACATATAAAAGAGCTACTAGATTTAGTGATGAACTATGTGCTGTACATTTACGTCGAATCAGCGTAAAACATGATAAGTTTAATTTTATTGGATTCACTATATTATAATTAGCTAAACTATTTATGTATAGATTTATATATGATTATTTAGCACCTGCTTATGGCAAAAACTATAAATTACACTTTACAGATACCGATTCTGTTTTCTTAGAATTAACAATACCGTGTAATTCTTCACTTGATGAAGAAATTAATAAAATAAAAGATATCATTCATCCTTCTGATTTATGTAAAGTAAAAGATGAATTAGAAGGAAATGAAGATTTCATAACAGAAGCTATATTTTTAAAATCTAAATGTTATTGTTATAACACAACTAATAATATTAAAACACATAAAACATTAAAAGGAATTTCAAAGGCATCAGTGACTAATCAAATAACATTTCAAGATTATAAAAATGTATTATTTAATAATGAAATAAAAACAGCATGTAATTATAGACTTAATTCAAAGAAACATAAAATGTATTTAAAAGAAGAACATAAATTAGCATTAGATCCATTTGATGATAAAAGAAAAATTTTACCTGATGGAATAACTACTTTACCTTTTTAATTTTCTAATTTCTAAGATAGACAAATTTGATATATACATAAAATAAAAAAATAAAATATTATAACACTATATTTGTATATTTTTTATCACTCGGCAAACAAATGTTCTATAACTCTATCATGAATTTTTTTATCAATATTAATTGTAATGAATCCATAATCTTTTGACCAAGCATTGTTACACGATTGTTTAAATTCATCTTTATTTCTTACGCATAAATCTCTTAACAAATCACTTAAGTTTCTTGCATTTATTTCAAATGGTATAAATATATTTGCATTCTTTCTAATAACACTTCCGTCTAATGAATACATTTTGTGTTAAATAAAAAACACTACAGTTGTTATGTCTGCCTCTTGTGAAATAATTTCTCTGAACTGACTGATTTCTGTCATTAACACAATCATCAAAAATTACACAATGTTTCATTGTTTTATCTAGTTTACTAGGATCTTGCATATTACCACAATCATCTATTAATTGTATCTTTATATGCTTATTTTTATTGGATTCAACTAACTGATTATTTTTTGCTGCTTCTTCACACCACGAACTTATTTCTTCTTCATCTTCAGACTTTTCATATTCTTTGAATAATGAATCAATTGCTGTTTTTTTAAGATTATTTTCAAATCCATATTTTAAAAATTGATAGACGGGTTGTTCTGCTGTTGTTGTATAAATTATAAGATTGTTATAATCCAAAAAATTTGGAGTCGTTAAAATTTTAAATAATAGATACGTTTTTCCACAACCTGATCTTCCGCAAATAACTGACAAAACTTTATTAGATAAATTTGGATGATGATTAAATTTGAGTTTTTTTTTATTTAATGGGGACACTTCACTCAGTTTTTAATAAAAAATTTTTATTCAAATTTTTTTTATTTTTAAAGAAGAAGAAGAAGAAGAAGAAGAAAATTAAACTTCTCTAGCTTCACGTGGGAGTTTACACCTCTCGAACGGGAATTTATACCTCCCGAACCAAAAGATCTATCATAATCTCTTCACCTCCAAAATTTATTTCTTGTCCTTTTTCATCAGTGATTCTAATGTTAATGTTGTTAATAGTTTTTCTTTTAATAGGGAAATATATATTAATGTTTGGGGAAATACATTTAATCTATAACCAATGGGTACAGTAAAAGCTGGAAAACTGAATATTAGATTTGATAATTTACCATTTATATATCCTCCTTCAATAATGTCACAATGTACAACAATTGAATTTATTTCAGTTATTTTTGGAGTCTTCTCACCTAAATGATAACCTTGACTATAGGTTTGTTTATTAAATCCTAATAGCTTTGACAATGATCTATCATGATTAAAATCAACTTGATGATTTTCGTCTAAAGTAAGAGAAAATTTATTAGCTGCCGGTTCAACTGCAAAATGTAATTGTTTCCTATCTTTAAATGGTATACCTAAATGTCTCTTAATTTCATTTGATATTGTTTCAACTTCGTACGAACCAGGAAGAAAAGTTAGTACTTTCCACATTTTGCCTTTATCAGTAGAATATCTAAATTGATCATTCACATCTTTGATAACGTTTTCAATGGTGTTAAATGTGGAGAAACTAGTCAATGCAATTTGATAATTTTTATTTTGTTCCAAATGTAGAATGGGTTCTAAATTACGTGTGTGATGAAGTAGTTATTATAATTTTTAACGTCGTACTAAATTTTGATGAACCCAAAATCTCTGTCAAATTTTCTAAATGATTATTAATTTTGTCAAAATCTACTGATGATAATTCTCTCGAAGACATTTTTTAACTAAAAAATTTAAATAAATATTTTTTTATAAAAATTAGAAACAACATATTTCAGCTATACTTTTATAATCCTCTTCGTTTAGAATCTTCTTTTCTAACAGTCTTTTCAATATAGGATGAATTTCATTGAAACTAGAGTTATGTCCTTCTTTTATTGCAGATATTAAAATATTTAATCTATTTAGTAATTCTTGTAGATCATCTGGTAAGAATACAGTTGTTTCAGTTTTAAAACCCTTCCCTACTTTAACTCCCGTTGATAATAAATTTTCTAATTGTTTATAACGTCTAAGAGATTTTGCTGCACCAACTCTATCTAACATAGCTTTATATTTTGTGAGATCTCCTACAGCATAATTATTTAAATCTGCTCCTCTTAAAAGATCAACAAAATTTCTATCTAAACTAAAAGGAGATTTATCTGGTGAAAAAATTAAACCTCGAAAAGGTTGTGGAAATATTTCTTTTTGTCCGAGATAAAATCTAGGTATTGTTTTTCCATCTATAAATGAAATAGAATGTTCAAATTGCATAGATTTTGGTAATTTCTTATTAATGTTTGATTCTAGTAATCCATAGTCATCTAATATAGTTTTGTGCTCTGGATCTGTTATATCAATTTGTTTATCATTATTTGTAAGTTCTTTTTCAAGAGTTTTAAATGGTTTCACAGTTTTCTCAAAATCAGTTTTTACTTGCTCGGTTTGCTGCATTTTTTCAAACATATCAGATTGAATACCAGCTTTTATCATTCTATGTTGAAGATAATTTTCCTTCATAATATTTCTTTGTTTTATTAATTCTTCTAATTGTTTTATTCTTTTAAAATTATCAGCTCTAATTTTATCCATTTTTAAAATATAATATTTGAATTTTGTGGTAACATTGGAATACAGCAAAAACATTCTACTGAACAAATTATTTTTTCATTGCTTTGTTGTCTGACATCTTTTCGTTTTAAGTTTTGTTTAATAAAGTGTTGTTTAATAAAGTTTTGCTTAAATTTTCGCTTAAAGTTTTTAGCTCTTCTAAAAAAACTTTATCATTTTCTTCATTAGAAATTTTACCATCACCAGAAATTTTGCCATCCTGTTTATTCTTATCATCAACTTTTTCTGACTGTAATTGAAATGATATTTGATTTACTTCATTAACTATTTGATCAAATTTTTCAATCTCATCTAACGTAATAACATTATCATCACATACTCTTTGAAAGTAGTAATGCAATTTGTCATAGACTTCTTTAATATGTAAATGCTTAGTTTTTAATGATTTATCTAACATTGTAACAAGTGAAGTTGCAAAAACACCCGTACCTGTTAAAGCTGTAGCAACTACTGGAATTACTAAAACACCTGAAGATATAACAATTGTTAAAGCACCTAAACTTATTGTTAAGAATATGACAATTCCTTGTGTTACATTCTTAACTTTACTCCATCTCTTTCTTAATTTTTTATAATGCTCTGATCTTAATAATAATTGAGATTCCTTATCTTTCATATAACGTACTCTATCTTCATGTTTTTCTTTATTTATTTTTTCAATGTCCATTAAATTAGAACTACGTTCATATGATAACGAAGGATATATTCTTGCGGTTTCTTCCACTTTTGTTTCTTCCATTTTTAAAGAAATATTTTTAGACACATAATTTTAGTTATCTCATATTTTAAAAACCTGAAAGATGGATAAAATTCATAAATTTAGACGTTTTTAAAAATACAAATTTTTATGATTTTCGGTGTCCTGGAACGGTCATGATTTTGGGAGTAAAATGTCATAATCTCAAATTTGAGTTTCTTGACTTTTATGATTTTTTCGGTGTCCTGGAACGGTCATGATTTTGGAAGTAAAATGTCATAATCTCAAATTTGAGATTCTTAACTTTTCTGATTTTTTCGGTGTCCTGGAACGGTCATGATTTTAAGGGTGAAAATTGCAATTCTCAAATTTTGAGATTTTGAAAAATTTGAAAAATTGGGTATTTTTAAAAACGCCTAAATTTATGAATATAGGTCTTAAAAACCTGAAAAAGGGTTCAAATTCATGAATTTATGTCGTTTTTAAAAATACCATTTTTTTTTAATTTGTCTTGTCCTCAAACGGTCTAAATTCATGAATTTAGGTCTTAAAAACCTGAAATAATGACCCAAATTGATAAATTTAGTCGTTTTTAAAGATACCAATTTTTCTGAATTTTGCGGTGTCCTGGAACGGTCTTTTGCCCATTACTGACATCGTAAAGTACGCTACCTATAGACCTAGCCAGGGCTAAGCTTGGACAGGCCTATAGGCTATGACGAGCAATCGTTGACTAAAATGATGGATCCCAGTGCCACATTTTCAGATGTCTCTAGTCTAGAGTAAAAAGCTACAACTTTTTTGATAAGTTATTTTTCATTTCGTGTTCAAGTAGGCATAACATGGAGCAAATGATAATAGGATGCATAAATTCAAAGAAAGATGTATCAACTATCCTTGTCGAGTGTATCAACAAACCTGCCCTACCAGGTTAGTTGATACGTTTTGGTGGACTTTTTAAAACCTATGTGGCAGTTCCTTAACAACCTATGAGCTGAAAGTATCTATATGTTTTCTAGCTTCCTAATACGATGGAGAACTCGAATGTTATTTTAGAATTTTGATATCTGCTAAAATTTTCCTAAAAAATGCAAAAAACCAAAAAATGTATCAACTAACCTACTCCTCCCCTACAGTTCAAAATACATCGTTCAAAATACTCGTCAAAAGAATTTAAAACAATGCGTAGTATTGTCCAGCCTACGCTAGCTTAAGCGTACTATCGGTAAATGAATAAAGCTTGATAATCCCGGGATCAGAAAAAGTCGGGGTTTTGAAAACCTTAGTATACAGGTAATTATAGACGTATTCATTCGCTTGATCTTCTGGTGTGATCACATGAGATACCAAGATGAGTGCTTGATTTACAAAAATCAGCAGAAGTGTTATTTCCAAGAAAATGGCTGAATGTTACAAATACATAATGAAAGTTTGACGCGAGTTAATATACCCTGGTATAGTGACTGGCATTAATTTCCACTTAATATACCCGGGTACATTAAGTGGATCCGGTGATCATTTTATCAGATGAAAGGAATAATTATTCTTCAACATTTTTTAATTTCTTATTGATCAGCATGCATTATATTGATTATTGATTGATCTGTGACTGTTGTAAATCGGTTGAGGAATCAAATTTCCTATTATATCGTGCAATGTTTAAATACTTGATATTTCTATTAGGCGCTTAGTGATGTGCTTACTTTCGGCATTGAAGGATGCATCAGATTTCACTTTGAATAAATTCATTCAAATTTAGCTGATGAAAGTTTGAATATTTTTCCTGGAATGGACTCCGAAGTCGGTAACTCCTATGACTTCTACTCCCGGCGTGGCAATTTTTACGTCTACGACTCCAACTCTGGCGAGAAGTGCCGAATCGGCATAACTATGTCTCATTTCATAACATATCAACATTTTTATTTGCGACAAATTGTCGCTGCATTTGATACACGTTTTGGGAGCGCAAATTTGTTTAAACATTGAAGTACGCGGGCTCAGCGTTGAGATGACAGTTGACTGTGGCCTTTGTATTACAAAACCACTTCGTAAAAATGGTCGTGTCCCTCTGGTCATTATTTTGCTGTTCAGACTCATTTCGTTGAGTAATTACTCTTAAATGGATTTCACGGGATTTAACGAAAAGTGAAAAAATGATATTGGTTTGACAAGCTTGATCCTGGTCACCACTAAGCTGACTTTCGACCTCACTCCATTAACTTAATTGAAAGCAGTTGAATGCACAATTTACTGAGTTATCATCAGAAATTCACTGAGGAATTTCTGCGATCCGCATTCAGCCTGATTCAAATTATACTGTTTTAGAATTCTACTTTTATCAGAGGCTAGTAGCATGTTGGAGTCAACAAATATCAATTTGAGAATCGAATTTGCAATCGAGTACTAGTCAAGTCTTAAATATTCCACGTGTTGACTTTTTGCTTTATTCTGTCGCTTCAATGTTTCATAGAGAAACAGATGTTAATTATCACTAACTAAATCACCGTTGTCATGTTGGCATCAATTAGTGGCGCCCTTCGCCTCCTGTCATCATGCCATCTATCATCGAGGTGATGATGGTCCCTCCTGTCATAAGGGACTCCTTTTCGAATGGGAAAAGGACTCTTACGCAAAATCATTGAAAGAGGTCACCTTTCAAGAGGTGGCAGTGGCTCCTTCTGTCATTGAGGGACCCATTTCAATCCTTCAGGGCACAAATCTTCATTTCATTGATATTCTATGTTTTATTTTATTAATAGTTGTTTTAAATTCTGAGTCCCATTGCAAAGGAAGTTATTTTACTTGAGATGAAAATTAGATGAACTTGTCCTTGAGGCATGGATGGGACTGGCATTGTTGGCGCCTATTACGGTGCTGGCAACTTGGCCAGCAGAAGACATCACCTGTCTTCTTATTGAGCATGATAGTAGGTTTTGGAAACTTACCTAGGTCTGTGCAACCAATTAGCAGCTACAATTAGGGAGCATCGATTTGCCTTCTTTACTTTCATACCCACTCGATAACCTCATTCGATGCGCGTGGCACCATCTGTACGATTCCCTGCCACCGTCATTTTCTGTCGACAAATTTAATGGATGCTACGAACTGTAGACCTAGCCGGCATCCTATTAGGTAAAACAGAAACAATAATACCAGAAATTGTCAAAATATAGTACTCTCACATAAATTTTCAGGTGTGAAATATGACTTATGATGTAAGTCGGCATTTTATCGTCACTTGGAGCTTGTGTTTCTGATCTTATACGTACAGGAGTTGCTTGTCTACGAGTATTTTGGGGATTTTATCTCTCCTTACGTCCAACGCTTCTGTACTAAGTGAATGCTATAATGTTGCTTGAGAATGACTACAAATAATTAAATTCTCATACGACGGTGAAAATCATCACAGCAGTTACTTATAATAGAATATAATGCTTACTAATTTGAATAATTAATTGAAGTGGTTCTGATGATGACTGATGGCGTTCTCCAATCCGCAAGTTTACAAATGCAATGCTGTTGTATCCATTGGATTAAACAGTACTTAAAAGAACTCAATGGAGCTTTCTCGTGGCAACAAATCAAAATTGATCAGCTTTGGCCCAATAACTGGTAAAAATGGAAATCTTAAGACTCTCAATACTTCTCATTCTTACTGTTATTAGGCTATACTACTAATCAAAGAAATCACTTGTACACTAATTCAAGAAAAAATGTTCTTTAGTGAAAGATATGTCCAGTATAAGGTATAAGCTGTAGCTCGAGTGGGAACATATCGATGATATCGTGCCAGCAGTAAGTATTTATACCTTATGTCATTCCATCAGGGATCAGCGCTCAGTCCTCTTCAGTAGTAAGGAATCCTCCCAACTGTGCACAGCCCCCCCTTTGGAGCGCGAGTTGGGTTGATGTGGTTCTAGGTCGACCGGCCGGGTGTGTCGTGGTTGTTCTTGGGCGGCGGTCTTGTTTTTGGTGTGTAGGATTGGTTGTAGGGTTGTTTTGTGTTTAGATCTGATTTCCTGATGAAATTCTCCGTCGACATGTTGTGTTTCTTGGGTGTAGGTGTGGTTTAGGTGTGTTTTTACGTGTTTTTGAGTGAGAAAGTGGCTGTAGCGGCTAAACGAAGCCTCGTACGTAAAAAATGGACGGCGGATTTGGACTTTTTGGCCAATTTTGGGTCTAGAAGAGTTGTTTCCAGCGTCATAGGGCTGAAAATGAAGAACTTCGACTCACCCCCTCTCAACAACGTTCTTCTAACTTTGGTTCTAGAAATGGTAGAGAGACGTGCGATAGCTCGTTTGAAAGCTAAGAGTGTTACAAATTCATTGAAAAGCACAGTGTGGCCCTATCTTCCTTTGCTGAGGCTTGGGAGTGACATTAAGACTTTTGGTCATGTAAAAGGGCCGTCAGAGGGTTTTTGAGTGAGAAAGTGGCTGTAGCGGCCAAACAAAGCCTCGTACGTGAAAATGGACGGCGGATTTGGACTTTTTGGCCCATTTTGGGTATTGGGGACTTGTTTCCAAAGTCGTAGGCCAAACAACGAAAAACTTCGACCCCCACCTCGGCAGCGTTCTTCCAACTTTGGTTCTAGAGATCGTAGAAAGTCGCGCAATAGCTCGTTTGAAAGCAAAGAGTGCCAAAATTCATTGGAAGGCACAGTTTGGCCCTATCTTTCATTGCTGAGGCTTGAGAGTGACATTGAGACTTTTGGTCATGTTAGAGAGCCGTTAGAGGTTGAATTGGTTAGTTTTGGTCTGTAGCGGCTAAACGAAGCCTCGTACGTGAAAATGGACGGCGGATTTGGACTTTTTGGCCAGTTTTGGGTCTAGGGTACTTGTTTCCAAAGTCGTAGGCCAAACAACGAAGATCTTCAACCCCCCCCCTCCGCAGCGTTTCTTCCAACTTTGGTTCTGGAGATCGTAGAAAGTCGTGCAATAGCTCGTTTGAAAGCTATGAGTGCCACAAATTCATTGGAAAGAACAGTTTGGCCCCATCTTTCATTGCTGAGGCTTGAGAGTGACATTGAGAATTTTGGTCATATTAGAGAGCCGTTTGAGGTTGAGTTTTTCTGTTTTGGGCTCTAGCGGGCGAACGAAGCATTGGACGAGAAAGCTGAGACCAGATTTGGAATCAGCTTGATGTCATTGGCCAATGAGGAGCACATTCAATGAGAATCCAGCACTTTTCTATAAATAATGAGGTCTTCAGAGTGACAATCATTCTATCTTTGAGTCGCACAGGTGTCGGACGCACGCTCTGCCTCTACATTCCTATCATATTATTCATCTGTAATGGTAAGTCGGAGCCCTCCTTCCTCTCCTTCCTTGAGTGTTAAATTAATAACATCTCTTTTATTTTCAGCCATCTACTACATCTACCACATTTACAGGACAAGATAGTGTTCAGACGTTACAAGGATCTCTACAATCAGATCGTCTTATGTTGAGGCCAGTAGAAGAGACAGCAAAGGTACAAAATCCTACCCCACTACAGCGCACATTTAGACAAGCCATACGTTATTAAGATCATAGTATAGTATTGCAAACGGGAATGATTCCTTCCACTGAAGTGAAGATATTGAACAATCAGTATGGGGACTACGTAGTCATCCCTGTGAATCCATACATTCGTCGCCAACTCGATATTATTGAAGAGTTTGCAGCATTAAATATGGACATCCCTACTCCCCTTAGCAAGGAATGGAAGGCGAGAGACGACAATGATACTCCATATGGAAAGATGTGGGATGGTAAAAAGCTTTCTTTACCACTATCGCATTGGTGCTCATACTATAAAAGGAAGGAGATGAAGTGACACCCATCAGATGTGAAGACCTCGCAGAAGGCACTTGGAATATTGGTTTTGCTATCAGTGGAATATATTATGGCTATCACCAGAACAACAAATTAGCCTCTATATCGATGCATGTTCAATCCATCCTATATATACCAAAGCAACCATTAGTTCATGACATTATTGATCAAATCCTCAACGAGAGCGGTACAAAGCGCAAGTCAGAGAAGAATGCTGCCTCTAAACGCAAGCCAGGGAAGGAGAATCAGTCGTCCTTACCTATCTCTACCTTATGACAATTCGCTCATGTGCTTTGAGTGTCGTAGACGTGGACTTATCAGATACATTTTACTTCTTCGCTGCCATCATGTTATTTGTGTATTTTGTCGTGAACAGCATCGATGTACTTCATCATTTTGTAATATGTTATGGGACTCTTCATCAGATGAGTAAAAATTGGTAATTTCCTTTTTGGTCATCTATCATCATTTTTATGGATTGTGAGGGTGAACCTGTACAGGAGCTCAGTACTATTGCTATGGACAATTGGTTGCATCAAATTGTTAGTGTCTACCATCAACATGCCAAGTGTGATCCCAACGCTGATAGCTGGGCGAGAAAACACATCCATGGACTTAATCAGCAATACTTGCAAAACTATGGCTTTTCTAATGAATGTGCTCTTCTTATTGACTTTAAAAGATGGTTAGCAGCTTTTAATGTTGCATGTATCTTTTGCAATGATCCTACTAAGGAGAAGAAGCTATTTCCAAATCTAATCATCAATGATATTCCACTTCCACCTTGGGATAGTGGAGTTAATCAACACTATCATGAAGTCACTAAACGTTTCAAGGAATTAAGTGTTCCTATTTTAAATGTTCGTTGTAGTCGCTACATTCATAATCAATGCTTTTTTCCTCCATATCTCAACACTGCTAAAGTAATGTTTGGTCATCATTGCTCTTTATATGATAGCTACCAACTGTATCTATTTTATCTGTTTCAAACCCAAAATTTGTAATGCATGCTTGCTAAAGTCGTTTAATAAATGCTTTATGAAGAGATTTGTTATTTTCATGCAACGGGTGGGATAGATGAAGGATGATAATGTCTTCCTCAAATGATTGTGGAACATTAAGTTTTCATAGACAAAGCTTAAAGGGAACTATTCAAGATTGTGTGATAACTTTTCATAAAGATGAGATCAACATCAAATCAGTTATTGGTGATACTAGCACTCTATTTTTGAAGTTTATGGATACGTTTTCTAATAAAATTGTAATGGCGAGATTAGTTGCAAAAATTCATTTCAGCCATTTTGGGAAAGCAGAGGTAGAAGATCGCTTCTTCCACTTTGCTTCTTATTTGATGGAAGTTGTAGATAGTCCCGAAGAATTTTTTGAAAGACATATTGGAAGAATTGCTCAACGTCTTGATGCATTTAACCATCATGGTAGCGGTTTAGTGATTGAAGCGATTTCACATATTCACATTAAACTTTGTATAAAAGAAACTTAAAGATGCAATGGTACTTGATCGTAGCACAATTGGTTTTCGAGCTGTGTCTGCTTACTCTCGAAGTACACTCCTTCTGCACATGTGTCTATTATTTAGAAAAGGCTAGCAAGTTCATGTCTTCAAAAAGACTTGCTTTAGAAGTTGTTAGCAAGAGTGAAAATATGTGCGATGTATGCAAGCGAAAGGATGGAAGTGAAAGACGCATCCTTAAGAGATGTAGGCATACTTTCTGTCAGCGCTGTTTCATACGATACTGTATTCAACTTTGTCAATGCAGTCACTGTGATATAGCTCATTTTGAGTGTCACTTCTGTCATTAAAGTTAGCACATATGCAAATGTGGAAAAATCAAGTTGTAACAATAGTTAAGAGAAAAATGGCGAAACGCAAAAATTGAAAGTCTTCAAAATTTTGTGAGGCCATTCGAGCTCTTCAACGAATGAAGGGAAATCAGCGATATAATGCAATACGACATGCTAATCATAAATTTTTTCGAGAAATTGTTTCTCATGTGAGAAGTTTCTGGACAAAGAAATTATCACCACAACTACGAAAGTTACTTAAGCGACATACTACGAAATTGTGATTTATCTCCAATCCTAAAGTTACCCTTCAAAGAAAGAGGAAAACTCTAACACAAAAGTGCGGTTTTCTTTCGGTGTTGCTTCCGCTGTTAGCTCCTGTAGTAGGTGACCTATTGGGTAGGATCTTTAATCCTAGGCGTTAATTATGCAAATATTGAACCCCGAAGTATTAAAATGGATTTCAGACTTCAATGTGATAAAGTTCTGACTGTATCAGGTCCATCCCATGCAGGTAAAACTGTTTTCACTCTGAATTTGCCAGATAAAAGAAGAGAGTTGTTTAGAGAACCTATCAATCGAGTGATTTAGTGTTATGGTATTTATCAACCGTCACTCTTTCAGGAATTGCAACGTCGTAACTTTATTCGAAATGAAGGAATTATTCCAGTGGATTAGATTCAGTCCAATGATGTCGTTGTATTGGATGATATATTAAACGAAAGCAAGAATTCTAAAGATGTTACAGATATGTTCACTCGCGCAGCACATCACAAAAGATGCTTTATAATCTATATCACGCAAAATTTGTTTTCTGATGGGAAAGAAGCCCGCACACGAAACCTGAATACACACTCTTTCCCAATTTTTAAGAATCCACGAGATAGAAGTCAATTTGGAATTTTAGCTCAACAAGTTGCGCCAAGAGGTTCAAAACGGTTACTTATTTATTGATTTTACACAGGAGTGTCCGGAGGAATTTAGATTTCGAAGTGATATTTTGAAAACTCCCATGATTATCTACAAACTGTGAGTTCTTATTCTCGCATGGTTGTTATTCCTCAGGATGAATATGTGCAATTCACTGCCATGCAACAAGTAAGACAACCTCTCGCAAATGAAACTTGTAGGAATGAATTAAATTATCAGCAAAATGCGCATATCAAAGATCCACGTCGTGCTGTATTATTACAATCGGAAACTGTCGAAGAATTAAAAAGTTTGAAGAATAAGATGCGTGACTCTGTTTCGACTGCTGCACGCTTAGCATCTCGCGCACATGCAATGCCCCTTTTCAAGAGCATTGAACCATATCTCACTGTGAATGATAGAGGTGAAATCATTTCAGATGAAAATGAAATTATTAGCGCTTCACGTTGTGAAGACTTGATTCAGTATGCAACACGCAGAAAGCGCCGTCAATGCTATGTCTCACCTGGTTGGTCTTACTTTCTTAAACTATTGAAAAAGCACAATGTTCCAAAATTTGCTTTGAATAATGAAACATTGAAAGAACTTGATTCTATATCAGCAGTTGATGCTACTTCATCTACTTCACCAGTTAAGAGTAAAATGAAAATGCCAAGGAATTGGGTTAAGAGATCACCTTCTAAATCCCCTCCCACACCCATCAAGCAAACAAGGGGAAAAGAACGACGTAGAAAAACTCCTCCAAAGAAGTACATGTTCTCAGACTATTAACATGAAGCAGATGCGTTGCTTACCATGTAATGAGCCACCGCAAGTAAATGTAACTGTAGCTTGTACTTGCTTTGCCAGCTCTCACAATGAGACTCCTAAGCAATGTAAACGTAAATCCCATAAATCCTGTGGTTGCTGTAAATGCAAAAAAGGTAAGAAAGAAAAAACATGAGAAGAAGGAGAGAGTCGGTCGTCATGGGATGAACTTCTAAAGTCAATATTTTATGATGTATAACATCCTGCAGAATTTGCATCTATAAAGAAATTGTCAAAAGCGACCGGTCGTCCACACTCACAAGTTAAACAATGGTTAAAGGATCAAGCTACATACACACTCCACAAACAAGCGAAAAAGAAGTACCGGACCGGTCATTATATTGCTCATGACATTGATGAACAGTGGTAAGCAGATTTGTGTGACGTTGCCGCTATTTCAAAACATAGCTCGGGACACAATTTTATCTTAGCCGTAATTGATATTTTCTCGCGTTATGCGTGGGCTCAACCTTTTAAAACTAAAGAAGGTAAACGAGTAGGAGAGGAATTCCAGTCAATTTTCCGAGAGGGTCGTATTCCAAGGAGAATTCAGAGTGATCAAGGAAAAGAGTTCGAAAATTAGCATGTGGGAAGATTATTTGAGAGATATGATATTGAGCTGTTTAGTGTAAAGACTGTTTATAAGGCTGCACTAGTTGAACGTTTTAATCGCACATTAAAAAATCGCTAGTGGCGACATTTCACTGCCAACTTAACACAAAATTGGACAAAGGTTCTACAAGATACGCTTTATGCCTACAATCACTCTATTCATCGTTCTATTGGACTCAGACCAGCGGATGTGAATGCTGACAACGTAGATAGAGTGCGTGAAACATTCCAACGCAAGCGTAATAATGCAAAAAGTGATGTAAAGATAGGTAATAAAGTTCGCATATCAAAAGTTAAGAGTGCTTTTGCCAAAGGTTATCTCCCGAAATCGACAGAAGAAATTTTAACAGTTTCAAGTATCAATAAAAAAGACTCCCCAACAACTTACAAGTTGAAAGATTACGATAATGAAGAAATTGATGGTAGCATTTATCGTGATGAAATTGAGTTGATCACTCAAAGTGAAACATATTTAGTAGAGAAAATCATTCGAAGTAAGAAACGACAAGGTGAAGAATGGTGTCTTGTTAAATGGGTCGGTTATCCTTCAAGTATGAACTCTTGGATGCGTCGTGCAGACGTCTTTCATCTACGCGATCGTCAGTGATTTATGCAAAGATGTAACTTGTAATGTTAAGGTCTAAGTTATGAATCCGACTGCATCGTTTTATTCACGTCCCTCCTATCTAAGTGGCGTGGGTGCAATTTACAGCGGCACCCGTCGTCAACGTGGAGGTAGCATATTTGGTGCGCTGAAATCTGTTGTAGCACCTCTCTTATCTACTGTCGGAAGATCTTCAAAACTAACTTTTTCAATAATGCTGTTGGCTTTGCTGGTGATGTTGTTAATGATATTATCAGTGGTAAAAATGTAAAGAGTGCTTTACCAAATCGTGGGAAGGAACGCGGTTTAAGAACATTACAGCAAACTTTTAATGCTACTCAACAAAAGAAAGCACCTAAACGAATGAATGTTAGAAGAAAAAGAAAACAGGGCGGAGGTGGTAAGAAGCGAGCTTCAAACAAAGCTAAGAAAAGACATTCACGCAAATGTCGCGCGCGCTGTAATCTTTCATCAAGTGCTAAACGACGACGCTGTCATAGGTTCTAATCATGGAGTGCAAACTTCAGACTTTTGTTTGATCAACAAGCAATACAGACAGATATTCTTAGTTCAAGTATTGTAGATTATCATCCTCGTACAGCTGAGAATGCTGGTCCTATTGAATTTGTTATTCCTGGCGCTTGCGATGATTACATTGATTTGAGTTATGCGATGGTTGATGTGAGGTTTAGAATTCAACAAGAAGATGGAACTAAAATCGAAGATGCACATAAAGTTGGTCTGAACAATTTACCGCTGGCTACATTATTTCGCGATGCTTCTCTAACTATTGGAGAGTAACAGGTGGAAGGTGGTCAAAGCGATTATCTCTATAAAGCATACTTGAATGCTCTATCACAGTTTCATCCAGCAGCTCAAAACAGTCATATGGAAGCCATGGGATGGTATAGAGATCAAGCAGCACTATTTGATAGTGAGACAAACACTGGTTTTGTAAAACAATCTGCTTTGTTTAAAGATAATAAAGTATGTCAGCTATATGGTCCACTTAATTAGACTTCTTCAGACAATCAAAATTTTTACTCTGTAGTACCAGTATGCGACTCAAACTTAAATTGAATAAGCCTGAATTTTTGTTGAATGCATTTGCTTCAGTTGTGAAATTTGAAATTCATGTGGAGGATATTACAGTATACATTCGTCGAGTGGTGGCTAATCCAAGTGTAATTAGAGGACATGCTGAGGGTCTTAACCGCAACAATGCCATTTATCCCATTCATCATACAAAGCTTCTCACATTTACTATTCCTAAAGATCAAAAGAGTTTTGTGAAAGATGGTCTTTTTTTATCGGAAGCGCCAAAGCTCTTCATGGTAGCAATAGTTGCAAATGATGCATTCAATGGTAATGTCAAGAAGAATCCTTTCAACTTCAAACACAACAGTTTAAGTGAAATTGCTTTGCGTGTAAATGGTGTTAGTCATCCTGGTCCACCCTATAAACCAGATTTTACTTCTCATCAATTTCTGCGTAGTTATGTTGATTACATGAATGTCTTTGGCTTTTACAATGCAGACGATGCCAACGAACTCACAATGAAAGAGTTTAAAAATGGATATACTATTTATGCATTTGATTTGACTGCCGACAGCGATATTAGTGCACCTTACCGTCAAGCTAGCGTTCCTCATAATATTTGCTTGGATCTGGAGTTCAAAACAACGCTAACGGAGACGATCAATGTATTAATTTATGCAGTCTTTGATTCAAGTATTGAAATAACTAAGTATCGTGACGTGATTCTTCACTATAGTCGCTAATGAGTTGGTTGAATGCAGACGATATAAAGACTAAAGTGCAGCGTAATGCAGATGAAGCTACGTTGAAAGATTTTGATAATGTCTATTCGCTAGATACCTTACCGACTACTGTAAAACAGTATCCCATCTTTATCGTATTAAACACTCATTCACAGAATTTAGGCGGTGAGCATTGGAAAGCTATCTCTATTGGAAAAGACCGACGTGGTGAACTATTTGACTCTCTTGCTCAACCTCCGAATATACCAACACAGCAGTGGTTGAGAAAACATACTCGTCAATATCAACGAAATGAGCGCATACTGCAACATCCACTTTCATCAACTTGTGGTGCTTTCGTATTCTACTTCATTTTAAAACGTTTGCGTGTACAACAATTTAAATCTGTTATTCAAAAGTTTTCATGTAATCCATCCTCTAATGAAGAGATGATTTGTATGTTCTATAATAGAATAGAATAGAATAGAAATCATTTATTTCGAAATTAATGAGAATCATGTAATACAGAAGAGAAATGTCGTTCTAGACCGGAAGTGTGTGATAAAATTACAATACGCAATAAGTGAAAAACAGAAACTGTTGGAATCATTACAAGAATACATAATAAGTCAAATCGAGTTCATGATTTGGATACACTGAGGAACGAAAGACGATAACCTTCGATCTGTTTTGCAGTAAGGCATGACGAATTTTTGAGAACATTTGTGGATTTCAGGATAAAGATCATGTAATATGTGGTCATCATTTTTCATTGAATCGAAAAATTGCATTGCTTGCATACGTCGTCTTGTTTCAATGTTTGGAAAGCGCTCACAGTTACATTCCTTCCCACAAATTATTCTGTGAGCATGTTTTCGGACTTTTTCAATTCTCTTGCAATTCTTTTTTTTCATACCAATGAAAAGTGGGTTACAATATTCAAGTATGGATTGTATTATACTTGAGTAGACGAGGATGAGTGTCTCTATATTGGAGAAAGGCTTCATCTGGCGTAAAACGAAAAGGTTTCTATTGGCTCTTTTGCAGCAATTGTTGACGTGTTGATCCCAAGATAATTTCGAGTTGTAAGTTATTCCCAAAAGTTTCAGTTGTGTACACAGTTCACAAGGAATCTGCGGAGAGAAGAGATTGATTATTTTCCCCTTCTTTGGAATTATCATGCACTTGGATTTCTTTTCATTCAGTTCTAGCCCTTTGTTCCAGCACCACTCGTTAACGTGCTTTAACTCTTGACATATAGCATCGCTTGCATCCTGAACTGAAAAAATTGGAATCACTATGACCGTATCATCTGCATACTTGAATATGCGGGCTTCGGGATGATGAGGTAAGAGGGAACCAACATGTACAGCAAAAAGGTATGGGGATAGGACTGATCCTTGGGGAACGCCTGATGTTACTTTAATTGGATTACTCAAGACTTGATTGTATACTACACACTGATATCTGTCAGACAAATAGTTTATGCACCATCTCACGAAGTCCGGCGGAAGATTTTCAGAGATTAGTGTTTGTATCAGACTTCTATGTGCTACAGAGTCGAAAGCACGCTTCAAGTCTATAGAAAGAACTGCCGCCCCGTTAATATTATCGTCATCAAGCACGGATGTGATATGATCATGAAATGATATATGAGCATGTAAAGTTGAGGATTTAGGACGAAAACCGAACTGATGAGGACCGTACGCAGATAATAGTTCATTCTTAATTGAAGCGAGGACAAATCTTTCAATGAGTTTCGAAAACACCGGTAGTAGAGATATGGGTCTCAGATCATCGACTGATGGAGTTGCTTTCTTTGGAGCTGGTACAATGTTTGCCAATTTTCATTTTGTAGGAATATAACAACACTCGATGGAAAGACAAAAAAGGTGTGTCAAGGGCGCTGCCAGAACATCAGCAACTGACGAAATCAAGCGTGGGAAAAGATTGTCACTACCTCCACTTTTATTCCTTTTCAGGTTATTTAGTTGAGCGAAGACAGACTCTACCGTTATCTCCGGACACCAGGTGTGTTGATGATTTACAGTGTCATTTGGGATAAGAATATCACGAAAATCAGTCTCAGTGTTGAAATGACTTGCCAGACTCCTGTTGATATGGTTAACAGCATCGATAGTATTGTCGAAAGTATTCATAATACCAGCAATTTGATCGACAGAGCGCTTGTTTCTTATATTGTTGACAACTTTCCAAAGTTGTTTTTGAGAGTTGACTGTTGACTTCGTCCAATTTTCCTTTGCTTTGTGAATTTCAGATCGAATCTTCTTTTTATAATGTTCGTAAAGGACATGATCATTTGATCGAAATGCTTTATACCTTTTATTTATCAAACTTTTCAATAAAGGTGTTATCAACGGTTTATCGTTTTTGCTCATTGGTATTAATTCAAAAGGCAAAACAGATAAAGAGTTCTCAATGGCTTCGTAGAAAATATTACAATTTTCTTCTAGATGTAAATGTGATTGATAGAATGTATGCCATGGAAAAGAAGCCAAGTCATTCTTAATATGGTTCACATTTCTCACTCGAAGGTCGTACAGTTTCCGATATGTGACTTGAGTACATATTTCATTTCGTGGCACCATCAAGACAGAATTGTGGTCAGATCTACCGAGTTTGGGGCCAATCTCAGGAATAGTATATGATGAAGATAATTCTTGGTCGATCAAAAGTTTGTCCAGAATAGCATCACCGCGGGTGCTCTCATCAACAACTTGTTTGAGATTTAATTGACTTTCAATATTGATGGTTGGTAATTGATTTAAATCTCCAGCAATAATAACGCTGTCATTAGAGAATGATTCAGGAAGGATTTCGGATTGTGAAATGATTTCTTTTTCAATTGTTTTCATTTCGTCTTTCTTCAAATTCGGTGGAATGTACGCTACCAATAGATTGATTTTGCAAGGGAGTAGACGAACCCATACAGATTCGTACCGGTACGTAATGATATTATACCCAGAGGAGGCCAAGAGTTTAAAACCATGAAATGCGTTAGATACAAATACACAGACACCACCTCCACGTCTGCATGGATTACGGTCGCATCTAATTGGTAAGTTATAGTTGGGAATAGCAATTTCTGCATCCGAAATATTTTCAGTTAGCCAAGATTCGGTTATGATTATTACAGATGGGTTACTTGTAGCTGCTATGACTCGAAGTTCCTCCATCTTATACTGTAATGATCTCGCATTGATTAAAAGAAATGACGGCTTTTTCGATGAATCAATAACTGGTAAAACATTTAATGAAAAACCTCGGAGTTATTTGTATCTCTTTGATTTTTTGGTATTATCTTGTTTTGGTGTATGATAACGTTTTCTCCATTACTGCGTCTCATTTTCAGCTCTTCAAGCAAATGTTTGAACTGATTTTGCTGAAATTGAGTTCTGTCAGGGTTAATAAAGATTCTCTTGAAGTTCTCTGACATAGACAGTTTCTTTGCGTTGCGAAGAACAGAGTTTCGGATACTTTCATTAGCAAAAGCCACTTTCAACATGCGGTTATTATTCTGCTTTATTCTACCAACTCTAAGTACTTTAAGAACATCAGAGTCCTTTAAATCAACGTCCAAGTGATCTAGTAATTTATTCACTTTGGTAGGGTCGTGTGCCATACGAGTGTTAATATCACCATCTTCAGATTCATAAATTCCAGTTATGACAACATTTTTACTTCTTTTCATTCTTTCTTCCAATTCTTTCGAAATGAAGTCGGGCATAGTACATTTCATAGTAGAGATTTGTGAGTTAATATTCACAATTTCTTTTTCATACATGTGTTGTTTATTCTGTATTTGTGACAGAGAAATTTCGAAGGATCTGGTTTTCTCTTCCAATCGTGCCAATTTTTCAGAAACAGTTTTGAGCTCTGACTGAAAAGATTGAATAATTTCAGACTTGAAGGCATCAAGTAATTGTTTAATTTCATTCTGTGACGCACAATTGTTATGACTGATGTCTATGGAATTATTTCGTGTACACCGCTTCGAGTCGGGCATATTCTAGCAACGAAAATATCAGGGCTTCAACAGAGATCACAGACCAGAAAACGTAGCTTGTACGACACAACAGTACTGATTACGTTTAACGATCACGTGATGAAAAAGTCAATACCTGAAAAACTACCGACGAGAGGGAAGTTTAGATATCCGAAATCAATCAGCTGACAATCAAGTTCACTGACAGTACCAGCGTTACAAGATAGTAGATAATTAAGAAGACACTAGCACTCTGCAGGTTATAAATAGCACAGCCGATGATAGTGGACACTGGGCGAATCCAAATTGGAATTTCCAAAGACCAAGAGAGAAATCACAATGCGATCGATGTGAACAGCAATCACGCACTCCACAAGGAATTAGGCAAATATCGGACACACTGAGAAATGGAAGCACCGTAGGAATTTGGCAATCTCCTCAATGATCAGAGCACAAACTGCCGAATTGATTCATATAAATTCTATGCCAGACACTTTCCAAATAGTCTGTGAAAAATGAGAAAGAAACTCGGGTAACAAGAGCGCACTTAGACACGACCGACCAGCACGACGACTAATGATTTGAAATAAAAAGCATCATGTTGGAATAAAAATTGTTTTTATTTTACAATCCGTTGGTTATGTACATACTCAAATAGATAGTCTAGGATCGTATCTGCTTGCATTTCAGATTTCAGATTTCAGTCCAGTAACGATAACTTTACTATTATGAAAGATTGCAACATGTACAGGTAACCAGCAACTAATGAGAGCCGCGAGAAAAAGTTCTGGTTCATAACACAAATTGAAACTGCTGGTACGAATCTTCAAAAATGATACACTTTCACTCAATTGAGTAGAGATCACCATATTTTCCACAGTCAGATTCGACATCACACACTTCTCCCTCTTCCATATCCGTCGTAGTAGTTTCTGCAGCTCTAAGCGCATTAACCGCGCTGATGAATGAGAAAGGGCGCCGAGAATCTGTACAGTTCCATTTGGGAAGAGTTGAAGATTCCGTGAATTGCTCATCTTCACCACTAACATTTGAGGTCGACCCGGATAATACTTGCTGTTTGGAATTTGTTGATGTAATGTTGCGAGATCGATTTTCGTGTAGAGTCTGATGCGTCGAAGAATGTTGACGATGGTATAGCGATGACGTTTCATGATGAAGAAACGAGTAAATAGAGCGATGTATCTTCTTTTTATACTTTTCCCAACTGCCTTGATGAAATGTGAAGTAGGTAGAAAGTTGTAAATGATAGATTTGAATTCGCTGTTTGTTGAGTCGCAACCATATGCGATTTCCTATGCGTGAGTGTTTTTTTATATAGAAGTATTTTTTAAGTCCTTCATAATATGATTTAGAGACTGAAAATGTTGATATGATAAAGCAAATACTCTTCTTACATTTCCAGTATATCTTTGAAACATACGTTTCGTTCATGATCAATCTCAACATATTGTAGGAAATCCAATTTCCAAGTCTTCATGATGGAGTGTGACATTGTGTTGAAGATGGTGTCTGACTACGATTTGCGTAGCAATGCGATGAACTCGCGTCGAATAAATGACATAATGGAGCGATGTCCACATCTTTTATATTTTTCTCAATACATTAGCGAAATGAGAAATAGATGGAGAGATGAGAATGATAGATTTGAATTTAATTTCTGTGATGTTGAAGCCGAACTTGATTACCCAAGGAGATGAATTTCAACGTATTGAAATATTCCAAATCCCTCATGATATCATTAAGATTGAAAAATTGTCGCCATGTTAACGTAATTCCAATCGATGTATTTCCATAAGAATTCTTGAAATGAACGTTTCCATTACGATCAACTTTAATATATTGTAGAGAGTCCAAAATCCAAGTCTTTATGATATTATGCAAATTGGTAATGTATAGATTACCGAAATGAAAATGTCATTCTATCATGTTTTGCTTAGCAATGTGGCAACAAATAGATTTGTTGGCAATCGAGTTGCTATCTTTTCTACTCCCATTGATAATGCACAACAGCTGAATGGGAAGTGGGAAGTAGGCGTCACCCAAGTTGTTTACAGTAACAATGTCTATACTTTTGGACATAAAGTGATGACTATTAATATGAGACGTACAGATGCCTATCAGTGTGAAGAGGAATGTCGAGTTTACATTCCGAAATGGCCGAAGAAAGATTTCTCAACATGTAAAAAATTCGTATTTGATTTCCTGAATAAAGTATGTAGACACATTGTCGAGTTTACTCCCCACAATGGTGAATATGATCATATGTATCATGCAGTTGATAAAGGTTGGATTGTTGCTTTTAGTCCGAGTTTAAGAAATGATTTAAGTTACTTTTTTAGCGCCTTGACAAGCTATGATAATTATAAAGCTAATTACTATCCAAGAGGTTGCAAAAATTTAATTTATAAAGAGAAAGCCTATTATGTGGATCTTATTCCGAAAAATGAAAAGACGTTGGTGAAGAAGATTGTGATTAAGGCAAGAAAGACGAACATGACTCCTGAAGCATTATTGAAGAAATTTAATTATCTCCTTCGAGTAGATGGTGAACAAGTGGCAACATTAACTTACAACAAAAGGTCTAATAATATCGTGATCAATAAACTAAATGATGATGATCTAGTATTGGTTTGTTCAGAAGATTTTCATCAGTTCTTGAGACATCGTCCTGCAGCTCTTCATGGAAAATTTAATATGCGCTATCTGGGACATAATAGTTCAAATCAACTTGATACAGAATGGTCTTTATACAGAAAGTGTGTAGATCCTTTAGGTGGTATCTTACATAAAACAAGAGTGTTGACACCTCGCATTATCACTTCAGTGAAATTGGCTATAGATTATTTGAATGAAGTGATTAATGAACAGCATATTTCTTTTTCTGAAAAAGAAGGTGTTCTGTCTCTTAGTGTAAGTGGGAAAAATATTGAGCTGATTATGGACAATACCCTAATGGACATTTTGGGATTTGATCAAAATACTTTTAAAAGTGGTACTGTAACAAAAGCTAGCGCGAGCATATCGTTATCGCGTCGTATTAACTATTTTCAGATATATTCCAATATTGGTGAAGATCCACGTGTGGGAGATGTTGAAGCTCCACTGCTAACAATGATACCCTACCAACCAAAAAGCAATAGTACTCTATCTGAGCATACTTTTCAGAAAGTGCATTATACAAACTTGAAATCAAACTATATACCACAAATTGATATTGCAATTTATGACGATGCTGGTGCGTTGATTCCTTTTCATAAAGATGCTGTGACAAGTATCACACTCCATTTTCGAATGAAGAATTAATGCAAAAGTGTGGAAATATATGTTTCCAATGTCAATGATATGGAAAGTGAAAATAAGGATTCGTTTATAATTTACTTACCCAGTAATGCTTCTATGAATAAATTTCCCAATAATAAACCATCAGACTATCGAGTAGAATTAAATCGTCCATTACTTCTAGAAGGTGAATGGGAAGTAGGTGTTTCCAGAATTTGTCATGATAGTAATATTCAGGTGAATGAATTGGAAGAAATGGTATTGACTCCTCGCACCCATGATGGAATAACGATGAATAATGCATTCAAGTTTCCATACAATATGACATCAGATGGAAAGTGGAATTATGAATGGAATCAGTTAGAATTAGATTAATATGGATCATCATATGAAGATAAAATCATTAAGGCATTCAATAGTGGCAATGCTTCTATTATGAAAAATAAGGCTCAGAAAGTTTATGAGTTTACTATCTATGAATGGCACGGGAAACACTTCTTTCGTTTTCACTCTTTTACTAAAGGTCTTACATTGAGGTTGGATAATAAATTCTATCCACATCTCGGTTTTGGACACAGTCTGCATCTGACATCAATGGCTATTGCAAATGTTACAAAAATCTGTTCAAACCGAATAAACAAATTTCATTTTAAATTTAAAATATTTGATGAAGATGTTGTAGAATGTGAAGAACGCATCATTCTGAGAAAAAGCGTGGTGTCAAGCTTTTGACACTTATTGAGTTAGTAAAACGATGGAATGAGACTGTGGGTAAGAAGTATGGAGAGAAAGTCATGGCTCGGAAGGATAAGTTGGTTATTCAGAAATATAATGACAAACTTACAGTTTATTTCTCTCCAACCTTGCGTCATTTTGTAAGACATGTATCGCCTATTATTGGAAGCGGTTTGGTTTATGCTTCTCATGAATATCACACTAAAGCTGATTCAGTTAATGATGAATGGTGGGTGGACATCTATGGTGATCGCATCAAGAAAATTTACCAATCTTATCAAGAAACTAAAGTTAGTATCAATACAATGCTGCGTCTATACAATACAGTTGAAAACTTTATTCGTGTCATAAATCCATATATACAACATAAGTTGAAGCAAGTGTTGAAAAGTAGATATGATGCAAAGGCACATCACATTTCGTTTTCGATTAAAAACCAAAGTGCTGTTCTGAAGCTGGGTGATTACATTCAATGTCAATTGAGTAACAATTTGAAAAACTCTTTGGATTTTCATTGCTGCAAGATAAGTTTGCTACTTCATACACGATTGGTGTAGGAATACCAATGACACTTGATAAACATGAACAACATCTCTACATTCAAAGTGATATGATTTCACCTATTTCTGTTGGTGAGAAAAAAGAATACATTTTACGTAATTTCATTCATGATAAAGACGCTTCCTATGGAATCGTTGAAAAGATGTTTAAACCTATTTTCTACCATCCTGTTATCAAACAAACTATCCCGTCTATTTCTCTCAAAATTACAAATGGTTTACATGAGTGCATCCATGTGAAAGATACTAAATCCCTCATAACTTTAGTGTTTCGGAAAACTAAGCAAAGTCATTGTAAAATTTTATTGAAATAAAAAGATATGTATGAAAAAGTGTTTTGAAGAAGTGTTGACAAAATAGGAAAGTCTTTTCACAGATATAGTGGGAATGAACTGACTGTAGGCATATATTCACAAGAAAGTGCAATCTAAAGCGATGCATAAAGCAACAATGAATATCAAGAAAAAACATCATCAAAATACTGATTTAAGAATGAATCTATTTACACATCTCCTGAATGTGGTAGTGTGAGTTTAATTTTTTGGGTGGTGATATGTTTGTGCCAGGATGTCCATGTGGAAGAGATATGTTATGTCCTATCCAACACCTCTTATCCTCCCACGCTGAAAGTGCTCGCTTCCTAAATGTATGAGTTTTTACCTCATGTGTCTTTGATTTTAAGATGGTCATGTTGACAAACGTTATGTTCTTATTTATGTAGGCCATCTTATAGACCCTATGTTTCATATTTACAACAATCGATTTAGATATGCCTTTTGCGCGCCTAACCCATTTAAGGCCGCCTATGTAAATATCTATGTAAACTTGTATTAATTGCCTATGTAAATTTGTTCAAGTGTCTCTTTGATCGAGTCAGGAAATTGTGCTCTCCTGTTTTCCTAGACGAAGAATTTCGTAAACTGCGCTGTGTGCTTATTGATAATGGCTATCCTCCGTCTTTTATTGATCGTTTTAAGGCTCCAAGTCTTTTAACTGAGACTGCATATGGATCAGAGCCAAAAGATGTCATCATCCGGATCCCATTTGTTGGTGATCGCCATTTGAGTTTGTTCAAGCGACGTTTGAATTTTGTAACGCGTAGCAGCTTTCCTGCTGCTAAGCCTATTGTTGCGTGCTCCACAAAGCCTCTTCCTGTTCGTTCTCTCAAGGATCCACTTAGTCCTCAAGGTCGTTCGTGTCTTGTCTATAATTTTTAATGTGACTGTGGACACAGTTACATCGGACGTACCGAAAGGACTTTACGGGTTCGAATGAGAGAACATGTTCCTAGGTGGCTTGAGGATAGAAAGACAAGACCGCGATCTAGAACAGCACCTCAAAGTTCTATCGCTCGACACATACTTGAATATGACTCTTTTCAGTACCGTCCACTTTGTACATATTTTTCTATTTTATCATCTTGTAAATATCGCTTTTCTTTGCCTCTATTGGAAGCACTGTACATAGCTGCGAGGCGACCTGTTTCATGTGTACATAAAGAGTTCCTTTATTCATTGTCTTTACCTTGGCAATTGGTTGGTGTCACTGGCGGCAGTTATCATTGAATGTTTCTCTGCACATGTTCACACTTGGCCGTCCACCCTTGACAAGAGGCTACGAAAGCGCACGGGTATTAAACACATGAAGTCAATTGTGCTGTTTTCATTATCAAAACTCATTACAATAACCCCATCTTAGAAATTAAAGCCGTAAGGATTTCGTTACGATGATGTCATATGATGTCAAAATATACAAAAGCATGTTTTTGTTCAAATGCAGCTTATGAATTGCTCCAAGCAATTCCTGCCGAAGTAGTGAGTCATAGCTTCAGCATGAAAGCTCTCCATCACATTTCAGAGGTATTTGTCGAAACTTTGAATTAGCAAATTTAGTCAAAGGCCTGCTATATGTTACTTGTCGTTGCTGTTTGCTCTGAAATCGTTATCGTTGAAATGAGAACAAGTTTTAGATTTCGAAATTCATGTCGAGAAATTGATTCTCTTTCTGCATCGATTCTAAATTCATGGTAGAGTTGGAGACGCCTCGGTCATTCGCAATGTCCACATAAATAAAAAACATCAAGAAATGAACGCATTTGAGATTGTTTAGTATTATGTAGGCCTAAACAATTCTTTTGCCCCGGGTAGTCACTGGTTTCTGCCACTGAGGTCGATAAGACCATCAGCATGCGTATCAAGCATCTCATAAAGATTCTTGCCTTGAAATGCATCCAGAGAATGTTTGTCATATCTGCTAAGATTGAAATTACCGATATTTGCTATTTTATTGACTGCTTTTCCTGTTTACTGAAATGATCACTCAAATCATCTTTCGTTGCAATCTCACACTGCCCTACGATGTCACTAACCTCCGAGATATCGTTTGAGAGACTTACCTCTGAGACATATAAACTCATCATAGTCTCATAACTCTGATAAAGCATTTACTTCTGGAGGTTTTGTGGCAACATTAATATACCGTGATCGTCGGCATTAGGCCTATTGCATATTTCATTAACTTCTTCATCCATAGTTGGCAACAGCTTGGGTATTGTCTTAAGATAGCTACACAGGCTGATATAATCAAGATAAGCCTTTATAGATATTTTAAACCAGTTTGGGCCATCTCGAGCCTCTGACGCGTCCTTGTAGGGAGAGACGCATCGTCTACAGCCAAAGAAGTTTTGGATTGAAATTGCTCGAGTCGGAAGACTTCTTTGTATCCTATGCCCAGGCGAACTGGCACCCTGCAATGTTTATGATTAAGCTATAAGAGAAAATGCTTGAGATTTGATCTCTCTTTGATTTGCTTCCGTACATGAGCTAACAAGTCTAATGTTGTGGAAAATACTACGGCAATTGACTTCTGTTGGTTTTGTGACGGGAAAACCATAGACTATAAATAGCAACAAGCATTACAGACTCATAGAATACACTAAGAATGCAATATTCCTATGAAGTTGTTCGTTTTCAGTATTCAACAAACATTAGTTTTAAAGAAAATTGATAGTATTCACCACCATTTACTTCATTTATATTGTTGCTGTATTTAACATTTGTATATCATATTACGCCAGTGTAACTAAAACGTCACGGTTCAAAAAAATTACGTGCCATGTCATGAATGAATATCCGAGCAAGTATTGATTGCTATTTTCGGTATTTGATGGACAATGAGATCACGCAAATGACATTGACAGTAAATTACATGTGGACGTTCATGCACTGAGTCTTTCAGTATGTTAGCAGATTTTAGGCCCATTTTTTGTCTAATTTCGTGATAAAATATAAGCACTAAAAAGTGATAAATTTTGAATTGGTGATTGTTCATCTGAAAATATGTGATAAATAATGCATGGTAATCAAAATATTGTATCATATGTTGCAAGCTGGAGAAGACAGCAGATTCGGAAAAGTGCTGTAACGAAAACAATACACTGACGCTAAATGGGTTAATACTGTCACTGGAGTGTTTTGGCTTCATAGAATACATTTTAGGACGAAGAAGAATCATTTCCTTAATTTCCTTTCCTGCCATTTCATCTTTAAAGCATCCTAATTTTGCTTTATTTTTAGTAGAGTGTAGTGGGTGATCTGTAGGATAATTTGATGTATCAAAATATTTTTCTAAAGATTTTCCTACTTCATTGAAGTTAAACTCTTTCTCAGCAGCGATACTTAAAAAGAAACTGTCGGTATCACCACCCAGCAAACGCACGTCTTTAATTAGAGGGCATGGTTTTAATACTCTATAGAAGAGTTGATATATTTCAAGCTTGGAATGATCTAACACAGCTTGTCCAATGTAGATGGGCTTGCATAACTCTACTTCTGATTTTATCATTTTAACGCCAACCAACTCATCATCTATAATATCTCTATCAATAAAGAGAGGTGATGTCGCTAACTTTTGAAATTTATCATAATGATTCACAAGTTTATAGTTAATACGCTTTCTAACGTCGTCCATCGTCTTACCAAAAAGACTATTATTCTTATATTTATAGAAATCCTTTTCAAAATTATTTTCGGCTAGTGCACGTTTCTGGCTGTTACTATCAATACAAGGTTTCAGAAAGGCGTTCTGTCCAAATTTGATAATGCGGTGAACTGTTTTTAAAATCATCCCCATTTCTAAATAAAATTTTAAGATAGAGAAGTGGACTAAATAATTTTCTTTATCAAATTGAGTAAGCAAAAGTTTGCGGCTAGGCCTATACTTGGGCTGTCCGCTCCCTTCTAAATCTTTATGAAATTGTTTCATAAAGTCCGAAAACATATCTTCAGTTACTTTGCCTGATTCGGGTGCAAGTGGAAAATCCACAGTTTTATTTTTCATACTGTTTCGATAGATATGATCTATCTCAAAATAATATCCCCAAACACCATCATCTGGAATAGCTAGTATGTTTAAAGGGTTGGAGAAATGCTGAATTTCATCATCACCCAACCAGCTGAACTCAGAGTGAGGTAGAGGTTTGGATAGTGAACTACCATATAAATTATTCTGGTCATAGTACTTAAAATGAATCTGATCATCATCTAAAATTTTTGATTTTATTTGATGCCTACTTACTAATGTGAGACCACCGCGAATTCCTCGTTCAAATAAATTATACATCTCTAGATCATGCAAAAGATGGATGGTCTCTCCAGTCATTTTAAAAGCAGACTGGAATGACATGGCTGGAAGACTGACAAAGTGAACAGGATCTAATTTATCTTCTTCTAATGCCACTCGTCTAAACTCCTGAAATACAGCCATGAAAATCAGCCAGCAAAAATACATCGAATTTTAGATAGGCGATCATATAATCGCTAAACGTTTCACAGTCAAATTTTGTTCATGCATCTTGAGCATGATTGTAATCTTCTACCTTGCATTCTACACCAGTGAAATCATTTTTAAATTTGTCTATTGATGGAAGAGAAGTCTCACTAAATTTAGAAATGTTATCAAAATATGCATATGGAAACAGTCCTTTGCGTGTGATGACTTCATCCGTCAAGTTAGGATATTGTTTCTTCAAATTTTGAGTTAGTGGAAGAGACTTAAGATTTTGAACGAGAGATGCTAGTGATGAAGCCATGAATTGATAAGAATCTAAAAATTTTATATCAAAATAGACTGTCTTATCTTCTCTATTCTTATCAACTGGCACTTTTGCTGTCATGGACATAAACTTTTCTCTCGTTTGAGCTATTACACTTAACTTCCACTCTTTCATTTTTCCTAACCCCCCTTTTATTATCATATGACTGTCATAACGTTAGAAGTTATGAAACATAACAGGTAGAGTACGCCGTTTTAGTCTCAGTGAAAAATTACATCTTGTACATAGCGCGTTTCTAAATTTACCAGTGATGTGATCATTATCGCGCACTTTCTTGATTTTATCTTCATCAAACGTTTGATTACATTTTGGGCAGACTTTAAAACTTTGAAATTTTACTTGATCATCTGCTGACATATTTAATGATCTGTGTTGGAGTTCACTATCATATTTTTGCTGAAATTTGACAGAGCTTTCGAGGAATTGTAAGAATTTATGTATACAATCCTCACCTTGCCAGACGTGCATTTATTATTTTTATTTTTGAAGTAATCATGCCATACCTCATAACATGATATGGCTGCCGCTTTATGGGTGTTATCATCAATATAGCATTCGATGTCAGCATAGATGACACGAAGAGGACCTAATTCATCACCTTTCTCTCTATGTGAAAACTCTTTATCTTTGGGCATGCATTCTATTTGCAGTTTACCTCGCTTACACCATCATAATGTGTTTCAAATTTATCTTTTGACCAGAAGGGTCGCATGCAACGGTCACATATGAAATACTCTCCTCTTCTAGATGTTAAGTGGGAATATAGTCGAGTCATTTTAGGAATACCACAGTAATGCCAATTTTCACTATCATTTTGATATACAGGGTGGCGCAGGTAAACCGCCGGATTTTAAACTTTTATTGCTCTTCAAATATTCATCCGATCGTCATGAAATTTCGGCTCATACTAGTTTGGAGTATTGGATTTATGATGATTATACCTGTTGTACTGAGAATTGTCAGAAAATTCTGATTCTCTTGACCGAAAGACATGTAGTGAAATTGACATACCAACAATGTATCTTAACATGTAAAATTTAATGATAAACTTTTCCTTTTATTTCCCTACGTCTTTATCAATAATGACCAAAACGATTAAGGTAAATGCCATAGAAAACATTTATTAAATTAAAAACATAAGAAAAAGTGTTAACAGTCATCGAACTTCAACGTGTCCTCCTCCATTCTCGGGGACGGATTCGAGTCGGTTTTGGTAGGTCAGAGCAGTTTCTCGACACATCTCAGTTGTCACTTCTAGAAATGCTTGTATGATGCGGTCCTTCAGGTCTAGCATGGATGTTGGCCGTGTAAACCTTGGACTTGACAAAACCCCACAAGAAATCGCAATCGTCAGGTCAGGTGAACGCGGTGGCCAGGGCATGTTAGGAGATCCACGTTCCATCCATCTGTTAGGCATCTTCTTGTTCAACCACTCATGCACAGGAAGTCCCCAGTGTGGAGGTGCATCATCCTGCATGAATATGATGCTCCTGCCTCTTCTGTCCGACTGCATCGCTGGCCAAAATTCCCCCGTAGCATCTGGAGATACCGATCCTTGTTGACGGAGGTGTCGAAGAAGAACGGTCCGCAGATACCTGATTGGCTGATTGCCGCCCAGACGGTGGTGCGTGGCGAGTGCATAGACTCTTGCTTGATCCAGTGAGGGTTCTGGTTGGCCCAATAACGACAATTTTGGCGGTTCACACCACCATCCAGATGGAAGTGAGCTTCATCGGACCAGGTTAGTTCCACTAAATGGCTTGAGTTGGCTTGGATGCGCTGTAGCTCCTTTTCTGCGAACTCCATTCGGTTTTCCAGATCTTCTTCGTGCAATCGCTGCACCACCTGGACCTTGTACGGATGCCATCCATAGTCATGGAGGGTGCGCTGGATAGTACGGCGACTCACTTGAAGGCCATTAGATGCACGACGGGTAGATGTGTTTGGGTCCTCCTCGAAGTGCTGAACAACTCGTTCCACATTCTGCTCCGTTCGTTCAGAAGATGACCGGTCCCGCTTGACAGTCACCACACTACCACTGGTTAACAGGTTTGTGTGCCACCGCTTTATGGTACGGGCATCCGGTGCTCTCGCGTTCTTGCCATACTCTGAATGATAAAGCCTTTGTATCTCCACTAGTTTCTTGAGCCATTCGTACCAAGCCGCGCATTTTGCTCGTTCTGCAACCGAATAATTAATCATCCATTCTTCTATGTTCGAATCTTTTCAGATAGTGATTTAATTGTCGAATGGTATTTTATATGACATGGAAGTAACTGAACAATATTCACTTCAAGACTGCGCACAATTTGTTGTGCAGAATACGATTCATGCTAAGTTAATTAACTTGATCTAGATTTTTAATGTTAACAAAATGAGTACATGTCATTCGGCCAATAGAATCAGAATTTTCTGACAATTCTCAGTACAACAGGTATAATCATGATAAATCCTATACTCCAAACTAGTATGAGCCGAAATTTCATGACGATCGGATGAATATTTGAGGAGTAATAAAAGTTTAAAATCCGGCGGTTTACCTGCGTCACACTGTACTAGCAGGAGATTGACTACCCGATCGTAAGTTGATGAATGGTTGGTGTAGCGCACACCCTTAAGCCCCTCTTGCCAGATGTGAACAACTATTTCAATTTCATCTAATTTTTCAAATTTCACTATGTCTTTAAACTTCATGTCTTCGCTATTGCAGTCATCAAACTTCAATTCAATCTCTCATTCATGATATTTGCTTCTACGGAAACGGTTGTTCTGTACATCATGATAGTGGAGAATAGACAATACCGCATACTTAAAACACTGATTCACAATCACCAGAAATGACTGTTTTCCTAGCTCTTAACGTTTTTGGGAGATTGAAGGAGCCTCGACCACGGTAATTTTATGATAGAGTAATTTTAAACTTGGCAGATTCTATGCCATCAAAAATTAGACCACTATCGCGCTCGTTAAATTTATCAATATTTGATTTTAGTCCTTGGATGCGAAAATTCAACCAAGCTTCTTTATCGACTGCCTCTGTAGCAGGAGAGGTGGGTATGTAAAACACCAACCTCTGTACTATTTCACCAGTATGATAATCAACTTTGACATATTTTATTTTAAGGTAGATGAACGCTTTTATTCTAAACTGCTCTAAATTATGAAAGAGCGCATCTATCAATGTTGAATTTTGATGGAATCACTCCGGAAAATCAGCAATAGTTTCTGAGGATTCCATATGGTAATTTCTCACTACATTATTGAGCGACACTTCAGTGGGCCGGATAGAGGAGGTGCTGTTTTTATAACTACCATTTGCATGCGTGTGGTGAAGTCTATGTTAAGATAATTCCAAACGTGTTTCAAAAGATTGAGTGCAAAAGTCGCAAGTAAAGGAGACATGTTAAATAGAATCATCCTCACCTCGGGAGATTGATGATGGTTTGGGTTGACACACACGTTGTCTGATGTGTCGGGTGAGATCGCGCTTCCTCGTAAAGATATGCCCACAATCAGCACATGTTTTGGATGCTTCCCGTGAATGCGCACTTGAGTTGGAACTGTCATCATCTGGAGGAGAAATCATTCTGTCATCTCCATTGAAGTCATAGCTTATTTTTACAACCTACCTTCACTCAACAGTTTGTAAAGCTTCCTCGAGAAGGGAGCGCTTTGATGATGAAGTAGATGCCTGAAATTGAGAAAGATGCTATCAACCTGATGTTTAAGGGAGATGAGTGATGAAATCCTTAACTTACCATTTCAACGAAATTAAGTCAAAATCTGATACTTTGATAGTCAGAATGTAGTAATTGACTCAAACTTAAATAGGATACGTCAGCAACGTTAGACTATATTTGAGTGGAGAGAAAAGCTCACTTAGTGTTAATATATCTCAAATATCGAATGAAATCTAGTCTATTTTTCCCTTTTATATACTCCCACACTCAACATTTATTGGCTATTCATATGATTGGTTGCTTGCTTATACTTAAGGACTAAGAAATCAAGTTTATGGCATACATTTCAAAGTCATGGATTCACCATCAACTCTCTAGCATGAATCACCAGTGTCTGCATCAAGCATGCCAACTTGCCCTCCCGCTCCGAAAAAGGCAACGGTGGAGAAGCAGAGATATTCCAAAGTTGGAATTACCAGATCTAACGGAGCAAGAAGAGTTAGAAATGATGGATTTATGTGCTATGGAAATACCTGTTCTGCAATCAGGAAGATGTAAAAACGGAAACTGACATTAACCTTCTCCATGATATACGGAGATGGTACAGTCCATCATCCCAACCCCGGAATGAAGTGGAATGGAATTACATCTATGGTGTGTTGGTCGCGGCAGAGGAACGATTAAGGCAGTTGAAGTGCAACCGCAGCGGTTGTGAGAATTTATGGGACAATGTGACTTCCGAGGAACTTTTGAATTATTTGTAAATTTCTTAATGAATGTTTATTTGCTTCATCTGTCTGTTTTCACTTATTTCTGGGTAATGTCGCATACATAATCATTAACATCATAGTGAAAATCTGATCATTTGACAGCTCAGTATAAATCATACCAGTTGATGATAGATACAATCATTTTTTCCTAAGTACTACCTCTATCACTGAGGATAAATGATAAAGGGATTGAATATCAAAAACAGAGACATGTAGTTCTTTAGATTTATTTACAATTAGAGCACATATACTTCATAGCGAGGAAAAGTCAAGTGGAAGAACCTTTAAGTCATTGTAGACTTTGTAGCACCTTGGACGTTTAGGGGCATCTGGCGCTATTCTCACGCGCGTTGTTTTCGGTGTCCACTCTTCATCTATCCAGACAATTCTTACAGTCTTGCTTTTGTCGCAAGTCTCCTTCTGATCACACTTGCCTTCATCACACCACTCATTGAAGATCACAAAATTACATGGTGTTTCTGAGTTTGTCATCTTGGCGTGCTAGTTCGTATAATGTGAATAAGAGTGCTACAATCTTCCGACTTATGTAGTCTTCATCTAAATTAGAATCATTCTGATTGGTTGTTGAGGAAGTCATTGTTGAAAAACATATAAAAGTCAGAAAATTGAAACACTTCCCATTCTCATCTATCTCATGATGAAAGGTACATCTCCCGCCTTAAAGATCTTCAACAAAATCTTTGAAGTGGTCGACGAGTGGGATGAAGACTGCGATCAGAAGGAGACTTGTAATAAAGGCAAGATTGTGCAAGTTGTGTGGAGTAATGGTGATATTACACCAAAAACAACGCGCGTGAAACAACGCCCGATGCCCCAAAACGACCAAGGTGCTACAAAGTCTACAATGACTTAAAGGTTCTTCCACTTAACTTTTCCTCGCTATAAAGTATATGTGCTTCAATTGTAAATAAACCTACATACTACATGTCTTTGTTTTGAAATGTATTTATCTAGAAATGGAAATAAATGGAGGAATTTAGATATGGGGTTAGTTAAGACATTAATTATCAGTCTACTTTTCTATCAAAAGAGATCGCACCATTAGAGAAGATAGAAAGTCATTTTGTATGCGTGTGGTGTAAGAGTGACCTCCCATTTCATCCCTTCATCATTTAGCCTCAATGATGGAGGCAGTTCTTAAAAGAACTCATGGCTCATTCTCAGATAACGTTCGCAATGGAGAATTTAAAAAGTAACCTGTGGCAGATATCTAAGACTCAATCGATTGGCGTTCAAAGTGCTACGTTGAGAACTGTGTCAAATGTCCAACATGAGTTGCCCCAGAGGTTTCGGTCTAAAATATGACACACTCCTTTGCCACACTTATCACTACGATATCATCCGCTGTCTCAAGAGAGATCGCCCACCAATAGGAAGAATTATACCGAAATCCTACTTAACATGCAGCGTTTAAGTTGACTGATAGCAGATACAACTTTGTGATTTTAGTTTTTATTTGTATGATATATTCAGTCAGACCGAAATCTGTCCAGGGCAAACCACGTGGAGGTAATATCATATTTTGCCCCATGGTGGTCTTTAAAAAGACCGTTGGTTCGTTCTCGGGATATGAATAGACTTGGCCGATTCCGCTGAGAGAGACTTGTAATCTGTCTATGTCAGCGGCATCGACCTCCTCTACTATAAGCTGACTGTTAGAGGGCGGTATATACCCCCACTCTGTTGAATTGGCATCATCGTCAGTTATTGATCAGCCAATTCGAGCAAGATTGTTATAGACTTGCTCTCGCTCCTCCATCTCTAGAATCTCAATAAATAAATTTCTCGGTCGAAGCCGAGGCTTGTCAGGAGAGCTGACTGTCATCTTAGGTGTTTTCATGATGGAGTATAGAATGAAAATGAAAGAGAGGCAATGGTTTATATACCCCTCTGATACAAAAACATGACTCAGTCTTTCTAATTATGTGATAGATTCAGTCAGACCGAAGTCTGTCCAGAGCAAACCACGAGGAGGTACTATCACTCTTGCTCCGTGTGGCTCTTAAAAGAGCCGTTTGGGGCGTTCTCGGCATCAAAAGCGATCCTACTGCTGATGTAAAAGCTCTGAAAGGAAAAGAATAGGAGATTAGATGCGGATGCGGTAAGGAAATCATCATGTTGGAGTAACTTACTGGGAACTTTCTTCCAGACTTTTCGGACGACGAAGTCCTCAAGCTCGCCGGTGATGTCCATGTTCATATGGAGACATCGGACTCCGTCGCCTCGTAGCATTGCTGCGTCTGATTGGGGTCGCTCGTTATTGTCGGTACGTCACACACATTATTTTCGAAGAGAGGAAGATGGACTTCATACACTCGTCTTTTTCCACACTTCTCACGCTCATGCAATCGCTCCACTTCAGCCACCAACCTCTTGTTCACATCCTTCACTTCCTCGATTTCCTTCACCATGCTTCGCATCCGATCTATCTCACCATCCTTCCTCAACAAATTCGCCTGCAGACTACTCACCAAACTTGCTTTCTTCATCAGCTCACTCCTTTCCACCATCCACTCTTTCTCCTTCTGCCTCATACCTTCCAACTCTTCTCTCGTCACCTTATACCCTTCAGCCTTCGCATCGCAGTCAACTTCTCATTCTGCATCACTAATACTTTATTCTTCTCCTCAACCGCCCTCAGTCGATCCTTCATCCTTACATATTCATCCCTAGTGTTCCCTTCCTCCCTCCGAGGCGATGATGCCGCCAACGGCTTACCCACTTCCTTTCCCTCATCCTTCCCCTTCTCCTCAAGATCACCAATGTTCCCAAACAATTCCTCCAACACGTCATCCAAATCAACATCAACATAAGGCTTCTTGATGTCCCTTCTCAACTCCACTTCTTCCTCACTCAAACCCTCATCAGTCGCCTTGGTAACACCTTTCTTCCCCACCGCACCCTCAATCGTTGCCACTGCCACTCTTACCTCTTCCATATCCAACAAAGATCCCTCAAACCACGACTTAAACCCATGCATACTAATATTGCCACTAGGGCACTGTCTATGGTTTCTAATGAACTCTACATCACTCCCATCTTCACATACTACCTTATGATGCACACAGACCCTCAACAACACTTTTCTCACATGCTCGCCCACCGTCCCCTCTTTGATGTGCTTTTTGAGCTCGCTGCCTCGCAATACGGCCACAGCTACACTTCCCGATGAGCATTCGTGCATTGATCATTTTAGTCATAGTGACGATTCTGTAAAGATAGAGTAAAAATTTGATAGCAAGTGTTTAAAGGATACTACTTGCTGATATGCATTGAAAGACTAAGTCCAAAAACATTTGATAGCAGTCGTCTAGGCGTTAGGCTCTTAAATCTGTTACAGGCATTACTCAGAGGGGATGTTCTCCCAGCTCCAAAGCATCGACCCACAAATCCGACCTCGGACGGACAGAGCGTGCGTCATGTCACTGTGCTGGTATCCGGGCCCCGATTTTGACATGAAAACCGGTGGAGTTATTTACAAGAGGAAACGTCCCAAGTCGCAGAGACTCATAAGCGACTGCTTTTTATTCAAAAACTTTAATCATCATCATTAAAAACGAATTAAAATTTTTCAGTATTTTAGTACTACTCATAAAAGTGGGTTGAAGGTAAATATGGGAAAGAACAAAGTCATGGTGACTGGAAAGAAGAAGGCAAAGAAGGTGCACACGGGAAATGGCCATGTGGATGTTGTGGAAGGGGAGTGGGAGTGAATTCGATTCTGTGCGTTGGATGTAAGGGGTGGTGTCGCGGGAGGTGCTCTGGACTGAAGAAGTTGTCAGGACGGGGAAACTTTCATTGTTCAGCTTGTGTAAGTGGAGCAGATACGAGAGAAAATGACAGCCTGGTGGTAAAACATTGCAAAGTGGAACAGTTCTCGTATCTCGGAGACATATTGGAGAGTGGAGCTGATTTAGAGAAGGCATTAAGATCACGGGTGTCAGCAACATGGCTCAAATGGAGAGAAATATCCAGCGGATTGGTCAACAGACAACAGGGCAATCCCTGTGGATTATCGGAGCAAACAGTACGCTGCATGTATAAGATCGGTACTTTCCCATGAATTCGAAACATGGCCTTTGACTGTGAAACAAGAGGAAGTTAAATGTGCCAAAGACAGAAGAATGTTGAGGTGTATGGCAGAGGCGTACAAGTGGAAAGAGAATTTCAATCGAAGAGCTAGTGAGAACATGCGGATTGACGGATCTCGGGACGGTAATGAAAAGAAAAGGATTGCGTTGGTTTGGTCAGGTGAGAAGATCAGGCAAAGGTATTCTGAAAGAACTGGAGGAGATGAAGGCGTCAGGTAGGGTTCGCAGCCCGGATGAAAATGAAGGCCGGGGGTAACTCGTTTAAAAAAATTTGGAGCCCAGGTCCAGAAGCCCGATTTTTTATAGCTTGCTTCAAAGTTCTATTAAGTATTGCTGTCACCCTACATTTCTCGATCTTGATAACATTTTTTCTATGTCTTGTCTAATGTCGACACCCTTCATCTTCATGATGATCTCTGTGATAGAAAGATCTGATTTCGGAAGATGTGGCTTTAGTTGGTGGACGTCTCTACTTTTAGGCATGGCTGTCAGTAGCAGCAAGATGTGCAAGCAAATAGTCTAGAATTTCCTTTTACTAGAAATTCTATTAACATTCGCTGTTTTCAGGCTTTGCTAACTGTAGATGTTTGAACAAGCTCACGTCATGTGTTTTCAGGTGTTCGTGCAGTCCATAGGTGGAGACTACGCTTACTGCTAAAATCTGGTTGCAGGCCTTACTTTAGGCTATATTATTGCTTGCCAGATAAGAGTATAGGAGTGCTTCCAAATTGGCGTGTTGTTTCTTGATTCTACCTGTAGTTGATCGCTTCAACTGTCAACAAACTGATATTGAGATCGCACAATTTCTCATGTTTCCCGCATAGCGACTGCACTAGAAGTTTGAAGTCAAATACATGCAATACTGAAGGAAAGGAGATTGTCGTTGAGGCTGTTCCCAACTTTATCCGGTACCTTAGACATTTATGAACAATGCCTTCAGAAAGCTTGACCAGTTGTTTAACATCGATCACAGTTTTAGATTACATAATTTTAATGTGTACTCATTGATTCAGCAGTAAAGCATGTGTATTCTCCTGTCAAACCAATGCCGTTAAATCAGGGACAACATATTTGATGAATTTTCCCTCTTTGTGGGCGAATGGGAAATTGTTCTTTCAGCGATTTTTCACTACGATTCCATTGTGCAGTTAAGATAAAGCCGTCAGTTGTAGAAATCCGGGCTATTTCTTACAACCCGGTCCAGGCTCTGAAGCTCGTGCTCAGACCAAAAACCGAGAGTAAAGCCCGGGCTAAGAAATCAAGCGGACTGCTCGGACTAGCCCGGGGGGTGCAAACCCTAGTGTCAGGCCCGTGACCAGCTGGGAGACCAATATAGATATAGAGGCAGTGATTTATGGAAGACCTGAAGCACCTTAAGATTGATAAGTCGCTGCGATGAATAGAGATTAGTGGAGAAGATCAATCAGTCGTCCGACACCATGCATGGGAAAATGTGGACGCTCAACGAGAAAGCGTAATGTAGTACTTATTATAATCATCTGTATAGCGCTTTCCAACTATACTTCGTGAAACATGCTGATAATAAAAGTATACTCAAGACAGTGAAGTCGAATTAATTGATTTTTAAGCAACCTTGTTAAGATATTTTTCGGTTGATTTTCGCCCCAGTAAGACAAAAATACGAAGAGTGTATTTACACATCGAATTTCAGTAGCATTGAAATGCATAGATAGTTAGTGGTATAAAGATAGACCGCTAAACTCTAAAGGATCAACGGCTTCCTTCTCTTGTGAGTTCGCATATCTGATACTTCTAATTGACAATAAAGTCAATTCTTTCTCATGTTTCCTTGATTTTTTCGATGATAAAGCTTATGATAACCACTCTAGCGTTCTTGGTGTGTGGTCGTTCGCTCTCGTCTTCTCCCGGTCTATCTTTGTTTTTCATCATCTACGCCTGATCAACGTATCGTTTACATCTGAATTTTACATCAATACACTGCTCCTGACATCACCCTCGTCACTGTGGTCTCGGTTTTCTTCAATCTGCATTACTTCGCCAGATATTTCCAAATTATTAGTAAAATATTATTTGTTTGTCATCTCGCACAAAGTGAATTGTTCTCCACGGTAGCGATATGTCCACAAATCGTCAATTGCGATCAGGCTCGAAAGATTCCAGCTATGATACGAACAACGACGTCATGCAAGCTATTCAACACCTTGAAACGAAGTTATTGTCTAAATTGGACAGCATTGTACTTCGATTGAGAGACCTTGAAAAGCGATTCGATTATGTTCTTAGTGAACAGGGACGCCAAGCAGCTGAGATTGATAACCTGAAAGAGATTGTCCTCAAGCAACAGCTTATATTTGAGCGTGAGGAGACTCGAATGAAGCACAAAAATTATTAACTATTAAACACAAAAATTATTAACTATTAAAACTATTAACTCTGATTCTCTTCCCCTTTGGAACGATATGGACAAAGTTAAACATCTATGTGAAAAGGTGATGGACAATTTCGAGGAGGATTCCATTGCTAACACTCGTCGACTTGGTGAATAGAAACCCAACATCATCAGACCCATAAAGGTGTCTTTCAAAGATATCACAACCAGAAATGCATTGTTGTATACACAGAAATCCATGAGAGAAAAATTATCACCAGTTTTCGGTAACATTTACGTGAATAAAGATTTACCTTATCTCACACGGAAGGAAGAATCACGATTGAGAAGTCGTTTGAAAGAAGATAGCTAGCCTTACCAACTGATAAACTGTATAGGTTTTCCCGATCAAATATAACACCCTGTCAAACCAAATGTAACACTAGACAATCACTTTGTAGCATGTCAGACCAAATGTAGATTCAATGCAGCGCATCGATTGCAAATCTAATTGTTGGTAGATCAAATATAATCTGTCAGATCAAGTATTGAATTCTATTCATTCTCTATCGTTCTATTGTGCACCATAGGTAGAACAAATATCAAACTAGTCTCTTTATAAGTGGCAGATACAGACCAAATATATGTTGTTATCATCGGATGCTATCAATGATGCGATATCAAAGAATTTCCGTCATTGACAAGCAGCGCTTGGCAGACGCTCATAGTCATGGCGAGGATTATGTTGCACTCGCCCGCCAACTTGGGATCAAGAGGTCCACAGCGTACGTCATCATTCGAAGAGCCAATGACAATTAAGGCCTGCTCATCGAAGTGCTGGTGATGTCAGTCTTCCGCAGACAGTCACACTCGAGTGGCTTCCACCGTACTCACCCACGTTGAATATTGTGGAGAACTGCTTCTCTCAGTGGAAGGCCTCCGTAAAGCGAGGTTTAGCGGAAGTAACAGATCAGCTTCATGATCAAGCTCCTCAGGACAGAGAAGCCACTTTATGTCAACTTGCGGAGTAGAGTGTGTCGGTCATCACCCCAGAGGAATGTGGCAGCTACTTTAGACATTTGCAGCGGTATTTGCCAGCGTGTTTATTAAAGCAGAACATTTTGATGTAAATTTGATTTGATAATTTATGCACATGGATTATCAAGTTGTTCTCACATTCAAATATTTTTCGGCTTCAGATATTGACCTAAGAAAAGTGGGGTACTCAAAAATTCCTGATCATTCATATATGTTATCAATTCTTATTCTATTCTTAGGCATGAGTAAATTAATCGTTTTCACATCTTGTATGTTGCGGACATTCACCAGTATGACATTCAATTAATGGTTGATGTTCAAATGTGAAGTTAATTGCATTCTTCGTAGCATATCAATTCAATAAGATCTGTATGACACTATATGATTCTTTTATTATATTTGATCTGTCATTGTTAAATTTGCTTTTGACTAATCATCATTATTACATTTGATAACAGCCTTATGCTACATTTGATTTGACAGGTTATATTTGATAACTGCTCTAATGTTACATTTGATTTGACAGGTTATATTTGATAACTGCCCTAATGTTGACGTGTTACATTTGCTTTTATCTATATTACATTTGGTCAAAACAAGTGTTATATTTGATCGGGAAAACCTATATATCAAGAAAGGAAAGTTGATGAAAAACAGGAAGATTGTTGATGAGGTAAATATTGGAAAACAGTTATTTTGATATATCGACGATGGAAATTGTTCAATTACAATTCGCTCTTATTCTTTATTTTTGACGAAATTCTAATGGGAATTTACCTGGATACTATTGTGGTATTTTTCACTTTTATAAGGTTGTTTCAATGGACACATTAAACTCTTCTGTATGTGTGCTTACTACGTCTGAAGCTAAGCCGTTATTGTGTTATTCATTCAATGCACGATCTCTTCGAAACAAGAATGAATTTCCTGAATATCCTGAATTTCTAGTCTCACTTCAATCAAACACTTACGATCTTATATTTGTGACAGAGACAATCGGATACCGGACTCATTCATTGTTCGTAATACGGGCTACTCAATTTATCGCAATGACAGGAGTGTTATGGGCGGTGGTTCGGCAATAATTATAAAGGAATCCTTAAAATATTCACTCGTATCTATTCCAACTATGTTTTCTAACATAGATGCAACTGGTATTGATTTAATTCTTTGTGGATCATTAAAATATCGTATTTTTTGTATATATTTCCCACCTTCTGCTACTATCTCTGACCCCGAGGTAAAACTGCTGTGTTCATTTCTTGAACTTGGTTGTGATACTCGATCTACAACGGTTTCCGTCGGGGATTATAATTTTCCCATGATCGATTGGCAATCGTTCAAATCTTCCGGTAGTAGACGGAGGGCTTACTTCCTTCGGAACTGTCATAAATCTTCGCTAAAATGGTTTTGGAGCCTACACGAAATAATAATGTCCTTGATCTTGTTTTAACTACGAATGCTTCCAACATTTAAGATATATCGGTGGCCGAACCATTTTCCTCCACATGTGATCATAATGTAGTAATTTCTCCTTAGTTGGCTATCAACACCATTCGAATCCCACATATATTCATGACTTTTTTTATGCCCTGCATGACATTATTTCTCAAAAACGGTTTGTTCCATTGAAGCGTGAGAACAGGCGCTTTGCTCTACCAAACATTTTACACCGCATTTTGGCCAAGAAACATAATCTGTACAGGAAAAGTCGCACCGATCCATCTTTACTTCAGCGTTACAAGCTAATTTGCTCTGATTACAAGAATGCCGTTTCCAAGTTCTACAGTAATTATGAATACAATATCATAAACAAGAAAGATAGCAAAGCTTTCTTTTCATATGTTCGAAATAAATTGAATAAGTGTCCTATTATTCCAACATTGCAATCTGTCAACAATGATATTATTTTCGACTCATCCCAAAAGGCGGAAGTATTTAATAGATATTTTTGTACTGTTTTCGTGTCTGACAACGAATTCATTCCTTCTTTCAATCCCTCGACTGATGATAAAATGGGCCTATACAGTGTCATGTTTCCAATTGCTTTGATAGCTGAAAAGCTCAAAAAGTCACTTGAAAAATTTTCTTTTCACTCCTGATTATCTTCCTCCAATTCTTCTTAAACGCCTCGCCGACGAATTAGTAGTCCCTTTCCAAATACTTTTTGAAACATCTCACACCACCCAATGCATAGAAAAGATCTATGATTTTTCCTCTATTTAAATCGGGTAATTGATCTGTTGTGGAGAATTACAGACCAATTGCGTTAACTAGTGTTGTGTGCCGTGCTATGGAGACCATCATTGGTGATCGTCTGACTATTTGAATATAAATAACATTATCACGAGCAATCAACATGGATTTCTTAAAGAATGCTCATCGTGCACAAACTTACTATCTTGTTTAAATGATTGGACTGCGGCTGTAAATGCAAAGCAACAAGTGAATGTGATAAGCATCGATTTTGCGAAAGCCTTTGATACTTCGTGTCATCAGAAACTTTTGCTGAAATTAGAATCATACGGCATCAAGTTTGAGCAATTGCATTGGATTCATGAGTTTCTGTGTGGTCGTATCCAAACTGTAGTAGTTGATGACAGTTTATCCAATGACATGCTAATCTCAAGTGGGGTCCCACAAGGCTCCTCTATTTTTGATTTACATTAATGACATCTGTAATGCTATCAATGCGGATTGCAAATTTTCCCTTAATCTGTACACGTCGGGAGGTGTTGAACAGATGAACTCTTTACAAGACTCACTCTCAGATATCGGTAGATGGGCTAACAAGTGGAAATTGTCTATCTCCACTCCGAAGACTAAATCTGCATCGTTTGGTTCAACATTTAATCGGGTACACTATTTGAACAATGTGACCATAAATGCATCATCTGAGTTTCGCAATGTTGGTGTTCTTTTCACATCAGATCTCAAAGTTTCCTTCCATTGCAACGATAGCCTCAAAGGGAATGTCTCGACCTTATTTGGTCTTGCGTTGTTTTTCGACTAATCATGATCACATCATCTCATGCAGGCATATATTACACATGTTCGACCATAAGTCGAATATTGTTCTCAGGTATGGAGTCCTTATCGCATTAAGGATATTAAAGTGGTCGAAAAGGTACAAAAATACTACACCAAAAATGTATGTCGACGAGCCAACTTGACTTTCTCTGATTATAAATCCCGCCTTTCTATACTAGGCATTGAATCTCTTGAGGCGAGAAGGATCTTTTGGGACTTAGTATTGGTATATAAAATGATCAACAGCGAGGTCGACTTACTCTTCAATAATTTCTTCCAGTTCTCCGATACCATCACACGAGGAAATTCTTACAAACTGAAAGCGCTCGGAACTCCACATTATGACTGCAGACGTTATTTTTTCAGTCACCGAATAGCGGCGATTTGGAACACTCTACCGGACACCGTGGTTAAGGCGGAATCAGTTTCGAATTTTAAAAAGAGACTTCGAGTGCACGATTATTCATCGCATTGTAAAGTATTTATATAATGTATTTTTAGTTGGTTCGGGTTACGCGTAAGTGTTGCTCTAGCAACCTGTGTCACCTATTGTACATTTGTACCTATTGTATTTTCTATACAATAAAAAATTCATTCATTCATATTCATATTGCAATATACATGTAGATGCTTTTTATCCATTCTATCCTATTCTACGTTCTTTTTCAGCTACACTACTCCATCAAATGGCTTGCAGTGCTTCTCAAAGGAAAGTTCGGTATATCAAGTTAGAACGGTGGTCAAATAAATCTCTGAAGAAGGTTATCGACGCGTTGAGTGAACAACCAGATAGTCATCTGACAGAATTCGATCGCGGTGTGCTGGATTTGTATAAACGTCAATTTTTGATCAATGGTTAATGTTTTCATGACTTATTGCTCAGATCGCAGTCTAAGACGAAATGCGTGGGATTCTTGGGTCCGCCGTGCTGGACAATCAATGCATAGTTCAGAAAATCTGACAAATCACAACAACATTCCTGAAATGAGAAAGAAACGTCGTGAAATCTGCGATTCTTTGGGATTTAAGAATCATGCCGAGATGAAACTTAGTGGCCATATGGCCGGTAAAGTCGAGCCAGTGGTCGAAATGATCGATTTGTATCGTCTGAAGTATTGGGATAAGGCGCAAGAAGAAATGCAAAGCTTAGTCGATTTAGCAATGAAAGTAACCTTTGCATTCGGATTCGAACCTCCTCTCAAACCTTGGGATTTCGCTTACTTCAGATTGAAGTCCTACATCCACATTATGATGCATCTGAAGTGAGAAAATATTTCCCACTCGGATCAATGTTAGAAAATGCATTTCAACTTTGTCGCGACTGCTTTAAGATCGAAATTGTTCAGGCAGCGGTTCCTAATCCTGAAAAGTTCCACGAAGATGTGATATACTTCCAAGTGAAGGACATGGAATTGAGTGGAAAAGTTATCGCAGGATTTTACCTGGATCCCTATGAAAGATTGAATAAAACTCGTTACACAGGAATGGTTCCATTGAGTAATTGCTCTGAAGTGTTCGGATGTGATCCCGTCGCATATTTCATTCTAAACGCAACGAAGAATTCAGAAGGGAGAACTCTCTTAAGCATGAGTGAAGTAGGAGACTTAATGAGCTGTCTTGGTAATGGGTTGCAACACATGCTAACCCGTGTAGACCATGCTGAAGTGGCCAGTCGAAATAATCTTCCTCCCGACGCTCTGCATATTTGTGGAACAGTTTTCCGGCGATTAAGTCGATATCCGATCATCCTTCGGGCACTGTCAGCTCACAATGAAACGGGAGAGAAGATGCCTGAAGATTTAGTGAAGAAGGTTGCTAATGCGCGCTCTCATACTGGAGCGATGTCCCTGATGGAGGCGATGTATTTATCGGCATTCGATTTAGAAATTTGGATGACTTCTGAATTCTGGAGAGACGTGCAAAGTAAGCTGTGGGAGGAGTTCATGGTCACTCCTGAAGTGAAGGGCGACGAATGGCCCTCTTCATTTACCACAATATTCGGGGATGGTCGAGACGCGACCTTATATTCAAGTCTTTGGACTAATACTGTTGCTGTTGATATCATCAATGCTTTTGATGAACTGAATGTGGATCTTTCATCTAATTCCACTGCTCCTAATGATATGAGACCAGTGATTGAGCGTTTTAGATCAACCTTTCTAAGCTTAGTGGGCGCTGTTCCACCAGCTGAAGTATTCAGACGATTCAGAGGTCGAGATCCAGTGAGGACAGTCGACTTACTGTAGAGCTGTTGTTTCATCAACTTACATAATGATGTTTGAGACATGTGAGAATTAACTTTTCTTTGTAAAATAGCGTATTGCATCTGAAAATATCGAATAAATTAATGTGAACAGAGTTTCTTTTCTTATTTCATTCTGTGGGAGCTAAAAGACCACGTCTTTCAGCTGCAATTTATTGTTAAATGCGTTTAAGCTTGTGATAGGACACAACATTTCATAGATTTGAAATGAGCATGTATGTACCAGTAAATCTAAATTTGAAAAGAATCTCCTTCACCTGCTATAAAGCATTTTTTAAGATACAAGCAATTTAATGCATGCGGGTGAATGCAAAAGGAGTTAAAGACATAGTACGTTGCAACTTCAGCATGTTTAATATAAAATGCGTCATGAGTTTGATGAACTGTAAGAATCAAAGTTCTTAGTACTAAGTGTTACCTCTGCGAGCACGAATGACTGCTTGACATCGGCGTGGCATAGGCTCCATTAACGAATGGACAAATTCTTCTGGCATTTCCCTGTTCCATACAGGCAGAAGGTAGCTGATAAGCTCTGACTTAATTGCTTCTTGGAGCTTTTGCTGCAGTTTTCTCATCCAACCTCTTCCATGCATGCTCAACAGGATTGAGGTCCGGCGAATTGCCGGGCCAACCCATGGTTCGAGCAGCTATTTGACGGTTCGTGAAGCATTCGTTGTGAAAAGATACAATAACTGCCCGGCGCTGTTGAGAAATTAATTTTCCAGACATCCTGGATGTCTGCTAGCAGAAAGCTACGAACTACAGTGATTCATAAAGTCTTACATTTATAAAGTCAAGGAGATATCAATTAAGTCATCTCAGTTACTGATTCCGTAATTTCAGTTTGGAAGATTCCTGCATCACGTGCTGACTGGAGCATCTCTTGACCAAAGGAAGAAATTATGCAATCACGATCTTCAAGAACTGGCATTATTAATTGAGGTGGAATAAATCTTATAGCGGCTGGGTTTCAGTTGCTTGTAATTGAAATATCCGAGGTAATTCTCAAAATATGACGGGAGTTTTCTCATAATATTGATTCTCATGTAATTCACCAAGATCCTGTTTTATTATAATGCCTGACCAGCCTTAACAGGAGATGCAGATGAACTCGTCAAAATGATGTTTGAACAAAAGACACCTTATGCAAAATAGTTCGGTAATTTGATTGATATTATTTAAGTAATAATAAAAAACAGATGATGAAGCAAAAGGTGGGGCAAGACCTTTGGCCGGTAGTATTAATCAACATAGAACACCAAGACGCCAGTCTCTGACCATTGATTTTTATCATGGACAGCTAGAATGCTATCACCTGGACTGATCGCTCAGGCAATTTATCAAATTTCCGATGCCACTGGAGGTCTATGATCTGGCAAAGATAAAGCTTCCTACACATGGACTCCTAGATATATAACACCTGGACCCTTTGAAATCTGGTGCCGTCTCTGAAGTGTTTGTCAACGAGTTCCAAAAACTGTTGACCCACATTTGTTGCCACGGTTCTGCTGTAAGGCGGATTGAACCAAATTGTCTGCCTTGTTCGCTTCCGCTATCCATTAATGAAATTCACATTATAAACAAATTCTCCTTTCTTACTCAAGTCACCATTTTTTTGAAATGGAGTTGATGAAACTTAAGAAAGTATAAATATGCAAACCGATTATTATACTCCTATTATATATACTCCTTATTATACTCCTATTATACACCGAATATAACCGAATAGTACTCCTATTTACATTTAATTGCCATTTTGCTCACGTTATAGAATTGCGCTGCTTTCCCTACTTATGTTGACCAGTCATTGATAGATACAGCCTGGAGTCTGGAAAGTTTTGATCAATGTGACATTAAGTTTTTACTGTTAAGAATTTGAATTGTTATGTTCTATGTCATATTCAACATAGTGTTGTCATTTTTAACATAGTCCGAGCTATTACCTTGGATGAATTATAATAGGAATATTAATGCCATAGTTTTATCGGACAAATAATGCAGATATCCTCATAATCTGCATTACTGTCCTCTAAACTATGACAATATTCCTATACACTGTAGACCGTAGACCGACAATTATCCTACAAAATTACTGAGAAAATCAACCGACGATTGTCACCTCCAATATCCTGCGATATCCGACGAATTTGTAGGTTCTCCACCGACATCGAAACAGATGCTTTGCATGCAAATTAACTAAACAAAAACTGTTGAATATTGATTGATTTTTTCAAATAGTGATTGCTTGACTTTTGGGCAATCTGTATTATTGTGTAGCAAGACCATGATTTATTTTGACATAATTTAATTAATTACCTACATTTTGATAAAATTTAAGCTATAATTCATTGCTAAAAATTTTGTCGCTTTTTGTCAGATATTATAGGGTAGCAATCATCCTACAAGAACTAACAATGACCGACAAAATAGATTTTGTAGGATAAATGTCTGTCAATTGTCAGTCAACGGTTTACAGTGTATTGTTGCCCTCACAAATTCATGTTAATGTTGCTATAGAAATATCTAATCAAGTTTAGCCGGCATTAATAACGGTTTGAACTTTGTTTCCAGGCATTAAAGTCTTGTTAATGCCGAGTAATTTTGCATTGAAATCTGAATTTCACTGACTCTGTTCGAGCATGGATGGCTCATAGACTTCTTAATATTAGTGTCTGGACAGGAAACTTCTGTTGACGGTGTACAAATGAGGGCATAGATGTAAACATGGTTATAATGAGATATTTTCTATTTATTAAATGCTGTCTTTCAAGAATCATCGCTCGAATAAGTCAAATTGGAACACTGAAATATTGAAGTAAAGCAATAATTATTATCAAACACATTTCATAGGATATTAAAACCGCTTACACATGAAAAAGTGCAATCCTGCATCATATACATATCAATAGAAAATACATAAATAGTTAATTTTTGAAATACCTTAATTTCTTTTTGCTGTCTATTGTTTGATGACTTGCACTTCTTACAAAATTTTTGGTAATTGCATTAATTAAACATTGAGCATATAATGCGTCTAATGAATTCGTGGCCATTTTCACAAGTCGTTATTATGGGTTTCGTTACAACCAGACCAAGAAGGAGGAAAGAAAATACTTTGAATGACGATAGACAGAAAGGAAGAGCACTGTCTGAAGACTTTCCGTACGTATCAATAAGGTGTACAATTGAGAACACAAAGTACTGATTGAGAATGAGGGCTTGCGCAAACCTCCTCTATCCATCAAATTTAGAAAAATGCTTTCAATAGAACTAGTGGATGGATCTTCAAAGATTCCTTCATTTACATAAAGAGGTGAATAATCGAATTTCAAAATCCTTTCACATGATTCTCACATCTTTCGTTTTAAATACGATTTCACAATATATCCTGATACATAGAAAATTGCATTTAGTTCATCCTCTGAAATTTCGGGAAAAAAGCTCAACATTAATTTTAGATGAAAGATGTGTCAAGTAGGATGAATCCGTACTTTCATCATCCACCGGTTTGCTTAAAGTCTTTTGCACCACCAATTTTCATGATGGAAATCATTTTCAATTTGCGTTCAATTTGAAACTGAGCTGTTGAACTGATATCAAATATTTTCCCCCGCTTCACTGTCGATGGTGACCAAGCCTTTCCTCAATATTATCAGAAGAAGCTTATCCAAGCAAGACATAGTCGAACGCCACTCTGTAAATACTGAATTTGGCAAATTCTTGTTGACTGGCAGAGCTTTGGGTCAAGGCGAAGAAGGTTTCCTCCGTTAACCGGTATCGTCCAGATGAACGCCAATCTACCAAAAACTGCTGGAAGCTCTCCAAAAACGACACTTTCCAATCATGAGCGTACGCTAACTATCCTCCAGTATTGGTAGGTACTCAATGATTTGTAAACATTATCTCCAGAAAAACTTCTTTAATTGAAATAGGGTTTTCCTACCGTTTAGAAAGTAATACTGATGCCTTTGACGTTTTCGGCGTGAATCTGAATCACATAATCATCCGCTTTCACATAATCATCCTCCTCGAGAGGCAGAGAACACACTCTCGAATTTTAAGTTGGTGAAAAGTCGGTTCTCGAAATTTCCTTTAAGCATAGCTTCAATACATCGGTGCTTTTAAATGGAAATTTGTGAAATGATGTTCCTGGAAGTCTAATATTATTATAGCCATTCAGGCATCCAAGTACAACACATAATGAAGATATATTACCTTTCAAATGACAGCCTAAATGGTCGGCGCGTAGCGCCAGACGACCTAGCCTAATCATTTGAAAGGTAATATATGCATTGTTACTGAACCTAAAATCTATGACATCAAAAATCCAAGATTTTGATCTGCAAAAGACTCAAATCTATGATAATTTTCTACATAACCATGGACTCCTAGATATATAACACCTGAACTGAAAGCTGAAATTCATTTATACACTAGACGGCCGGATTGACTCAATAGCTGTCCATGGTGGAAAGCAATTAGTCAAGTGAAAACGAAGTGTCTAAAGAAAATAAGCTGAAGTTTCTGGAAATCGGAAGAACATGGGTTGTAAGTAACTTATCATCGTTATCGTTGAATATGGAATATTTACTATATCAAATCAAGCAAATGAATTAAAATGAACTTGGCTACTGTCATCGCTTTTTAGTGGAAAGCTTTTTACTACTATATTCTTTTGGACAATGAAAATACGAAATGCTGACTAGTGACACTCATAAAGTAGCCACGGTTGGTTTGATTTATCAAAGAGGACAGGCACATTCCCATTTTGATTGCAAAAAAATGCCGATGCATTTACAAAAGAAAATCACTTCCTGGAACAACTAGTTAATGTATGACGATTAGAATGAAAGGTGCAGTGATGGGAAGTGATGAATTCAAATCCTCATATGTTGATTCGAAGATCGAGACATGGATAAACGTCAATGAATATCTCAGTGATATAGCGTCTGAATCCTCAAGCTGCTTTTTGACAAATGTAATTTATGACCAGGAAAGCAATCTACTGGTAGATCGACTTGACAGAACGGAAATAAGAGGTGCATCGCACATGTGAAAAGAGAAGAAGAAACTTTTTTCAATGAATAACATGACTATCATGAATCTTGATGCCGATGATATGAAGAAGGCATTGACTTTTGCGAAAGGGAAAGGTTCTAGTTCATGAGTAACATCATTACCCATAGAAACATTGGGATATTCTCTAAACAAAAAGGAATTCCAAGATGCGATCAAATTGCGCTACAACTGGCCGGTTATCTTTCAACAAATTGTGTTTGTGGTGTGGTGAGAAAGATTATTTAAATCATGCTCTTAGCTGGAAAATTGGTGGTTTTGTCAATCTTCGGCACAATATTATTTTTGACACGGAGAGTCTTTTTTGAGTGAAGTCTGTAAAGATGTTCGCATTGAGCCAAAATTATTACCAATTGAATCATATGACTTCATCAAAGGGGGTCATACTGACGACCAAGCGAGATTAGATAGTACTGCAAGAGGGCTGTTGGGGAGAATGGGACGTCATTTATTTATGCAAGAATAACAAATCCTCCCTGCAATATTGCATAAAGAACACGAGAATGAAAAGATGCGGCAGTAGGAAGAGACAATTTAGGAAGTAGAGAAAGGGACATTCACGCCTCTCGTATATTCCACAATCAGGTCCTTTGGCTAATTTACTTGTCTCTTTAGTATCTGCAAGAGAAATAAAGAGAGGTACGACGGCATCATGGTTTGGTACTGTTATCTCTCGGAGATTTTTATTTGATTCGCTTTATGAGATGCACAACTCGTAGACTGGAATGACAACAGTAGCGGATCTTACAAAAAGTTGCAGGACGAGGGCTATACACGCATTAATCTGCTGAATTACCATCATCTTTGAAGAAGCTTCAAATTTTACTTTTCTCAACAGCTTAACTTGCTCGATTAAGGAGTTCAAACACCCAAGCATCTGATCTAATCGGGAATGATTTCATCATTTTTCGGGCATATTTGCAACCTAACCTCATGACCAAGTGAATTCTTCGATTTAAACGGATATCTGACTTTTATTATAAAGTATTGAAATGCGAAAATTACTGAATCAGGAACAATGTCACAATTGGTCAATTTTGTAAAGTTACGTCGTCGACGATTACCGAAATAGTGAATGATCAAATTTGTCTTTATCTTTGGAATATCTGATTAGTAATAAAGTCTGTAAGTTAACTTTTGCATCTTAAAATTTCGCCAACATTTGGATGGAATGCTTTTTTATCGTATCATACTTATTGATTCATTTGAATCGGCGTCTTCGCATTATTTCCACACACAAATGTACCACGTTTTAGATGACCGATGTGGACTTTTTGGCTGTTGTTCCTGAAACGTTTCTATAGACCACAAGCTTGCTCACTTCGTACTGTCAAACCATTGCTTGATTTGATGCAGTTAATATTCCATATTCAACGATAACGATGATAAGTTACTTGCAGCCCCATGTTCTTCCGATTTCCAGAAACTTCAGCTTATTTTCTTTAGACACTTCGTTTTCACTTGACTAATTGCTTTCCACCATGGACAGCTATTGAGTCAATCCGGCCGTCTAGTGTATAAATGAATTTCAGCTTTCAGTTCAGGTGTTATATACCTAGGAGTCCATGACATAACCCATGCAGCTCAGAACTTAAAGTATGTTAAGCTTTAGATATCTGCTGATAACAATTGTGAACCATAGAAATCTCCTCAATGCCATTTTCACTGGGAACGCGAAGATGGATGGTGAAATGCTCCTACCTCAATGGTATTACATAGCAAATTAGACGGCCTTAATCATGCAATTAAGGCCGTCTATCTTGGAATTGGAGCTGTATTATGGGTGATTCTCCAAAAAGTGGTAAATGTGCTGTCCCAGAGCAATAACTTTTTAATAAAAGGAAATTTCGCAACGAAACTTGGTGGAAATATGGAAATGCATCTTGTCTACTTTCCCAAGAAGTTCTAGGACTGTGCAAAGTCTTAAACACCTTTTATTTTATCCACAAGTACCCAAAATGTCAGTGGTGTTACGTGTCCCAGAGGTGATTTTCAATTTTTAATTTTGATTTTCTCGATTTGTATGATGGCTATAAAGAAGCAGATGATTTTGATGCAAACTAGGATGATGCAAGAAGGCCACGATAGAGTATTTGCCCTCAACAGTCATTTTTTCTTACTTAGATATCGAAAATAAACTTGTCCCAGTGTTTTGGCGTCAGTGGTGTAACGCTAAGCGTTTTGCCTTCCCCAATCTTCGACATGCACTTAATTCAATTTGATGTGATTTTATCAAAATTTAGGGCATGTAGAAGCATAACCTTTTTGTTTGAAACAATTTGTATTTCATCGTTTTGCACGACATCATTTTCAATCTGCTTACCCTATGGCGTATACTTATTCCATGTCGGTGGTGTAACGGGCTTCATCACTAGAGAGAATTTTAAATCAATCTAAAATACATATCCAGCCATCGGCTATCCTGACAAGAAGAAAATACTGCAATATGACTGGGTTTCACCGCATTCCCAAAGATCTGCAAACAATTTTGTAAAAAAAATGTCAGTGGTGTAACAGTCTGTGGTGTGACGAAAAATTTCGTTACACCACAGACAGCCGTTTCACCACTGACATAGCATAATTTCTAAAGGTACTTATGGCCTTGTAAGCCATTCTCCATCCTCATGATGGATGTTCAAACTCGTTCTGAGTGTGCTTACGCGGCTCCGTGTTTAGGCGTGGCCGTATTCCTGAAGAGCCACGTACATTAAAAATATTCTGCTTCCTCAAAGCAACACGTGTTTTGATTGGAAGATATCGCAGAATTTTCCAAGAAAATTCCAAGGGGCATTTTATTAGCAGTGCTCCTCGTATTCTGATTGGACGATTTTCTATACTTTTCCAAGAAAACTTCTCAAAGGGCATTAGGGAGTTAGCTTCACGCCATCGTTTCTGTCGAACGTGATGCCGCTGAGCAATGCAGAGCGTCAGAAAAGATACAGAAGAAAGCGTGATAACGACCCGGCAAGAAGAGCTGCCTGTCTTGAAAGCAAAAAGAAGAAGTATGAAGCAGACTTACGGTCGGGAAAGAGAATACGTGCTGCGAATATGACCGAACGTGCGAACAGGAAATCTCGTAGAGAATGGAGATTCTATCAAAGACTCAGACCTACAACCTGCTTAAATCAAATATTTGCGGAAGTAAATGAAATTTGAATCGATTGCCATCAGAAGCAACAAAATATTAGTTTGACGATTTTTCTGGGATAATTTTCACACATGTAGTATATAACATAAAGGATTTAGGCCTACTGCAGTCTTATTTTTTAACTTCATTTGATTAAGAAATGCAAATTTGAAATTTAGTCTTTTGGGCCCTCAACTTAATTAATCATCTCTCTAAGAGTTAAATAGGTAGCACTAAAAAGGACTGTCAAGAATTATAACGAGAAACACAATCGTTTAAATTTTTTTAGAACCGTATTTGTGGTGCATGAACTTTGATTGTAAGATAATTTTGATGAGGCTACATGTCTATTTATCATGTGACAAGTGATCTGATACACTTGAATCTTCATAACAAATCTTAACAACAATTTTGATACTATCAGGCCTCTACCTAGATGGACCTAGAATCTTGAATGAAAATGAAACTAAAGATGATACCAGAAAAGGAAATTGCACTCACATCATTCACCCTTGCAGCATGTGGGTCGTGGGTCAGGGTACCCTGTGGGTCAGGTGGGTCGTGGGTCATGTTTTCGTGAAAAGTCGGTGGGTCGTGGGTCACATATGCCGTGGGTCAGGTGGGTCATGGGTCAAATTTCGTTGACCCACTTCCAACTCTGAATTGGGCCTTTCAGATATTATCTTAACACTAGAATGCCAAAACATTATACAAGCAAGCATTACTTTTACATAAGTACCTATGACGTCTTTAGTGGAACAATGTGTCTTTGGTGAAACGCTCATGTCAGTGGTGTAACGATGTCAAAATTGAATTACCTGCAAAATTCTGAGCATGTAGTTTGATGACGATTATTACTAGTTGAAAGGTGCAATCGCATGGTATAATATGAGATGCATTTGACTACATTTCATCCTGTTTTGAAAGCCGCACATTCAATGTTTCGATCGAAAAAATGTACCTTTAGGTTAGAAGCACGAGACCTCATTGATTATTGACATTAATAGTTGAAGAGTTGTCCTGAATCGAACTGAATCTAAGCATTAGGACCTAAACTTTATATAATTGTCGGTTGCATCAATAATGGAAACATTTAGATACGCATCAACACCTTCTATGCATTCCGTTACACCACTGACATTTTGTGAAGTCGCTAGATCAAAAATTAATGTCAACTTCAAAAGAAGAAGAATTCAGCGCTGCTGATACTTGTTTAGTTAACTTCAGGGGATGTAGTGTTGATACACATCAACTTAAATTGATTTTGCGAATGTGACTTTTTCATTTTTTTACTTTTGAAAATTGCCACTTTCTGTAGAATGACCCTTATACGACTTTCATAGAAAAATGACATGTGAAATATCGGCTGGCAACCCTACTTACTCAGTAACAATGTTTATTCACCATGTTAAATCTGTTATCGTCGAGAATATGGCGGATGCGGTACACAATAAATTAACAATATCAATGATCGACTGTCAATTTGTAAGTCACCTTCAGTCCATGACTGTGTGCCCTCATGTGTACAGCTGGAGAAGTTTCCTGTCCAGATATTAGGAAGTCTATGGATAGCTAGACAGGTTTACTGCAACATGGATAATAGTACACTAGAATGGAAGTTTGATATCTTGCCTATGTACAATGATGGTACATGGAAAAATCTATGGTTTGTAGATCAGATTCGATCTAAAACATTGACCTAAATATGTACACATCGATCCCCGCTACTTGCCTTAATGTCGGCGGTCACAATTGTGACGTGTTATTAATTCATTGATTATTATTGCCTTATTCATTGACAACTGATGTGTGGTGGTGAGGGTTTGATCCTGCCAATTGACAGAGTCGCGTAAGTGGCTTGTAGCTCAGTTGGTTAGAGCACAGGTCTACTTAACCTTGGTCGTAGGTTCGAATCCTACCAGTCGCACATCTTTGCATGGCAATCTGATCTATCGTGTATTTAATCTCATTGTTGTTAATTGTATCATAGTGAAACCATTTGCCAAGTTGGTTGTGGAAGTTGTTGACACCTAATTACAGGATTTTCATGAAGAGAATTGCAAGTGAGATGGCGGCATTGTTTCATGTGAAATAGCCTACTACTCCATGGATTAATATAGTGTGTCTATTTGTAACAGTCACTGACAACAATTCTCCAATTTTTCAAAATTGGTTCACAAAGTCATAATTGAAAGTGGTCGGTGTGCTGTTTGTAAGAACATCTGAAGATCACCCCGATAGAAAGTCTAATTATTGGATATTTTCTTCTTCAAGCGGCAAAGAAACCTGGCGCTTTTCTGGAATAAAAACATTGAAAGTTTCTTTACCGACAATCATTTCTCAAATAAATGAAATGTCGCTGGAACTTTTCAATTAATCATTGAATGACACATGTGATATTTTGGAAGATGATATTCGAATGCATGTAGAGATTTTGAAAATTATTCAAATTTAGTGAAAGGGGAACCCTTTAAAGTAAAATGAATACTCTAGGGTTTCTTGGCCTCTGATTTCAAGCTGGAGTTATGCATGTTCTGTAAATCGACATTACAAGTTGCATAAGAGTCTGATTATACTATTGATAGATTATCGGAGCGATATTTCAAAATGATGAACGTACAGAACGTTTAAAAGGATTTCTTTCTTTGTCATCCTGTCGGCACAGCATTTTGTAAATTCATTATTGCTTTTGAGTACATGGTCTTTGGACAAGGGCCAAAAATCCAGATCAAGAATTGGCCAGATTCTTTTTGCCAGATGCATTTTGCCCCCGGCGTGTGCCATAATCTTCATGCAATTTCCATTCTAGGACTTTCTATGGTATTGTTAATTTCTATTGCAGCTTCGGATTAATGAGATTTTATTATTTTATTTGAGACTTCCATAGACAACTTAATGTATTTATCATGGATTTTTAGGGCAGTAATATCAGACATAGGCGAGGCTGCGTCAGAAGCCGAGACTGTCTGATATTTCTGCCCGCAAAATACATGATGTAATGCTATTGTATGTAACTCTTGAGTACAAGAGTATGCTATTGTATTGCAATTCTTGATTGCTGTTGGTCACAGATAATTGGGAGATGAAGAAATCTTTGATTGACTTTTATTGAAGTGTTTGAAAATTTGCTCTCTCAATAATGAATCATTGCCCTCCAATGCAGAAAACACTTCTAACATGTTTCAATCATTTCTATGACCTTGAGAGTAATGGAGAGCGATATGCAACATTCGTTTTAGGCGCGAAGAGGTGTTCCATTCAATGCAGTTGCAAGCGCATGATTATATCTTTCGATATATGATTCGAAAAGTGGCAACACTGATAAAACCGCATGCATTTATAAATTTCTATTTAGAATTTATAAAAATGCTTATAATGTGATTATTCTTGATCACAACTTCTATCAGCTGTTTTTCACTTTCATATCGCTTGAGATATGGAAAAAAATTGTCTAAGGCACTACATTCAATGGATTGACACTGTTTTCGGATTTTTCCGTAGTGATCGATAGCTATGCATTCGTTAATGTAGTATTTCCTATAGTCTGATTTGTAATACTCTTCATAATTATTCACTGAGTTAAATATAATTCCTTCAAAAGGTCTTTTCACAAAAGGGAAGATGATCGACTTAGAATATCGCTGAGGAGGCTCCAGCACGCGAACTGTGTTTGATTCATTCCAATAATAGAATATGTCAACAAAAGTTACGCAATCATATTCTTTCTTTTTTTCTTTAACACTGACTTTACAGCCAATGTCCATTTGGTAATGTTGAACTTGTCTATCCGTATCGCGAAAACGAAAGCTTGTGTCATTTAAAGAGAGGTTAGTGAGTAACCGCTTTACTCGCTGCTTGTCTGAACGGCGAATGCGAAAATCGAAGTCATCATCGTAAGGTATTACTCCGTGATAACGCCAGGATCCTATAAGAGTACCTGCATAAAGAGATAATTCCAAGTTATGTGCATCGAATAACTCTTTCAAAATACGGAGAGCACGCCGAATCTCTGGTCTGTCTCTCGCACGAATGCCATTTCTTCTGTAGCAATTAAGAGTTCCATTTGAGTAAGTCTTTCCTGTAGATCGCGGTTGGAAGATGTTTTTGCAGCCAGTGGATAATAAATTCAAGGAGATGACTGGTGACGGTTCAATCAGAATTGTAGTACTTGCATTTATGCGGTGAGAATAGTCACTTTTCAGCACATCCAATATTTCGTAATAACACACTTTCGGTATCCTGTGCCGATCAGATAATGGAAAGATAGCATTGGATATCCTACGATAAAATGACTTGGCGGGAACTAGTGATCTTTCATAATTCACATAGAAAAGAAAATCCGACACAATTAAAATTATGGTCATTAAAATGACGAAGCACACTGTTTTAATGTATTTCATTATTCACGTAGCGAGTCCGGGCGAATTCGTGTTAATGAAATGCGTTGGACACAATATATATAACGTCTCAGTCTAGTGAACGTGCGTAATTGGTCAATCGAGACAGAAACTCCAGCATTCATCACTCAATGAAAAACTTGTATCCTCAGAGTGGCTGTGTTGACCTTTCGTACGTAAATCACATCACGAATTTAACTTTATAATTGAGTTAAATTTAAGCCAGCAACATACTGAGATACGAAGGACGGAGATTTCCGTCTTTCAGCTTAATAGTTGAAATACTGCGGACAGAAATCCTTGTCCTCGTCGTTTCAATGTCTTACTGAGTACAGATATCTCCGTCTATAAATTTTAAAATCTGTATTGAAATGTGCTTGTGTACGGTAATAGATAATGCATAGATTTGAGGTCATTATTTGCTATAATTACCGAGAGCCAAAGGCTCGAGGTCATTATGACAAATAATGACCGAATAAATCTATGCATTATCTGTCACAATGCATGACTTTTTCCATAGAAGTCTGTACCAGGTTAAAAATTTCCAATCATGAAAATAATTACCTGCCTCGTGTTACGATAATGCATAATTTTGTGAGACTTTCTATGTCCACAGGTTAATAAGTTCCACGAAGCAGGTAATTATTTTCCAGGATTCTAGTGTTATATATATTTACCAACAATAGTAACAAATATACAAAAAATCATTATATACTTTGTTAACTTTGTTCTTACAGGATAACTTTGTTCTTATGAAAGCCATGACTTTTGAATATTCTTCGCTTTCCTTATGGGAGATCTTCTCTGTCAGTCTTTGCAAGAACTTTTGGCATTCTTTGCCCACTCCCTCATTGGTTCCGAAAATCAATGGTGTAAACACCCCGTGTTCCACATCAATTATTTTCTGAAGATATTGTCATTTCCTGATTGGAAATTATTAGCCTGGTGCAGACTTCCATGGAAAAAGTCATGCATTATAACAGATAATGCATAGATTTATTCGGCCATTATACTCAGTGACAAAAAGAATGAAACAAGTCCTGATATGAGTACTTATGACTTAAACTTGGTTGTACTGTAAGTTTGTTTGTTGTTTGTAAAAGGAGAACTCGAATGCTTTACTCAAAAACATTTAATTTGATACTCATGATTTTATCAACTTAAGTTAGAAACGGGTGTGACCACCGCGAGCATCCAAACAGGCATCGATGCGTGAGGGCATGGATGAGCACAGTCGCTGGATGAATGCCAGGTCTAAGAGGTTCCACTGCTCGATCAGTCTGTCGGCCAACATCTTCAAAGACACTGGTGGGTGGTTGTACCTCTCCCTCACTCTGCGACCAAGTTCATCCCAGCAGTGCTCGATGGGGGAGAGGTCGGGAGAACGTGAGGGCCATTCCAAGGTTGGGATTCCACTGCTTGCTATCCTGTTAGAGACCACTGAAGCGCGATGGGGCCTTGCGTTGTCATCCTGAAAAATCAATTGATTCGATGTCACTGCTGGAACCACGACCGGTGTCACGATCTCGTCGGCATATCGCTGTCCTGTCAATGTTCCTTTCACTACGATTGCTGGTGTTTTTCCATTGTGCCAGATACCGGCCCGAACCATGACACTACCGCCGCCGTACCGGTCGTGTTCTTTGACGCAACATGGAGCAAATCGTTCACTTGGCAAGCGATGAACACGGATCCGACCATCGTTGAAATCGAGAGTAAACCTCGATTCATCAGTCCAGAGCACACGTTCCCACAGACTGTCACTCCACGACTGATGACCTTGACACCACGTCACTCGTCTCTTTCTTTCTTCTGCTTTCCAACGACACCACCACCTCCATACAACGACCCTTGAAATTTTCAATTCTTTCGCAACAGTTGTAGAACTTTGCCCACAACGCATCATCCCAATTGCCGTTCCTCTGGTAAAGTTATCGTGCGCCATTTCATAAGTCAAATCTGGTCAGCAGTAGGTGGTGATTCTGTTCAACTTCTAGCTGTTACTGTGATCAATATCAAATTTTGAAATTTGATGGTCCTATATCATTTCCCTTATCATATGGAGTTCAATGGTGATACATAGAAAGCGAGATATAATCTCAAACCATAGAAAAAATGAAACAAACTTCCATTCAAGTCAATGATAGTTGGTTTCATTATTTATGTCAGTGAGTATATTTGTCTTAATAACCTCGAGCCTTTGGCTCTCGGTAATTATAGCAAATAATGACCTCAAATCTATGCATTTTCTATTACATAATTCCATCCTATTTAGTAGCTTAAGTTCTGCATCTATGCCTTTGTCTTCAAGTTATTCGCATTCAGGATGTTCTTAGCTCAATGGTCGGTGGTGTCAGGTTGATTTAAATTGTCCAATCAGAAGCGTAAAATGATGCACAGAAAGTAATCGATTAAACTATGGACGTCTAGATCCATGATTAACCTAATCAACAACACGATGCACGTGAGGCCTAGTTTCCAAATTTCTTTCAGTTTATTGTCAGCAATGGATAACGAAGTGGATTTAGATTAATCGGATGACAACCTTGACAATTATGAAAGTGATGGTGATTTGGATGAATTACCAAATTTTCAACAGAATGGTTTGAAACTAATACACTTGATGTTGATGGCTGCCTACCTTATTTTGATGATACTTTCTATGGAGCTTCTGGATTGATAGGGGATGGCTTTTTTGTATATTTTCATTCAAACTATGAATTGCATGAAGTTTTTTCCTGATCAAAATGTCGGTTAGTTTCAAGAATCATGTATACTCGTATCACGGTGCTCAACCTTTAAGATATGCCTTTCATGCCTTTCACCAACAAAATTCTTCTATGCTCTAAAGAGTCTGGCAGACATTTCTCACATGCTGTGCACCCGTTATATATGATTCGATGAACCCTTCTGTCAATTCCTGTCAGCACTTTACTGTTCTTCTTAGAAAGGCAAACAAAAACTGGACAGGCATATTCCAGGATGGACCGAATGAGCACAATGCAAATTTCGTGGAGTTTTGCAGCTGACACTAAAGTCTTCAGCTTGCGAATGATATGTATGCGCTGACTTGCCTTGCACCGTAAGTATTCGATGTGATCATTCCAAGCTAATTTATCATTTAAAATCACACCCAGAAGCTTCAAAATATGAACATGGTTGATACAGAGAGGAGGATCAAATGATACAGGATTTCTTGACACAAACATAACATTTGACTTCTCGCGATTAAGTGTCAGCCTGTTATTGACACACCAAAGCAACATATTATGCGTCTCACATTCAATGTCACGACGAATGCAGTCCAAATCACTACTTTTTAGTGGTATCACAATCGTTACATCATCAGCGTATTTAACAGTTACATGCGAAGCTTTTGATGAAAGAACGTTACCGACAAATAGGCAAAAAATCGCGGGTCCCATCACAGAGCCCTGTGGAACCCCTTTCTCAATGCTCAAAATGCGGGAAAAATGATCATTCAGCTTTACTATTGCTTTCCTATTATGAAGATATGAGGCTAGCCAAGAAATCAGAGAAGATGGCAAATTCAGTTTTGACATTTTAGATAAAATCAAATTGTGATCAATACTATCGAAGGCACGAGATAAGTCGTAACTCAAAATAGCACATCCAAATAGTTTGGGATCGTCATAGAATTTGAGAGCTGAATCAATAACCGCAATAAGTGCCGTGGATGTCGAAGCACCTTTCCTGAAACCATGCAGTTCGTAACCATAAGCATTTACAAAACGCTCGCCAAAATACCTGAGCACTAAACGTTCCAAGATTTTAGCTGGAAAGGGAAAAACAGATATGAAACGCATCTTATTGACTTGTGGAGGATTGGTTTTCGAAATAGGAGTAACAATCCCAACTTTCCATGCTGAAGGAAAAACACACTCTTTCAATGAAGCTGCAAAGATTGTCGCCATTGGCTGAGCAATAATATCAGCAAGAATTTTATAAATTCGAGTCGGTATTGTGTCTATGCCACCACTTTTGATTGTAGGTAAACGAGTAAGTTGACTGTGTACTTCCATTTCAGATATGTCGATGTTCCACTGATCAGTTTCTGTATAGCTCACATCATTGGCAGCACCATCATTGCTAAATGAATTAGATATTTCATCAGCTAAAGCGTCGATTAATCCCTCAAGTGACACAATATCAGCCACTAATTTGGAAAGAGGGTCTTTCCCTCCTTTTTTAGAATGTTTTGCAACAACTTTCCACAAACCGTTAGTAGTTGACATGGCTTTTTCTGCCCAGCGCTGCTTCGCATGCAATATTTCAACTTTAACCTTCTCCTTCAATGTCTTATACCTACTCCAGTCTCTAGCACGAAATGCTGCCCAATGGTCATTGATTAATTTCTTCAATAAAGGGGTAATCCACTCTTTATCATGATCACTCATATAAACATATGTATATGGAATACAGGAGTCAGGTAATGTTTTTAGACACTCATGAAACAAATTCCATTGTGATTCCACACCGACAACACTCGTCAAAAGGCCATTCCAGTCATATTCAGATGCTTGTCGGAGGAGTTCATCGAGATTTGATTTCCTGAAATCATAAACTTTGTGATAACGACTACGTGTATTTTCTGTACTTGAAGAATTTGGATTGCATGTAACCATCAAATGATCCGATGTTGCGAGAGGATCATCATACGAGGTATGCTTACCATTTGGGTCATAGATCGCAGAAAGGTCCTTCGAAACGAGGATGTGCATGATCAAGGATATTCCCCTGTCTTGTTGGCTTTGTGACGAGATCAAGTAGGTCAAGATCTGCAGATAGTGAAATACTATTAAAATGATTCAAATCTCCAGGAATTACACGGCTATAATTAGACTTGGTAGACATGAATTCATCAGAAATAGCAACAATACGTCGGTGTAGGCATTTCAGGGAATCAGCACATAAACTTGGCGGAATGTATAAGCACATCAGCAAGATGCTAAACGAATAAATGTCAAGAATTAGATAGTCAAAATCATCGGAAATTGCATACTTAGACGTAATGTCACAGAAAGATGAGTTTGATTTGAGATAAACAGCTACTCCTCCCCCTCTCCGATAAGAACGATCTGCTCGACAAGAAACATAGCCAGGTACGTCAATAAGAGTAGAATCCACGGTGGAATTAAGCCAAGTTTCAGTCACACATGTAATGTCCATCTTTTTAACCGCAACAGAAATCTTAAAATCATCTATTTTAGGAAGTAATGATCGCGCATTAATCAGTGTAATGGTGGGATATGAAGCAACGTCTGGTGATAAAAGTTTCAATGAAAAGACTGCTGTTGAATACTACCATAGGATTCAGTCAGAACAATTTTTCCTTTCTTAATAGTCACATTTTCACCATTTGCCCGTCGACTTTGCAATTGTGTTCGTAGCATCCTATTTCTCTCTCTTTCCAGTTTGGTTTGGTCAGGGCTTGTGCACATATGTTTGAAGGCTGAGTTATTTCTGAAGTATTTAGCCGTATGCAAAATGTTCGCTCGTACTCTGCTATCAGAGCATTTAATTCGAAGGAGACGTGGTCTTCCAGAACTGCCACCAATTCTACCGATTCTATTGTGTTCAGTTACATGATCAGGATGAGATTCTACAGCCATGAGTGTGTCTTTAACTGATTGGTTATCATGATCAGCTCTTTCCTGAACACTCCCAGATGTTTTTTCAGGAACACCAGAGAAGATAAGATATCTGCGCCGTTTCATCCGCTCGCATATCTCATCGCCCATTCCATCCATCATTGATATACTCTCCATTTTCAGAACCTCATGCTCCATTTGCAATTTATCATGTCGCTTTCGTAAATCTTCATGTTTTTCCAATAGATCGCTAAGCTTATCGCAAACAGGTCGATGATACTTTTGCAACTGAGCATCCAATAGTTGCGATAAACTCTCATAGCTAAGAATAGCATGTGAAGATTTATCATCCGGGGACAATGAGATTCATTGATTTTGATTTCTTAGATGTACAAGGGCTTTTGTCATCTCTTTCTTGGTTATCTGAGTTCTTTTGAACAATTCAGCCTCTGATAATGCAATTATTTCTTCAACCGTCACTATGGTTCTTAGATACAAACTGGACAAAGTCGAACCGCAGTCCCTCCACAGAATATGCCACCGAATAGTGCAAATCACACCAGACTATCACAACAATGGCTTGAACGAGAGTATTACATATAGTTATTCCGGAAAGTCCTGCGTTCTTTGACCTTGATTACGTCAATCCACAGTCAAACCAGACAACACCAGAAGTTACAAATGAATAGAGATCACGATCAAAATCGACGAGAAACAATTTTATTATGAATGATCAACACTGGGCAAAATTATGAATGATCGAAGCAGAATCGACGAATGATTTTATCACAGAATCACTGGGCGGACTACAAGCTTCACAACGATGTAAAATTTGACGGACTTAACGTAGATGAAACTGAATTGCAGCAGACAATACCACAAGCAATGAATGTTCTGCAAGAGCACACGTGCGCACGTAGTTGCTAGTAGTGTGCGTACCTAAGCCGAGCCAAGCCGAACTTATGGCGGCTCGGCTTGAAATCATCTTCCATCGGCTCGGCTTGAAATATATCGTTGAAAATATAAAGTTTAATATAAGGTTTAATATAGGTGTAAGATAGATTTTTATTTAATTTTTTGTGGTAGGCTAACTAAATTTGGCGATATTTAATAAGTAGTCCAAACTATTAGGATTAATGATTTATAGAATTAAAAGACTTACCTCAGAGTAAGAGTTAAGGTATACAAAAATATTTTTTAGATAATATAGAATTCGATATATTTAGATGAACTTTTGATCATACACGATATTTATGGGTAGGCCTAATCTCAATCGTAGTTATAAAACGAGGTTTATACTTTACACAGCCATGGGTTTTTTCAAAGTCTTATTTTTCATCATTCAACTCATTTTGCAGCCTACCAAATGAATGAATTTGTAATTCAAAAAACATCTGTTTAATGAATTTGAAAAAAGTTATTTCGAATTATTTCCCGAATTTTTGTGACATACATTATGAAAGCATAAATTTATCAACGAATTAAAATTCATTCATTTAGGATAAATCAAAGAAGTTCCAATTGATTATGGAAAGTAAATGCAAACTGTAATGCCTTCTTTTGGTACACAAAGAAGAAAATATTGCAGACATCATCAAGATTTTCAACGACATTCATCCCAATATTCAGTTCACTTTCGAACAGGAGTCCAACGATGCATTTTCCTTTTTAGATGTCTTAATATCCAAACTACTGGATGACAAACCCAAACTTGAAATCTATAGAAAACCAACATGGAGTGTTTTGCACACAAACTTTCACAGCTCTGTATACCGAAGAAATACAAAATTGGCTTGGTTATGACGCTAACATATCGGGCTCATATCGGGCATCCTCTGATACCCTGAACGAAGAATTGGATTTCATCAAAAGAACAATTCGATTAAATGGATATCCTGAGTCATTTTTTGATAAGTAATCAATAAAAGAGTTGTCAGTGAGAGAATATGTTTATTGACATGAAAAGAAGAAAATATTCTTGAGACTTCCATTCAATGGAGACAAAAGAGTAGTAATCCCATGGCAGGCGCAAGGACAAAATGCGAAACGATGAGTCATCATGCTGACTCAGCCCCCCCCCCCCTCTGGAAGGAAGGAAGGAGTTGGTCAAGGATGTGATGGAAGGATGGGTCCGAGAGGAGGAAACTGTTCCCTACCCCCCCCTCTGGAAAGAAGGAAGGAGGAATGATGAGGCAAGGGGTGGAGCGGCAGAGTTGGAAAAAAGGCGGGTGTTGGATGTTTTGGGATGAGAAAAGTCGTTTTTCGGGCAGAAGGAGGGTTCGGATGGGAAAACGGAGGCCAGATTCGGAATCTACGTGAAATTTTGGGTGGGGAAGGAAGGCAGGAGGAGTTTTCCTGGGAGGCAAGGGGTGGAATCTCTGAAAACGGCAGAGTTGGAAAAAGGCGGGTTTTGGTGGTTTTGGGATGAGAAAGTCCATGTTTCAGGCAAAAGGAGTGCTCGGACGGGAAAACGGAGGCCAGATTCGGACTCTACGTGAAATTTTGGGTTATGAAGGATGTTCCCAGCGAAATCGGAGAGAAAAATTTTGAGGACGTCCCCCCTCTCCTGCCAAACTTCCAACTTTGGTGTTAGAAATCGTAGAAAGTCATGTGATAGCTCATTTGAAAGCTAAGAGTGAGAAAAATGCAGTGGAAAGCTCAGTTTGGACTACTTTTCCTGGGTTTAGGGAGGAAAATGGCAGGAAAACGTCAGAGTTGGAAAAGTCGGGTGTTGGAGGTTTTGGGATGAGAAAAGTCGTTTTTCGACAGGAAGGAGATCTCGGATGGGAAAACGGAGTGTAAATTCGGTCGTTTTGACCAATTTTGGGTCTAGGAACTTCTTCCCAACTCAATCGAAGAGAAAAAGTCCTGACCCCCCCCCGAGGCTAACTTTGCTTCTAGTGGATGGATTTTGTCTTATAGATATTCATTTGAAAGAGGAGAAAAAACTGCCAAATGACATTTTTTGTCGCGAGTCAATCGGATCAGCCGTTCAAAAGTTAGAGCTGTTACAAGATTTTAGGAATTTGCGAAAAAATCCTAAGTGTCAGAGCCACTTAGTATGGAAAAAATTTTGAAAATTTTCAAAGTTCCGAATTACGACCTGGGACCCTTACCAAAACATTTTTCATCAAATTTTACCGACCCCCCCCGATAGCGATCTTCCAACTTTGGTTCCAGAGATCGTAGAAGGTCGTGCAATAGCTCGTTTGAAAGTAAAGAATGAGACAAATGCAGTGGAAAACATGGCTTGTTCCTACCTGCCTTCGTTTAGAGGTGAGACGTTATTGAAAATTTGGGACATTGGCGAAAAACGACAGAGTTAGAATTTTTACGAAAATCGCTCTAGCGGGTGAAGCAAGCCTCGGACGGGAAAACAGAGACCAGATTTGGAATCAGCGTGCCATGTTACACCTGAATGTCATTCATGCTATGTCTCCAAAGTGAAAGGAGAAAAACTGCCAAATGACATTTTTTGTCGCGAGTCAATCGGATCAGCCGTTCAAAAGTTAGAGCTGTTACAAGATTTTAGGAATTTGCGAAAAAATCCTAAGTGTCAGAGCCACTTAGTATGGAAAAAATTTTGAAAATTTTCAAAGTTCCGAATTACGACCTGGGACCCTTACCAAAACATTTTTCATCAAATTTTACCGACACCCCGCCGGGAGGGTATGAGTGAAAAGGGATGAAAAAAGTTTTGGGATAGGTTCAAGTTTTAAATTCTGAAGTTTGGAATTTTTCAAAATTTTCACCACACTGGAGCTCCCACACTTAGGAATTTTTTCACTTGTGGCATGTTACATGGACATGTGCTGAGTCACCTACTTCCCATAGTCACATGAGAATGGTTTAGGTGTCATCTGATAGAGAATTGTGAGACTAATCGATTGCAAGTAACCGCGTGTCGCTACGATGAATACTTTCGAAGATGGAGCCATTTTAAGTTTTCTTCTGTGCATATATAAACCCCCGCAACGTAAGTCTGATCACTTCATCGAAAGACGAGGTAAGCGACGGTCGTCGCTCTGAGCTCCCGATGTCGGGATTTCACATTACTCTATCTTTTGAAGTAGGCAAGCTATCTTCTTACTTCAAAGTTTGTGTGATAGAGTTTTATAGTGTCTTTACTACTGATAAAATTTTTTAAAAGTAGTATGAGTAGTAAAATGCCGAATTTTTTTAAAATTCTTAATTTTCAATTTTTTCAAAGTTTTAACATGTAGTCTGAGGTTTTCAAGTATGCTGAGTTCAAATCTGCTATCAGATTTTAAATTTGACTAAGTCTAAGGCAGCTTTGAGGGGTTAGATCCCAGCTACTGATCACTACCTTTGACTCGGCGTTCCTGTTACCACTTCGGGGCAGTGACAATGATGTCTTAAGCTGTAAATAGCGGGTATCGGGGAAGATCTTTCACTTCCCTAGTGATCGGTACAAGGCCTTCAGGCTGTCGACGGGATCGAGTGCCACTCACTACACTTAAATCTATCATTCCTCACTAAGTGTAATGCTTTAGGAATATGACTGTACTACATGATTCCAAACTTATACAAATTTCATTATCTTACAGTTAGCCATGGCAAACGACAAGAACCGCAAGTTTCATGTGAAAATGTGCGTATGTGGGCGAATCAATCGCAGTGCGGACGCCAAGACCCATGTCAAGAAGGCGGGCACCGACCACATGATTATCCTGAGTATGATTGCTTGTGTGAAGTGTAGGGTGTTGAAGGGAGATGAGAATGAGGTGAAGCTTTACCGAGCGCATGCTGATTGTACTGGAGGTTTGGTGAATGACCATGGATTTGCCAAGTTGATTGTTGAAGAGAGAGAGAAAATGTTGAAGATAGAGCGAGACGCCAAGGTGGAGAATGCTGTGGAGAATGCTGAGGTGGAGAAAGCTGTTGCTCCGTTGGAGGCTGAGATTCAGCGGAAGAGAGTGTTTGAGAGTGATGATGAGGATGATGTGGATTTAGATAGGGAGCGTGTGAGGAAGCGTGTGAGGAAGTTGAGCTCTTCTTCCTCGGAGGTGTCCGACATCGTTGCTGAGGACCCCCGCAGAGCTCATCTTCCCCAACAGTGAAGGGTGGTGGGAAATGCGTGCATTAGGCGAGGTGGATGAAGAATATGGCAACGAAGCATATGTCGCAGCAGGCGGCACATGCTTTGTTGGTGAATAAATATGAAAGTTTGAAGAAAGTGAAAGACGAAGTGGTGAATGAGTTGGATGACTTGAAAAAGAAGGATCTGAAGTCTAAGGAGGTAGCGGATGAGAATATCCGAATGAGGCGTGATGTGACAGATTTGAAGAAGGAGACGCGAGAGTTGGAAGAGAAGAATGATGACTGTGAGAAGAGGGCGAGTGCTGCAGAGAGGAGAATGAGAGATGCAGAAGCAAAGTTTGAGGAGATGATGAAGGAGATGACTGTGTTGAGAGCGAGGAATGTGGAGTTGGAGAGGAATGTGGCTAGGCGGGGTGATGAGAGACAGGCGTTTGAGAAGTTGGAGCGCATGAGGGATGAGTGGAATCGCTTGAATGAGGATAGGTTGTTTGAGTTTCACATCCCTATTCGGGATAATCATCTGGACGGTCAGGTTATTGTCAATAAAAACCTAGATGACTCCATCATATGTTATAACGGACACCCCCAGTAGAAATGCCTACACGCCACACTCCGAATGCGTGGGCACTTGACCGCCTCCTCAGTTCGGAAGCGCGCGAAACTGCCTAAGGATGCCTAACTCGGTAAGTGAAAATCAAATGAGATAGTTTATCCTATTCTAACACATATCATTTTCATTGCAGATCTTTCCCCCTGCCTTCAGTCCCGAGCATGAGCCAACGGCTCTGATAAGGGCCACCCCATGGTGGCAAAACATGATAGAACCTCCTCGCGGTTTGCCCTGGGCAGTCTTCAGACTGGCGAATACTATCATTACGTTGAATCTGCTATCAGTCAACTTGAACGTTACAAATGAAGTTCGGTGTAATACTTCCTTTCGACGGGCGTTCCTGTTCAGGACGGCGGTGAAACCCGTAGCCATGTATACCGCATGGGACATTTGGCAATGGTCAATCTTGTTAAACCTCTCTGCGTCATGTTTGCAAGTGATTGCCTCTGTCTCAACGTAGTGTGCATTCGAGCCAGGGTGACATTTAGCCATCTGTCGAAGGTTACCTTATAAACTTTCCATTGCATACGATATGAGAATGAACCACGAGTTCTACTTGTCTCCATCAATGAGACGAATTGATGAATGGAATGAAATGGGAGGACACCCTTGCACCACATGCAACACATCAGACTTCTCTCTTCAGTAGTGAACAAGCTCTTGTCAGTGTCGTCAGAAACTTTATCATGTTGTACAAAAGTTTTACTGCAACACAGGTTGATGTATAGTTAGAAAAGTTTGATCATGGCGTTTTATGAAACATAAATGTCATAAAGTGCGAGCGTTAGTGTAGTCAACTAGTTTTGCTGCGACACACGTTTGTGAAAGTAAAGTTTGATCATTGAAGTTTTATGACTGAGCGAACTCATCACAGCACTAGAAAGTTTTATCGAAAAGATTTTACTGCACAGTGTAGATTGTCTTGTAACTTACTTTCAGTGCTAGAAAGTTTTATTGGAGACAGTTGCCAAATGTTCCCTTATTAGAAATTCAAACTTCATGACTGTTAGATTAGCTTCATCAGGTTTACTAAAAGCAGTTCTCTACTGCAGCGAGACTCAGAGTTTAGAATGTTATATGAAAACAGTGTTCACAACAGCATTAGAAAGTTTTACACAACACAAGTGTCATGAAAAAATACTTTATTTGGTCTTTGATTTAACATCATTGAAACCCACTTTACTAATAGCATTGACAATATGGCTTATTTTATTCAGAAGCAAATGATCACCGTAACCATGAAAGTTGTCCATCCGAGAAATAATCTTCCGCAGATGTCGTGTATAAAACTCAGAAGCATCAGTAACATATTCTTGTCCATAGGAACGAAATTGAAAGTCAACACTTTCCACTTCTTCACCATGTGGAAAATGAATGTAATTGACATTTGCAATTAAGTGAGCCTTGATGAGACTGTTTTTGAAATAAGATATCAACTCCGTAAATATTTTTCGTGTATAGTCTAAACATGCTTCCAATTCTGTCCCCTCCCTTTGAAACTCAAGGATGTAATCTTGTATTAAGCCTCCGAAGCACTCTTGATGAAAACGAATCGTGCAATCATCATGTTTCAATGTATTGACTTCAGGTGCCATGGTTGAGTCTATTGCTAAACAACATTTTTGCCTAACACGATTTCAATAACGCGTTACAAACGTGCGTGCGCACATCGGGAATTCTAGCTCGTCTGTGATTGGACGAGAGGTCTCATCCATTCACCGCTTAGGAAAATCTTATAAAAGGCAGTGCACCAGCTCTGCTCTTCACATTTATCTTTCACAAGATGAGTATCGGTGAGCTCCTGCTATCAGGTTGTTTTGACTTGCTATCAAGTTGAATAGTCTCTTGCTATCATATCTTCTGCTCATAAAACATATCATCGCTGTAATACCTCCTTTGCTCGAGCGTTCCTTCGGGACGGCGGGTACTGCTGTAGAGGGATTGTGTTCTACGGGTTGTTCGTCGTTTGTTAGACCGAAACCTCTGAGCCGTTGCTCATGTTGGGCGTTCGACTTCATACTCAACGTGACGCTTTCTCCCGTCAGGTCAGAGTACTTCAGCCATTCGACAAAGGTTAGTCTTTATGACATGGAGTAGAGTGAAATGTAACTCATTAGATATCACTTCAATGATTGTTCCCAAACGTTGACTAGGCAAATGAAACGATTCTCATCTTTCCTTTTCCGTGATTGAAATCTGCTAGCGTAATCTGCAATCGACTATCTACCATGGAATTGACAAAAATTGATAACTACCGCATTGCTGTCGAGATGGAAAAGGCTACCATCGAGCAATGTAAGTATTTGTATCAAGGTTGACTCTATTACTAACATCATTATGGTAGACATCCCACTTAAAATCAAGAGTCCCTCCCTTATTTTGTTCATGTTTAAAACGAATCCAAATTAACCTCTGCTTATCTTTGCTGTCATTCTTTTTCAGTGGATGAATGTATTCGTAATGTGGAACCCGTCCCCCAAGGAGTAATCGGGGAAGCCTATGAGCGACTTGGCAAGTGTAGGTATCTTTAACATTTCATGTTTAGACTGTTACAGATCCTCTGCATCATCCTGGTCTCATTATCTAATCTCTCTTTCCTGTCTACAGATATGGCGAAGATGAAGAAGTGGGAGGAAGCCGCGAGGCGGAGATTCGAAGCTGAATTTCCGGCCCTACCTTCCCGCCCATCTATCTCCGCCCAAGGTTCGACCCCTCTCTCGAGCATCGTCATCGCCCAACCTCCACCGCTTGCTCCGCTCCCTGCAACCTTCCCTGTTCCAGTCCCTGCTCCTCGTCACCACGTCCCTCCAACACCGAAGCCCAGGACCCTTCCACCCTCGGCTCGCGTCCCTCTCCTACCTCCTCCGCGTTCATCCTTGCTGCCGGAGTTGCAGTCGTGATTGGGATAAGGGGGATAAGACTTCAAACTTGAAATGATAGTCATGTTACTAATCTCTTTTCTCTTTTTCTCAACAGATCTGGCGGTCTACCTCCTGGACGGCGACGTTCCCTCCCGTCCCATCATGAACCCAGCTTCGCCACCACCACCTGCAGCGGTCGTGCTCCCTCTTCTCTCCGTCAAGTCGGTGGAGAGACTGTTGGAGCAGGAGGAGTTGGAGATAGTCGGAGAGGAGAGGGAGATGCAAGTCGAAGAGAAGGACTTTCGATGCCAGCGGTGTGACAGGGTCTTCGCCTCAGCCTACAATGTGAGACGTCACACCGCTGGCCATGCCTGCAGGGGAGGAAAGCGCCGACCGATCTCTCAACGGCCCAAGTGTGAAGGTTGTGGACGCACGTTCTACAACAACTTGCGAGTCCACATCGAAGGCGGTTCCTGTTGCAGTGTGAGGCAACCACCAACGTTATCAGGTAGGAAGCATCCTTCATCGCACGTCGGCTTTTCCTGTTCTTCGTGCCAGAAGACCTTTCCTACAGAGTTTGTTCTTTCTTCGCACACACTCTGTCACACTCATCCCACTGAGCTTTACACTGACAACAACGTCACTCTAAGGCTGAGCAAGTTTTCCCTTGAGAGGCTCGTTCGCGACTATGAGCTGGAAAGCTCTGAAGCTGTGCAAGACATTCATCCTTTCTCGATGAATAATATAGGCTTAATTCATCAAATGTTGGCGAGTTTAGATAGATTTTTACTTAAGGGCATGTTCTATCTCACTGCTCGTTTCAATAAAGTAGACAGTAGCACGGGAGAAATAGAGTCCACTGTGACCATTAGGATAGCCTCCTGTGCTGCTGATCTCATAGGTGATGTAAACGAGTGGATAGAGAGACATGCGACCTTTCTCGTCAGCAACTTAAATAAATTTAATGAAAGAGACAGCGGTCTGGTCTTTGATGGGATAGAGAAAGTAGACATCAAAAACAATCTCTTAGAAAATTTTCAAGGGAGCGGTTGTTTCACCCTCCCCAAAGCACTGGCTGACAAAAAGGCTGTCATCAATGTAGAGTGTCAGTGCCAGTGTTTCAAGTATGCCGTCCTCTCCATTCTTCACTACAATGATATAAAGGTACATCGTGAACGAATCACTCACTATCGTGAACGGGAGGATGAGCTTAAGTTTCACGGGTTAGATGTCAACACATTAGATTTCAAAGGCATCGCCCAATTTGAAAAATTGAATAACATTAAGATCGTCGTCCATCTCTGGGAAAAAGGTCTGAAGGGCGTTGGGTATAACAACCACCAAAGTAACTTCGACCGGGTTGTCAATCTCTCCTAGTCTATAGCGACAACAACCCAGAATGGCATTATTGCGGCATTCCTAAAATTTCAAAGTTATACCATCGTCAAGCAACCTATAGGAACAATTTCTACTACTGTGATCGCTGCACACGGCGCTTTAGGTCAAAACCATTTTTTGAAGAGCATTATGAGTGGTGCTCTCGGGGTAAACTTCAAATGGAAGTCATGCCCAAAGATAAATTGTATAGGTACGAAGAAAACGGCAATGAGCTCAGTCCCATATGTACCATCTATGCGGACATTGAATGTTATATTGACCAAGAAGACCTAAGTCATGAGCCAGCAGCCATTGCCTGTTATGAAGTTTGGCATTCATATTATAGGAACCAAAATAAAATGCATGTGTGGCAAGGCGAGGAGTGCGTTGAAAACTTCCTCAACTTTTTAGATAGGAAAGCCCGCTTTCATCAACGCTATGAAACGGAGCTGACTAGGAAACCCATGTGCTTCACAGAAGCCGATAAAATCAAGTTTGATAGGACCACGGAATGTCCCCGCTGCTGTTCATCCTTTGATGATCAGCAACATAAGAAAGTGAGGGACCATTGCCATCTCAGTGGTAAATTTAGGTCTGCCTTATGCAGTAAATGCAATATGAAACTTAGGCTCAAACGGCGAACGCTCCCCGTCATCTTTCATAACTTTAAATGTTATGATTCTCACATCATCATTCCCCATAGATTCGGTAAAATGAAATCCTGGTCATCCAAAGTGATTGCACAAAGTAAGGAAAAATTTATGTGCATCACTGCTAAAGTTCAAGTCGATAAGACGAAGGAGGGGAAGCCTGTCTTCTATGACATAAAGTTTCTAGACAGTTTCCAGTTTATGTCTTCTTCCTTAGCCGCGTTGGCTAATAATTTAGAAACACTTCCCCATCACTCAACATTTAATGAAAGACTATCCCAACATAAGTGACAGTCTGATGCGACGGAAAGGGGTGTTTCCTCATAGTTATTTTAGTTCAATGGACACATTGAAAGAGACATCCCTTCCGTCCATCGATAAATTTAAAAATGATTTGACGGGTGATGACTGTTCGCTGGATGATTATAGGTATGCAGAGCAAGCATGGTTAGAATTTAGATGTCCCACTTTTGGTGACTACATGCTTGCCTACCTAAAATTAGACGTCTATCTGTTGGATGACGTGTTTGAGACTTTTAGGAAAGTCACATTGGAACAGGACGCGCTAGACCCCGTCCATTTTGTTAGTCTGCCGGGTCTGTCCTATCAGTCAGCCTTCAAGATGACGAAAGAGAGCATTCATTTACTGCAAGATGCAGAAATGTACACGTTATTTGAACGTGGTATTAGAGGTGGCTTAACATTTGTCAACACATGTTGTCAACAGCACCCAAGACATTGGATCGACCACGCATTTAATGTACATAGACCAAAATAATTTGTATGGGAGTACATTATCCAAGCCTTTGCCACAATCTGACTTCCAATGGGTAGAGCCCCATGACATTGAATACTTCTCCAATCCAGCACACATCATAGCACTGGGAGATGAGGCCGACATAGGTTATTTATTTGAAGTCGACCTCATCTATCCAGACTGTATTAAGAATAGGACCGTTGATTTTCCTCTCGCACCCGAATCTGGCATAGTCAGTCCAGATATGTTCTCTCCCTTTATGGAAGAACACAATAAGAAATATGAGGCGGAAAATGACTTACACTATAAACCCACTAGGAAGTTGTTGCTCACCCATTTGAACAAGCAGCATTACATCGTGCACTATTCCATCCTCAAATTCTATCTAGGTATGGGGATGCAACTTGACAAAGTCCACCGCGCTATCCAGTTTAGGCAGAAGCCCTTTCTAAAACCGTATATAGAATTTAATAGCAAGAAACGGGCTGAATCCAAGAATCCTTTCGAAAAGGACTTCTTTAAATTTAAGAATAATGCCCTCGCTGGTAAAACCATGGAGGATGTAAGAAAGCGCATGGACTATCGTATCGTGACTGATCCGGAAACGAGTATCAAGTTATGTCGCTCGCCGTTGTTTTGCCACCATGATGTCATTTCCGAAGACATTACTGGTTTTAGAAGGCTAAAATCTAAAGTAGAACTTTGCAAGCCCATTTATGTCGGTCAAGCTGTCTTGGATCACTCCAAGTTAGAAATGTACAAGTTATTTTACCACACTTTTAAAACGTGTCCATTGATCCAACATGTGGAATTAGTAGGAGGCGATACAGACAGCTTCTTCCTAGCTTTGACAACCACTAGCCAAGTCAAGCAGGAGGACATTTTAAAATATTTAGCACGCAAGTTTGATAGTTCCAACTATCCCACTGACCATCCGCTTTACTCTACTCAAATAAAGCGAAGCTTGGCTGCTTCAAGGATGAGTGTGCCGGCAAACAGATAAAGGAGATGATCTTGCTTCGTCCCAAGATGTACTCCATGACACTAAAATCCTCAGAGCTTTCTATAAAACGGGCGAAAGGCATCTCGAAGTCAATCGTTAGAAAAATGACACATAGGGACTATCAAGATGCCTTAGATTCTCTTAAAATTAAAAAAGTAGAAATGACCATTTTAAAAGTTCAGTCGCATCAAGTCAGAACAACGACGTTTAGGAAACGAGGTCTCTCAGCTTGGGAAGACAAGCGATGCTGGATGAGTCCTAATCACTCATTACCATACGGCCATCCAGACACTCATCTACCTCCACCCAAGAGACAGAAACTTTCTCCTCCTCCGTCCGGCGATGTCTGATGATGAATGCTTCCTCTCTGTTGTGGTTGATGTTTTGCTTTTTTCACTCCATGGCGTTTTCTATGGGGCGTTGTGAGTGAGTGCCTTGTATCATGCGTCCAACTCCTGATCACAGCATATCATCGATGGGGTATCCAGTGCTTTTGCTGACTTTGTTTTCTCCCTGTACAGTTTCCGACACATCAGTGACTTTGTTTTCTCCCTGCATATCAGTGACTTTGTTTTCTCCCTGCACATGAGTGACTTTGTTTTCTGCTACCATCAGTATTAACTATGTGTGACTGTGATGAAATGTCTTTCATTCAATAACATATCAGGTACAGACTGTCTCGTTTTTCTTTTGACATAAAGATGGGATTCTCACTCAATAGATAGAAGTAAAAGTTTTGATCATTTTGTAAAATGGGTAGGGTTAGAAATAAAGTTGATGATTGTAAAGTTAGAAATAAAGTTATAACCATATCACTGTTTGTAAGATAGGTGAAATGTAAATGAAGTCAGAATCACTTCACTGTTTGTAAAGTTAGAAATAAAGTTATAACCATGTCGTTGTTTGTAAGATAGGTGAAATGCAAATGAAGTCAGAATCACTTCACTGTTTGTAAAGTTAGAAATATAGTTGACGTTTGTAAAGTTAGAAATAAAGTTGATGATTGTAAAGTTTGAATTAATGTTAGAATCATTTCAGAGTTTGCAAGATAGGTAAAGTATAAAATAAAGTCATAACCATGTCAGAGTTTTTTGTAAGTTATCATCCTCACCAACGAATGTAGCATCATGACAATTTCTTCGGCTTAGGAAACATCAACCACTTTGCTGACTCATGTCTATAAATAGGTCTGACTCATGAAAGGGTAATGCGCCAGTCATAAGAATCTAATCAGTCTTGCTCAACCTTTTCACCGACAAGTGTGGGCATCATTTCATGTCCATAAATAGCGCTGACTCATCATAAAGCGAAGAACCTTGTTGATGACCTTTTCACCGACACGTGGGTGATAGTTCATTGCGATGATTCATTCAAAACGCATCATGTGATTAACACGATTCTATTAACTGTGACTCATACAGATAACGCATTAAAGATTTAACAATGTCAGCTACTTTACTGATATCACGTAAACCAGTCATGATACAATGTCCGTTGTGAAACACTGCAATAAGTACAGGATGCCACTTCCGAATCAAAGCAGCAGGAAAGACTTCAGTTTCATAAAATATACAATGATTACTGGTTTTAATGTTGGCTAGATTCACTAACATCTTCAATTGAACAGACACTACTATATTCTTCAATGTCAGGGGACTGAGGCGTAGATGAGGCATGAGTGTTCGCATTTTCTTGACGACTTCGTAACACATGGAATGCATCACGAAATGAGAAAGGTTTCTTAGGACTTGGATTTTGCCGCAGCGAAAGATTTGAAGATTTCGACCGTTGCTCATGCGAATGACCAATATTTGCGGACGACCGCGATGATAGACTGAATCGGGAAGATGGGTATGCAACTGTTCTAAATCGATGTCTCTTCTGAGATTCATTTCGCGCATGGCGTTAATGATGCGGATGGGGAGCATGACTCACAAATGATATGAGGGTTGAGTGAACTTCCCTTTTATACTTTTCCCATGAGGGTTTTGGAATCACAATGTAGCAGTGATCATTATGTAGAATCATCTCTTGAATGCGAATAAATACAATGCCGTCTCCTACGTTAATGACACGGCAAGAGTTGGATAGGATAGCGCGATGTAACCTTCGTAGTTGAAAGCGTTCTAGAGTTATCTGAAGTTGACATTTCGTATCATGAAATGTAACACACTGATTTTTCCATGATACATAGAGCCATGCTGATAATTTCCACATGTTTAAAACCTGAGTGAAGAATGGTATGCCTAAGAAAGAAGGAGAGATAGAGTCATGTTCATGTGTGGCATGGTGAGTGTACATTTTCTTTCTTGATACGGTGGCAGTTAGGCCGTGGTCTCATCAAGACCGATGGTGCGTTCTCTGTGTGGAGAGTGTTACTGTAGTTGATCATCATCATCAACATGGACATCATTTTTAAAGGTGATGGAGACAAGATAGGGATTCAACGTAAACAACCTTCCGTCCCTGTGCGGACCCATGTAGATGGTTTGAATTTTAATTTCGAAGGAGTAGAATCCTTTTCCCAAAATGGGGAGTGGTTTGCAATTGAGTAAGTCGAATTTGCTGCCCTCCTTTTTTTCATGGATGATGAGACAGTGTCTATCCATATGCACATACATGTATCGTCTTTCCATGATGGGAACTTGCGGCCGCTACCCATTGTGTCGAACAATTTCTTTGGGAATGGTGAGATTTTCTTTCAGGAATGTTTCAAGAGTATTGAATTGTAACCGTGTCCAATAGTCTAACGGCACACACACGGCCAGTCCATACTTTGTTGACATAACCTTTAGATAATCTATCCGATGACTTGGAGTTTTTATGGTTACGGCTTCTCCATGATGAGTTATCTTTTGATTGAAAGCATTTTTACCCGATGCTAAAGTAAGGGAGTTCAGTGTACCCAGTGCGAGAGCAGAGGAGTTGATGGCTTCGAGCAACTGCATGGTTAGCGCAAGGACGGAAATGATTGCCATGAGCTCAGTCGTCCGTTTTATAAGCAGACCTAGCTCCAATCACATGCGTTTCCCTTTTCTCGCTTTCCCTGTCTTTGTTATGTGACAAAGAGTTATCGCACGTGAACTTTTGACTGCGTGGGTGGAAACCTTCCCTCTTACACAGTCGTTCTAGTCCTCACAAAGACTTGAGTGATACGCCTCTTCTGGCGAACATAGACGCATTCATTTATCTAACAAAGAGCCTGATAGTAATACACAAAGCGCAATCACTCATGCTGTGTCACACCCCTTTTCTCGAACAAAGACGCATTCATTTATCTAACAAAGCGCAATGACTCATGTTGCTCTATACACCATTACAAAATACTCAGTGAAAAGAAATCTTTATTGCATCTACACAATGTGTCAAGCATCAAACAAAGTCGTGGATGTAAACACACTCAGTTGAATCATGATATGTTTAACAACGTACGCATTTCCTTCCAACGTCTCTTCTATTCTCTCCATAATTTTCTTCATATGACGACCATAAAATTGATCACCAAGAGTAATCCATTCTGTGCAATAAGATCCAAAACGAAGTGGTTTTTGCAAATCTTTCAACTCTATATAAGCAACGAGACTACGCTTTACATCTTGAGGCTGTAGACTCTCCATCAATCTTTTGAAGAGAGGAAGGCTTTCAGTTAGCACTACTTTCATATCATTCATCTTCATTTTAAATGTAAGTTTCCAATCTTGTAAAAATCCATCGAATCCTTGTTGATCAAGTGTCAAATGAAACATGTGGTTACTTAGTGTACGATGCGCCATCATAAACGTTGTGACTATAGATTTCACATTGCTTCAATGGCTTCCACTATGAATAAAACAGAAATAACAATCATGTTCCACTGTAAGTTTATTCAACACCAAACAAAATTTACAAGTACAGAATACACTTCATAAAATGATCATCATTCATTCACAAGGAGTAAAACATGTTTTACATAGACCCATGCTGTTGACAATAATATAGATACAGTTCATAAACGTCATAGAGACTACAATGCCAGCGTGAAGAGAGTTTTGCAATGTAGGTAGCTTTATTTCTAGTATTACAATGGGATGGTGGTCTGTAAAGGTGATGTCTCTCACCGAAACATATAACCATGTCAAAAATCATTTCATCTCTAAACTTCTTTTGATCACAATGCATATGATAGTCTTGTCTTACACGATCTACCCAACATGGAAAATATAAATTATCAATGTGCAACTGAAGTGTTGCTGCTTCTGGTTCAGAATCATTTCCTAATATTTTAACAATATGAAAACCTGACAGCCACCGTTTGAAATCACTTATCAAATACGTTTCATTTACAAATCCAATATGAATCAAAATAGAAGGATCAAGTCCATACACATGACGTCGTGACCATTCGTCTTTGTGTGGACGACAGTAGGCAAATCTATGATATACACTAACAACAGTTTGATCACTTTCTCTCATTGCAATAGCACTCAATTCCTGCATGGGTGTTCCCTCACTGTCTATGAAGATGACAACCTACAATATCAAAAAGACTTCATTACAAGATAATACATTGAGCAGGAACTTTACAAGGATGTCTGTCCTTTACATAACACAAGATACATACAACATGATTACAATGTTTTATTTGAACATAACGCGCAAGACCACGTTTTTCACATTCACTACATACTAACTGATTACAATACTTAAGATTTCTCTTTGGTGGTAACACCATCTTTCTTTGATGTGCGACGACGTTTAGGTTTAGTGACAGGTTCTTGACACTCTTTGACACAAGAATCAATGACTTTCTCAATGTGATCAAGTCCTGTTAACTCAGGTTGATGATGAATTTGAGCAATGCGCAAATTGAGAGAAATCAAATTCCCGTCAGATTGATGAGGTCCGACATAAACAGCAGGCACCTCAATATGAAAGGAATAAAGGCCTGCACCTAACGATGACAATTCTGTTTCAACTGACTGTTCAACTGTCACTCCTGAAGTGACTTTACAATACTTGCTTTGTAAAATATAGCAGCGAGTGCCGCGATACAAAGGTTTATAATAAGAAGTTTTCTTTTCTGGCCACAACTGTAATAGTTCAGTAGGAATAAGAGCCTTTTGCCTCACAACGTCTTCTAAAATGTCAAGCTGCTGACGCAACCAATTATCAATAGGGATACTCAGGTTTTGACCGCAACGATTTACTTGCGTATCCACTTTTGGTAAGTATACTGCCGGCGTTTGAAGATAGAGTCGAACACCGTTGTAGCGCACTTGTTGTTTGTAGGTAGGATAGCCGTGAATTACCTTTTCAATTTTCGGATTCCACAGCTCGAGATGTTGAGGATTGAGTGATGCAGCAGTTGGAGTAGGATTCATGGCCATGGCAGTCTGTAATGAAAAAATACCACTAAGTACATTCATGATCATCAGAGAAAATAAAATTGTTAGCTTAGCAGTGACATATGAGGTGGCCCTTAAGAGGACTTTTTGGGGCGTTCACATGATTTAAAGCTTATCACCAAAGTCTAAGTCTTCGTCATCGTCCAGTAAATTAAATGTCTTGGGCTTAGGACCCGAATTGAGTTTCAATTCCCTAAAAGACTTAAAGGTAAAGCGTCTAGGTGGTGGAGGCGGTGGTGGTGGTGGTGATGGTTCAACAAAATAAGCTTGTACAATCATCGGCCACACTCTCCTGCGTCTCTCTCCTAAAATTTTGGTAAGGTTTAGGCCACACCGTCATGACACTCACTTGTAAATTTGCAAACAGGATTGATCAGACAAAGTTGAGAGGGGAGAATGGCTTCAGCAAGTCACACACGCTTTCCAAGTGAAGAGAATGAAATGAAGAGAAAATGGGGAGACGTCTGCTTTTATAGTCTCCCGCGAATCCACATTTGACACTATGAGAGCCAATCAGAGACCTCCGTTTCTCCCCTGACTTCGTTGAGGCAGGGAAAAGGAGGCACGCGGACGACTGACTCATGAATGCTTTTCCCAAATCTTGTAGTCAAATCTAGTTTAGCACATTGACTTGAATATGAATGTGTTTTATGCGACATAAGAGCAAGTTGGATCCATGCTCATGAAATGAATCTAGTCGAGATGCAATTTTCGCCATGTGTCGCTGATAGAAATCTTTGGGATCATGCATCATCTCTGCAGAATAGGATGCAAAATGAAACACTACACGCTCACATGCATGTTCATCAGTCACTTTCTCAAATTCAGTCTCTGCAACTAATCGTCCTTTCACATCTTTATTCATTTCAAACTGTCCATGAGCTGTTGGAAAACGAAGTAACCTTTAGCGACAGCAAATTCTAAGTCTGCCTTTTCATGATGAAATGAGATGATGTAGTCCCTAATCACACCACGAAGACTTTGTCGATGAAAACACAGTGAACAAAATTCATTCGTAAACTTTACTGCTTCTGTCATCTTTCTTCCTTTCACTTTGGAGACATAGCATGAATGACATTCAGGTGTAACATGGCACGCTGATTCCAAATCTGGTCTCTGTTTTCTCGTCCGAGGCTTGCTTCACCCGCTAGAGCGATTTTCGTAAAAATTCTAACTCTGTCGTTTTTCGCCAATGTCCCAAATTTTCAATAACGTCTCACCTCTAAACGAAGGCAGGTAGGAACAAGCCATGTTTTCCACTGCATTTGTCTCATTCTTTACTTTCAAACGAGCTATTGCACGACTTTCTACGATCTCTGGCACCAAAGTTGGAAGATCGCTATCGAGGGGGGGTCGGTAAAATTTGATGAAAAATGTTTTGGTAAGGGTCCCAGGTCGTAATTCGGAACTTTGAAAATTTTCAAAATTTTTTCAATACTAAGTGGCTCTGACACTTAGGATTTTTTCGCAAATTCCTAAAATCTTGTAACAGCTCTAACTTTTGAACGGCTGATCCGATTGAATCGCGACAAAAAATGTCATTTGGCAGTTTTTTCTCCTCTTTCAAATGAATATCTATAAGACAAAATCCATCCACTAGAAGCAAAGTTAGCCTCGGGGGGGGTCAGGACTTTTTCTCACCGATTGAGTTGGGAAGAAGTTCCTAGACCCAAAATTGGTCAAAACGACCGAATTTACACTCCGTTTTCCCATCCGAGATCTCCTTCCTGTCGAAAAACGACTTTTCTCATCCCAAAACCTCCAACACCCGACTTTTCCAACTCTGACGCTTTCCTGCCATTTTCCTCCCTAAACCCAGGAAAAGTAGTCCAAACTGAGCTTTCCACTGCATTTTTCTCACTCTTAGCTTTCAAATGAGCTATCACATGACTTTCTACGATTTCTAACACCAAAGTTGGAAGTTTGGCAGGAGAGGGGGGGACGTCCTCAAAATTTTTCTCTCCGATTTCGCTGGGAACATCCTTCCTAACCCAAAATTTCACGTAGAGTCCGAATCTGGCCTCCGTTTTCCCGTCCGAGCACTCCTTTTGCCTGAAACATGGACTTCTCATCCCAAAACCACCAAAACCCGCCTTTTTCCAACTCTGCCGTTTTCAGAGATTCCACCCCTTGCCTCCCAGGAAAACTCCTCCTGCCTTCCTTCCCCACCCAAAATTTCACGTAGATTCCGAATCTGGCCTCCGTTTTCCCATCCGAACACTCCTTCTGCCCGAAAAACGACTTTTCTCATCCCAAAACATCCAACACCCGCCTTTTTTCCAACTCTGCCGCTCCACCCCTTGCCTCATAACTCCTCCTTCCTTCCTTCCAGAGGGGGGGGGGTAGGGAACAGTTTCTTCCTCTCGGACCCATCCTTCCATCACATCCTTGACCAACTCCTTCCTTCCAGAGGGGGGGCTGAGTCAGCATGATGACTCATCGTTTCGCATTTTGTCCTTGCGCCTGCCATGGGATTACTACTTAAAAGTGCGTTGACTTTTAGAAATAGCTGCAACAAAGCATTCAGTGTATTTCCTAGTGCTCGTTTGCAAGTGATTTTCACTACACGAAGGATTCCGATGCTCTCTATGAAGGGCAGCTTGCCGTTCTTCTCCACATCAAATGTAATTTATCAATTTTATTGTGCCTGTGGAAGTAAGTGCGTTTGGAAGACGGTAAGATGTCTGAATGAGAGAGATTCGGAGCACCTCCCAAAGCGGATAGCCAGCTCTTTAAAGTATCCACTAAGGTCCACTGCAATTCCAGCTAGCAGTATCACAAGACATTTGCAAGTCTGTAACAACGAGAGACAAACTGCTGTGAGCAATTTTAGTATTAAGTACCATATCAACAACAAACACACATTAGGAATCATAGAGTCTCTCGTCATTCTGTGCGAGAATCCCGACCTATGTTCGCAAAAAGATTCTTTTTCCACCCTTTACTGACCCTGGTAGCTTTAGTCTCTGTTTTGCTTCTTATAATATCTACGTTATTTACTCTATTGTTATTAGTTCATATCTCTTAAGTATAGAGGTTTGCATGCTCTCAATTTTGTTCATAGATTTATTACTGCAGAAGTATGATTTCAGATTTTGCATTTTATATTCAGTCCATGTTCGCACTTGAATAAGAGTGGTCGAAATGCATTGTGCAAGAATCAGTTTTTAATTTGATCAAAATGAATTTAGTGGCTTTATTTATTTATACACTAAGTAGAGGGGAATGATTTTTCACAGTTCGTCAAAATCCACATTCAAACAGCAAGTTAGATGAAATGAGTGAACGGCAAATATTATAGCAGAAGCAGGGTTCCAGGTATTGTATTGCTGTAAGAAGTAAGAGTGCGTTCCTGTTACTTGAATCTTTTCGGGGCTCGCCCCGGGATAGTTTTGAGAGACGATTTGGCACGAGAATCATTTTGACCTGATACCTCATTTTTTCTGTTTTCTCCCCTTCAGAATCTCTTCTGTTGTCCTCCTTGCACCGTGTGCCTGAAATATGCTCTGAACTTTGCGAATACAAAGGTTTAGAATACGTTATAGAATTTGAGCTGCTGTCAGTGTCAGTAGATACAAGTATTATGTGACCATTCAACAGCAAGCTTACAAAAACACATATTATCGACATTTCATGTGCTTTTTCACATATGCAAGTGGCTTTGTAATTGACCGCCACATTCAATGAAACGGACAAATTTTTATAATTCAGGTCTTTTGTACACTGATGCACGTTTACTACCGGCATTAATGTCAAAAGAATGCTTTATGATTCTTTCATACCGAAATTCAGAAATTGCTTTTTTTATGTTTTGGCTAAGAGTAAATCTATTTAGATATCAAAAAACCAAATTCCCCAATGGAGCCAATCTTGTTGAATCTCCAATTACAAAAGTTCATAGTTTAGGAGGCTTACATGAACATTATCACTTATCGCTAGCTTTTCGTTTAATTAGTTCTCGATACCATAATTTTTTCTGATCATCCACCTTGTTCATTGTTCATTTCAATTTCACATCTTCACAGTCAGTTGGTTCAGTAAATCTTGCACTTTCAACATTGTTTCCCTTTGCTCGAAGAAAGCTGTAATAATATTGTTTTCTTTCTTCAGATTGAGAAGATGCTTATTGCTTCATGGCCAGTAGACACTAGTAATGCCCTAGCTGTTTCTTGTTTGAAGTTTGATCTCCTTTCTTTATAGTTTTAGGGTCTAGCAGTATGCTAAACTGTAGCTTTACGTCCGTGTTCATTTCACTGATTTGGGAATGATCTTCTCACATAATTAGATTCATCTGCGCGCGCTTCGGTTTCCTAGAAAGGAAGGGTTATATGTAACCTTAATATCGACATGGCACATCACAGAATTAGACAACTCTATAGATAATTAGACATTCTCGAATGGATAATTCGTGTATCGCTTGCTATCGGAAATGGCAAGCAATAAGCTGTCAGCAGAGGACAACAGAGCCGGTGAGAGATGCCTGCGTGCTGTGACATCACTTCGCACACACAAAAACACACATCGCTGTCTTGGCTAGCATTCGATTCAGTGAGAAATGTCGAGGAGAGGATGTGAAACCATCAAGTGAACTAATTTTCGTACGCCTTCTACTTATTTTAATAATGATCGGAAGGGCCACCATTATGGAGAAAACTTGTGCGCAATGATGCAAATTCTTCGAATCTAAAGGAATCGTGGCAATTATCGAAGCACTTTGCTGGAACTCACATTAATCCGCAAGCGACGCACGACTTTTTTCCTATTTCTGTAAGGTATTAGGAATTCCTTTTTACCCAATTAATAGGCTCCTCGGTGTACCGGCGATTTCGTATCATAATCACACTTCTTGCAAAACGAAGCAGATAAACAAAATATTTAATTCTGTGGGTCTTCTTCAACAACACAGCTTATATTCCTCTCCGGGTGCCTCTAACAGAAAAAGTGCTGAAGTTTGCCTTCAGTAGGTGACATTGTCACGCGTAATTACGGAGCACCCCAAACATCCATGGTTAAGGGCAGTTTATATTTCTGCGCGCGTGTATTTGCGCTGCACTAAAGACTGATTTATAATCGTCCGTACGTCAAGTCGCAATGATGCAACGTCATCACAGGAGTCTGTTACACAGGGGAGAAAGCACTTGAGATGAATTAGTCATCGCCAAACATGTGGTAAAAACTTGCCGCATCGCATCGGTGTTGACCGCACCAACGTCAGATGCGACATCCACAATACGGACGACTATGAACCGACCTTAAGTATCACGTGATCTGATGCTGTCAAAACATGGGGAATGTTTATCAATACACGCGGGCGAGCGTTTTTAGTCTACGCGTCATCTACGGTTGTCCGCGCTGCCGCTTAAACCACGGATGAACCGCTTAGCATGTTCTGTCTGCCCTGAGCATGAAATTGAGGTCCTATCACATTGTTTAGCCTCTGCATGCAGACACATGAGACGCAACGTCTATATAACAGGACTGGCGACATATGATGTAGTAATACATGTATCACGCGTAACCACGGATGTTTAGGGTCATGTGTAATTACGCGTAATTGAGCGTGGCATGTCACCTAGTGTTTGACCGTTTGCATAGGGCCTTGAGGAAACCGGGAATGGATGGTCACCATTCACTGTATGTGAGCCTAAGTGTATCAGAGTCCGAAGTTGCGACAAAAAAAATGCAGATACAGGTAGCTACTTAAAAACTTACTATCAATGTTGAATTTCATCAAGGCTCGTACCAAGCCCTATGATTTCAATTCTCCTGAGTCTAATCTAAAGTTATACGCAATTTTGATTTGCGGCGTGCCTCCGAGACATGGGTCGTAAGCAGAGATAGCACGTGCAGCCATGAACGTCAAGATATCTGTGGCGGATGTGGTCAAACCTTGCGAGCAACAACCCTATACGAATGTTCTGCTTGACTTGAATATATTTTGGACTCTGGAGTTGCGGTAAAATCGTTCTTCCCGTGAAAACTTTTTCACGTCCAAAATGAGCAATTGCAAGTGACCGAGAAGTGCTACTGATTTATATTTTTCAGAGATTGTGTAGACCTATTTGAAGACAGGAGCAACATCTTTGCATCTTTCATATAGTCTTTGATATATTTTCTTGCCTTAATTTCGATGCAATAAAAAAACTTTTGTATAAAGCCCACTTAGCATATAGGCCCAATGAAATTTTCTGTAAATATGTGAACTTCAGATTGCGCTTCATAGAATGCTCATTTTCGCGCCTTAATCGGGACAGCGATATACTTAGACCTCTTACTATATGGGTGCGGCATAAAAGAACGCGACCAAATTCTAAAGTGGAATAACTTTGCAATTATCCATCAGAGATCAACATGTCTCATTTTGAAGCCAATGCACATCTTTATTACCTTAATCAACATTGCAATGATTGCATTTGAGGATGAGATTATACTGTTCATGCAAAGCAGAGCTCAAAAACAAGAAACTGGATGAAAAGAACAACGACTGAATGGAAAATGGAAAAGCAAATCAGTCTTCCGATTCTTCACTTAAAAAATAATCACGATGCCGAAGTCTTTCTGCTACAGATAATCACACAACATCAATTGGGTGATGACTGGAGCAAGTAGAAACACATTGCAACCGAACGCCAGAAACTCGTATTTTCCTGTTTGGTTTCTTCCAAGTCATAACCCAAATATTTTCATTTAGAAAGTGTCATCACAATTACTTTTGACCAACCACATGTACGTTCAATGTGTTCATGATCGATCTCTTTATCACTAGATCTCCTTAGTAATTTTATAAGGGTCCACACTAGCGTAGTGATGAAAATTTTCCGGAAAATTTTGATTCAAAATTTTCCGTGGAAAATTATGGAAAAAATTGGAAAAGATTGGAAAATTATGGAAAATTTTGGAAAATTTTGAAAGTTTTGATTTCATGATAGGCCCTACAATTTGAGCGCTTCAACTGCCGAGGCAACTGCGTACCAATAAATTGGGTCTAAAACTCTTGATTTCAACATTGATTAAAGCGATCGTAGCAATACGATTTCCGGATTTTTGAACATTCCTTTGCCACCAGTGGCTTGTACTAAACTGTTGGCATTTTTAATTATCACACAGACACCGTTTGGGATAACGTGAATCTTGCTTTACAATTTCATGCAATGTGAAAGATCTGGAGCAAAGATAATGTACTTTATTTTGGAGTTTGCTAATTGTTAGATTCAAAGTCAAGCTTTATTATGCAGCGTTGATCATAGTGATCCAAATTCTCCATGTTTTGATGAACATGTGATGAAGTATAAGCACACAGTCCACGCAGCATTCATGAGCGACCATATTGAAAGATATAAATACTGTAAACTCGTGAGATATTTGGAAACTAAAGATGTCTGTGATGAGTAAAAGAATATCTATGATAGCTTCAAACATCTGGCGCATCGTCCGATATCTTCGTTGAGGATACACATCCTCCATTTCTAGTTCAGATGGTTCATATAGTTCCAAATCGATTTCAGATCTGCCCAAATGAATTTCAGATATGATCTAGATGAGTTGGAGATCTCCAGTTGAATTAAAGATTTTTCAAAGTTGTGCTTCTGACAGATATCCGAAATCCAGCTAGAGAAATATGAAATCCACCTAATGTCTGAAATTCATTTGGAAAGATCTGAAATAAACATGGAAAAGATGCAGTTGGTACCAAAAGTTAACATACAGGGATGATAGAGAACTTTTCGGACTTTGAATATTGCATTCTTTTCAAACGACTATAATAAGTCTCCAAAACAAAGGAAAAAACGTCAATTCAAAAAATAAATTTCATAATTTTCCAATAGAAAATTTTCCAGAAAATTTTAAAAAAAATTGGAAAATTTTCCGGAAACTTTTCTGGAAAATTTTCCATTTGCATCACTAACACTAGGTGACATATATGTCACGCTCAATCACGCGTCATTCACGCGTGAAACACGCGTAATTACACATGACCCCAAACATCCGTGGCCATGCGGGATATTGCTGCAACATAAGTTGTATAAGTTAGTATAGTTGGGAGTCCTGTTTAGACTTTGCGTCTCATGTGTCTGCATGTACCAGAGGCTACAATGTAATAGGACCTCAATTTCATGTCCATAGGGAAGACAGAACATGCCTAGCGGTTCATCTTAGTGGTTCAAGCGGCAGCGCAGACAACCGTGGACGACGCGCAAACTATAAACGCTCGCCCGCGCGTATTCATAAACATTTCCCATGTTTTAACAACATCAGATCAAGTGATTTCTGACTCTTAGTGTAGCGCGCATGTACGCGGTTAGAAGAATAGAATGTCGTTAACCACGGATGTTTGGGGTGTTCCGTAATTACGCCTGAATCACGCGTGGCATGTCACCTAGTGCAGTGAGGATGCAAGTGCAATTCTCTTTTTCTCTCTATACTGAGAATATTTCCGTGACAAGATTGAACAAAGATTTTCAGCTATAGGCCCGACTGTTAATTCTAAATTTGAAATTCTAATCTTATACGAGTATAGAAATTGTTCATAAATATGCAAGTTATTAATTGTTTTCATGATGAAAGCCACATGATGATCTGGGTGTAAATTTTTATACGAAAAAAATTCTCTAAAGATATTTTGATTCAACACATCGATCGCTTTATGTGCCTGCAAATATTCAGTTAATTGAAGTAAAAGCTGTTTGGTCATCTGCGACTATGGTGAAGGACTTTGCCATGATGAATACCATTTAAGTGACTATTGGAAGTAGTATCTGAAAATGTTTGGGTTTGACTTGGAAGAAACCAAGCAGGAAAATACGAGTTTCTGGCGTTCGGTTGTAATGCGTTTCTACTGAAGGTTGCTCCAGTCATCACACTGTGTGATTCTAGCTGTAGCAGAAAGACTTCGCCATGATGATTATTAAGTGAAGAATCGGAAGCATTCCATTTTCCACTCAGTCGTTGTTCTTTTCATCCAGTTTCTTGTTTTTGAGCTCTGCTCTGCATGAACATTATACTCTCATCCTCAAATGCAATTATTGAAATGTTGATTATGGTAATAAAGATGTGCATTGGCTTCAAAATGAGACATTATTTGTTAATTTCTGTTGGATAACTAGAAAGTTATTCTATTTAAAATTTAGTCACGGTTTTTATGCCGCACCCGGTGCTACAATTAGAGCTGCAGTCAAAAGATTGGTGTATAAAAAAAGCAACATCTAAATAGCAGAAGCGTTCTCAGGATGCCTAGTAGGACTACCTGTATGTCTCGTTGAGAAATTTAGCCAGAAATTCAATAGCCTCACATAGTTAGAACTACATGTATCTCTAAGCATTCATTGTCAGACACTTGATTTTGCGGCTAAAAAATTAGCAGATGCATAGGGTTAGGATATTGCCAAGAATGCTACTGTTATCTGAATTTTATTTTGAGGCTTTCCCCGGAAGTTTTATCAAAACCGATTTTCGGGGACATTTTGTTAAAGGACCATTTTTACCATGAATTACCAATTATCACTGAAACTGCAGGAATGATTAGCGAAAAGATTTTAACACATGAGATCATAATTTATCACTTTAAGTGAGCTATCAACAGGATTTATCGCTTAGAAAATACTTCATATTAAAATAAAAATACTAATGCATGCATTACCAAATAATTGCCATGGTGTTAGTTGGATTGCAACAATGTTACAAAACAAATTTCGAGTATGATTGAATTTTATATTTCGTTTCATTTATCATCTTATGAACGAAATTACAGCGGAAATAAATCAAGAATATGGATAATCTTTCAATGTACAAGTTACAAAAAGTATGTTTTACGAAAAACAATATAAAAATTGTACAAAAAGTTGAAGTCTCCACTTCCCAAATCGGATACTGCACTGATTAGAATATGTCCGACATCTGCATCACATCTGTAAAGAAGGAGTGAAACTTAATTAAACTCAGCATGAAATGGCCTGAGAGCAAATCGAAATTGAGAAATTATTTATAGGTCAGTCATGAAACTTAAAATAATCCTAAAACTCCTGTGCGAGCGTGCTTTATTTTACGTAGTATTTCGTGAGTAACTATTTCGCAGCACAGAGTGAGACGCAAGTCGGGAGACATTGGAAAAATGTTCTAAAACTAAAAGCTCGTGAAGCCCACACGAAAGTTTGGTAGTTTATCAAAAGAACATGCATAGACTTAGGATAGTTATGTCCTTTGTATTTCATATATGCTTTTAAATGACGTCTGAAAAAGTCAAGCAGGTGCTACAGCATTTTAGTAAAGATGATTCTCTAAAACAAGTGGATTTTCTTCATTCCGCTTCACACCGCCAGCTTCAACTTCCTCTACGAGCATTCTTCACCGATGAACCCAACTTTTACGCTGTTGGGTAAATACACCATTCGAATATGTGATAATGGATTCAAGTTTCCCTCGATAAATTTTACTGATTCAAAAGAAACAAATCTAAAGTAAAATATGAACAGGGCCTTCGGCGTCCGGCCTCCAGCCTTCTATCGGTCGATGCACAGTGGAAAATACTGTAACACATCGACCATTTCGTATACAACTTGCGGCCTCAAAGCGGTGAAAGGATGAAAACGAAGTCGTAATAAGGCTTTGTCGTCTGAAGCTCATGTTTCTTTGAGTTCTACCATGTTGGAAAGGTTCATTGTCGGCGGTTTGTGACCGTGCTCCGTCTAACTAGCAGGTTCTGGAATATTAATTTATTTCATTTTACTGGTCATCGAATTTATTTATGTTTGATTAATTGATCCTTCTTCTTCTCCAAGTTTGTTTACTTTAAATGTGCGGTAGGCTTCGGCCGTCCCAATTAACCTCAACCCCTGGTATCCCAGATATGAACAGTCACCAGATGTTCCATGTTGTTGAATCAGGTTTTTGGGCATGGCACTTATTTGGCTTATTTGTGATCGAACTTCCTTTCATTGTTCTCTTTTGCACTTCCCCATTTGTTGCAGGCTAAGGTGTGACAGATCTATGGATTGTTATGCTTCTAAATCCCTAGTCAGATGCAACGTATTCACGGCATACGGGCATCAGGTAGTTCGAGAGTCCCGAACCCACTTTAGGTAAGGAGCAGTTTCTCATACGTGATCAAATTAAGGAGTTCGTTCAACACCCCTCCCAGAAAAGGTTTGATGCATCTAGACATAACTACAGGTCTTCTAGACCATCCACAGGTAGTTCGTAAACTTAAATTGTTTTGACAGTAAAAATGCATGAGTCTTTAAAATTGTGCTTAAATACTAGTACTTACAAAATGTGAGGAATGTGAATGATAAGTTGCTTTTGAAAATTCGAATTTTGAGCCATTTACTCTGAGAAATGGTGGCAACAATATCTATTGAATCTTCTCAGTATAATCTTTCCGAATATGATAGTAAAATTTACATATAATGTTCTGATATGTCAATAAACCCATTTTAGACAAAACATAAAAATCCTGTCTTTTTGAACTTTTTTTCTCTTGAAATTTGGCTTATCTTGTATTTCTTAGAATTTAGAGCCGCATATCCTGCAATTTCAATGCATACATTTGTAGTGGAGATCTTTAGGAACAACTCAAGCCCTCATTCAAGGAATTCGGCTCATTGGTTCAAACTTTAAAGCTGCTGAAAGACAACGTGCCACGGAAGTGAAAATGTGAATTCAGTCGGAAACATTCTATTTATTCAACCTCAGAAGCTCATATCTGATTCATCTGAATAAAAATTGATAAATTGTGAAAGTCTGTATTCAAACTCATTCGTAATTCAATGTAATTTTTAGTGTTGCCCATGCCCGGGCAAAGATGCCCACACATGTAGCTCTCGTGTTGCGATTCATCACATGACTCGCTCAAACTTTCTTATTACAATGCATAATCGAATGGGACATTGCATTTCTTATGATGACTTGCTCATATTGGATACAAGTCATGCGAAGGAAACTCTTGCAAAATATTTTCGGAGTGGTGATCCCACCAAACATTTCACCAGGTTCATTCGTACAAGTGGCAGTAGATAACATAGATATCAGCGAGGAAACGCTTGATGGAAGCAAAACAACGCATGCAACCAATATTGGTATTTTTTCAAAGAGGAGCATTTGGACCAAGGCGGAAAGACCCTTCATTCGCGGACCATACAAAAAGGGTACGATCACTTGGAGTTGCAGAGGCATGGAAAAGTCTTTTGGAATTCAATGCATATGGGAAACGTCCATCAGCTACCGGCTATATGTGTGAGATACGGGAAGAGTGGTTTAAGAGAAGCTCATCTATTCTATCGGCAGCTCATCAAATTGATCTTGCATCGTCTCTGGTTCGAATGATACCAATGGAGCTATTTGAGGTGAATATGATAAAATAGGACAGACAGGGTATACCGGGATGGAGTGCTTTTCACGCCGTGGTTCAGTCTTCCGTATATGTTGAAAAAACTGAAGTTGGTTATTGTCCAATTATAGATTGTGTCGACAGATTTTTACACAGTCGATACTGTCATGAAGAAAGTACAAACAATGATGCGAAGTCCTGATCAAAAAGAGTGTCATCATATTTGATCTCGCAATGTATGTTAAAGCCAAAGAGATTCTATGGCGCAGAAATGGCGAATTTGACGATACTGCTACACGTTTAGAAGGATTCCATATTTGTCCTGAACTACTTGTCACTCTCAGGGAAAAGTACGAGTCTTCCGGAATTGAAGATCTTCTTGTGGAGTCCAGTACCTACGGTCAATCGACAACAGCAGTAATCATGAAAGGTAAATCCTGCAATCGAGCTGTGAATGCCCACAAACTTGTGATGGAATCCATGTTTCGCATATTGTGGAGGACTTCCATAAGTTGGCGAGAAAGTCAAGATCTACTCAGCCTTGATAAATTAATCATGGATCAAGCTAGAAATTGTCATCTCGCATTTGAGAACGGAGAAAATCTCCAAAAGCCAATGAAATCATTTTGTGAAACGACTGCGGTACTTCTTGAAGAACTCGAGAGATTCAAGCCTTATGGACGGACAAAATCAAATCTGTTTGCTTATTGGAGTGATTATCTCGAAATGGTTCAATTTCTCCTAGATTTCATCAAAGCAGAGAGAACAGGAGATTGGCCTCTTTATTTGTCTTCAACTGCAGCCATGACACCACATTTCTTTTCCATGGATCGCCCTAATTATTCAAGATGGCTTCCAGTTTACTTATCAGATATGAATCAGCTAAGTACATCTCATCCTGACGTGCATGCTGAATTTATGAAAGATGACCATGCCATCAGTCGATCGACTAAACCCTTTTCAAAGGTTTGGACGGACATAGCACTTGAAAAATCAATCAATCGCGACAGTAAGACAACTGGAGGCATCGCATTAGCCAGCGAACGGGAGCAGTAGACCGACGGTTTCTTGCTAATCATCATCGAGCTTTGATAACGTCAAAGTTGAAAGATATGTGTGATCTCCAAGACACAGAACGGATCGGATCTCACCGCGAAGGGGTTTCTAAAAGAGTAGAGAGAGACAAAGAAGATGCACAGAAATTACTGACAGCCTTTAAATCTGAATTGATAACCAATCCATTTTCCTCAAATGACCACGAGGATGCCACTGAACCCCGTCAACATTTCTACGGTGTCATGATGGACTCAGACTCTGTTGATGAGTCATTGAATTCGTACGATAATGGCACAATTCAAGTGATGAATTGCGTTGAGCAGCGATTGAATACAAATGAAGTATTCTTTTTTGATTCGATTCCGAAAAACAAGATCATGTTATTTGATTCAATGACGAAGAAAAAATCATGAAGTCAGCAGACATGAAAGAATTCGTAATTGGAGCAGACAGGAAACTTTTTTGGCACCTCATGATTGCTGCTCGATCGAGAAACATAAATTTGAAGGATATGCTAAGCTACGAACTTTCAGCGGTGCCAACATCCATCGCATATTCAGATGGTAGCCTAAGGAAAACGAATAAAAGCGTACTTTTCGATGTGCTTGAAGATAAAATCACAAGTGAGTCTCGTCTACCGGAATCTAGTACGGGTAACAAAAGGACAGCACATAGCAATGATATGATGGCAACCATCAGTGGCGTCTTCTCCGTAACTGCGAGGCCTTCGACGCATTCTAAATGATAATTTACCAGCATTTATAAAAATGAAAAGTGTCATCATTCATTATATTTCATTTAAATTCGATGGCTTCTCGTGGTAGCTGTCCGTCTCAAAATCAGACGCTCAACCTTAGAGTAAACAGTTTTGCTGCGCGTGCATGAACCACAGCTGTTTTCTTCTAACGATTAGACCATGGATTCCTTAATAGTAGTGGCCGGGATGGGAAACTTGAAATTAGGGAAATACGGAAGAAGGGTCACTACCGCTCGCTCGCTAAAGGTGTGGATGGTAGCACGCAGTCAATATTTGACATGCATAAGTACCTGATCGCCTTTGTTTTTAGTAATCATGTGCACTGTCTGCCTTGAGAGAACAAGTACATTGTCCGCATCACTGCCTTTATATTATCAATACCACGAATATAATAACTAAAAATTCATAGCTAATAGTTTATTAGCATTAAATGGACCTTCATCTCAAGAGCACAAACGTGTCTAAATTTTGCAGGATCAGTTTCAAATTAAAATAGTAATACATTCTTTTATCCTTGGCTATCGATATGATGTGTTATACAACGCTAACTGCTATCAGTGGTGTCAACTGACTTTTTCAAGAAACTCAGTTAAAGCTAAGTTAACCGAGTTTACCGGAAATTAACCAAGTTAAGTTAAACTCGGTATACTGAGTTTAACTGAGTAAAATAATTCGCTAAAACTCAGTTTACTCAGTTACATAAAAATGCATGTAAAACTGTCAGTATAGGCATAGGCCGTCTGAATTTGATTCTGAAAAATTGCATGTTATAAGCGCTCTAGTCAATAACTTTTTCATGAAAGTTTAGGCGTATTCACAGGCAGTTGTAGTCTAAGCATAAAAGCAAAATGATAATATAAGCAATAGGTAGATGAAGAGAGAAAAGTAAAGATGGAAACTTAGTAAATGAAAGCATTATCTTGCAAGGTTTAAGAACGTAACAAAAGAGCTGATCTAAATTCGCGCAAAAATATAGGCCTAGAATGACTGCTACTTATACAAGTAACCAATGTGTAGACTTTCTATGGAAAGATAAGTCTGTATGTTTATACAAAAAAGATCTGTTTATGCAGGCACAAGCCTGCTACATCCTATAGACCTAAACTAAACTGTATAGCTTCAAAGTTGCGGTTCATGATTTTCTATATAATTGAGATCTAACCTTCATTGCTTGTTGTAGCTAAGTTACAGCATCTTCCAGTATAAGCAAAACTATCTTGATAATATCTAAAAGGGACATTCTGTAATTAATTGCTCATCTTATCTCAACTTTGGTCTCGCGCATTTTTTACTCATCCCTGCCCAACCCAAGGCACGAAGCCATGCTAGAAGCTAGGGATAGGACAGCGCGGCCCTTAGCCAACTGAGCTATCCCACCACGTAGCATGGACAATGCACAAGTTAAAATAATCCTACGAAATGCATCAATATAAATGAAGATGCTTTAAAAAATAAATTAGACTTAAAATAATTCAACAAAACCATTTTCTATTATTCTTCTGTTTCCTACCATAGTGGTTCCTAAAATCCGTATTCATACATTCAAGTGATTACATTTGCATCACTGCTATAACAGTTTTTCAGAGAAGCGGTTTTTCTTTATATTTAGACTACGAAGCAAGCATAATATCATATAGAAAAACAATACAAAATGTCACGCATTAGTATTAATTTGAACTGTGACATAAATCATCAATTACGTTTCCATGATAATGCGATCGAAGAAAGAGCATATTTATCACAACAAATACCTTCAAAAACAAAAGCCGGATAGAACAAATAAGGGAAGTTCAGAAGAACGTTTTATTGTGTCGCAACATGACAGATGCTTCCAATAATTCTGGCTTTAATGCACCTCTTCGAGCTTCGGAAGATGCCACAGACACAGACACATCCTCATATTCATTGCATTACTTTTGTTGTAGGCCTATGTGCAAAAATATATTTAATTCATGCCTAGAAATTTTTTAAAAAAACATTTTATGCGGTAGGTAAATTGTGACAAGCTTCACAAAATCAAATTTATGTAGCCTAAATATTTATAACCAGCGAACTCATCTCGCCTTCCTCGAATATTACCTTCTTGCTGTTTTCTTGAATTGTTAGAATACTCGCGTTCAATAATGAAGTCGTCGTTTCTAAAACGTTTGGAGCACAAAAAAGCATTCTTTGCTTTATCCCGCGTGAATCCGTCATCTTGATGACGTACTCTTCAGTACAATTCATCAAAAATCTTTCGAAGTTTATGAAGTTGAAGAGAAACTCCAGGAGACTGATGTCGCAGAACACTTTTATAAAAAAATTGCAATTCGGAGCTGAGCACAGTTAGGCGTCGTCAAGCCTTCACATACGCAAAGTATAAAATGTGACTAAGGAAAGGAAGGCATGTAAACGTATATCTTATCGACTTTTCGTCTTATAATTCCTCATGAAGTTAAAGCTTTCAACCGTAATGTGTTGTAGAACGGGAACATTGTTTATTTATTTTGCTTGTTCCTCCCTTTGATTTGGCCACTGACCAACAGGCTGTAGGTTTCAATGTTCATCACTTGGTCAGAGGTTCTCTCTGTTTCGCGATAACGCACAGGTTTGAGGGAAAATCTGCTTCTCCAAAAGTGACCCTTCTTCCGTATAGCCGCGATGAGGGAAATTTCACAGTTTTTCCATCCCGGCCACTACTATAAAGGAATCCATGATTAGACACACATGCTAGTCGTGTGTTCAGACGGAGCGAAAGAGAGTTGTGTGCGTGTGAGGCAGCAAGCGCACGCGGCCGCACCAATATCGGCTTTCCCGATAGACATAATGCTTTGCCTTCTCCAATTTTTACAATGAAATTCTCCGTTATTCTTGATCGAGGCTCGGTACCTAAATACAGAAAGGGAAGCGCAACCCAATTGTTCCTGTCCTTCGTTTCTAGTCGGAGAGGCCAGAACGTCAACAATAGCAGCTGACTGACGTTCAGAAAAGACTGTGATCAGATGATGAGCGTTCGCCAATGAGTGCAGAGTAATCTGACTCGAACACCCAAATTCGGTAGAATTCCATGATTTGTTTTTGCGTGATTGATGTGATGCTATGTTTAGTACTGTAGATGAGCTCATAATCACGCCTTTCGTCCGAAGGGAATATACTGAAAAGATGACAGTCGTCAAGCAAGGTAGGTCAACACCTGATTTAAAAATTGAAAGTACTCACAGAGAAAGAAACAAGAAATACACAAGACATTTTAATGCATCAAAGTTCAAACACATGAGTGGCTGACCAGCCGTGAGAAACGCAAGGAACTGTTTCCCTTCCTCCTTTTTTCTCGAGAAAATGTGGTCTGGACAGAGAGGGGATATAGTAATCTCAGCTCCTTGAGTAAGACGGTTGGGCGACATGAGCAATCAACTTCTCATGTGCACATTCACTTGGCATTAAAAATGTTCGGGAAATTGTTATTAAAAATTCATCTTTTATGAAAATTAATGTTATAACACAAAAAATTCTGGCATAGAAATAGTATTCCAATGCCGAGCGAAGGTCTGTGGTCTGGGAGCACGCGACGCCACTGGCAACCATACAAATGGCAAAGTCATGTGGCTCTTCGACACTTGGGGAGCTAGCTTATAAATATTGCAAACAAATCACTGGAGTATTATTCCGAAATGAATGCAGGCACCTTGATATATCTTCGATCGGCATGACAAAATCTCAATCAAAAATCAAGAAAGAAACAAAATTGGCAACTCAGACAGTATACAAATCGTCTTACAAAACCCGAACACACCAATATCTAAGCAGTGGTCAAAATACATCTCCAGCTCACAAAAGAAGACCAACTTAAATGCCTTCTTGGCAGGAATGTTCTGTAAAATAGGTGCAGAATATTTGAAGGATGAACAAGAAATATTCATTGGCGGAGGATTCAAAAATCCCATGAAATGTGTGAGAGTAACAAAAGGATGTAGTGAAGACTTTCCAGATTTAATATCAGACGATGAAGAAGCAGATACGAGGTTGATTTTAGACGCAAAATATGCATCAAAAAATTGCAACAGAATAATAGTTACTCTTCTGACACAGATGTTGCCGTTCTCTGTATCCATCACTTCGAAAAAATGCACTGCATACAGTTATGGATGCGAACTGTTGCAAAGGATAGAGCCAGACAGGTTACGATACCACCAGTGTATTTTCTGGTCTTGGAAAAAGGTAAGCTTTTAACATGATAGCAAACAACAGCGATTGTCGGCGCAGTCTTATTCAACCAGGAGATGAAATCAAGATTAATGAAGCCACAAAAGATGAAAGCGAATCCTTCATTTGTTCGATATATGCTTGCGGCAACATTCAAAAATATTTATCAGCTTAGGTATTGGTTGTTTTGTCAGAAAGGTCAAAGAAATGAATATTGGCCATCGAGTGCTGATTGCCTGTACCAACACCTTAAACGTGTAAATTACCAAACCCATGTAAGGAAATCAGCCATGCAGGCTATGCTTAACTTGACATCACCGATCGAACATGGATGGATTATTACGGATAGTAGTCTACAGCCATTACTAATGACAAATGAGCCTGCTCCAGTCGGTAAAATGTCGTTAAATGAACTGCTCATACCGAAGGAACAATTTGTCATGCACTGAAGCGTGTGGATGTATGAGTTCAGCCGAATGGCAAAATCAGTGATCCATTGATGAGTTATCGGAAGAAGACAGTGACTGAACATTGATTTTTTATTCATATTTTGATTTTTTTAGAAACTCAATTCATCTTGTCAAAAAATTTGTTTTGATCGATGGGTAAATGAGTCCGTAGAAATAAGAAAACCATGCATTCAAATTTTCATGTTCCATCCAATTAGATATTTTAAAAAATGAGTATTTTGGGTTTGTAACTTTATCAATATCATGTTTCCGACTGAATTCATATTTTCAGTTCCGTGGCACGCTGTCTTTCATCAGGTCTAGATTGAACCAGGTTGTCAATGCAGGAGTTCCTAAATGGTTAATTTTGGGACCCACTCTTTTTCTGCTGTACATCAATGACCTCCCAGACTGCCTCGTTAGGAAATTGGTGATGTATGCAGATGACAAGACACTCTTCAATACCAATGAGCGACTTTTTAGGAACACTCAGTAACGTCAACGGTTATGCGACCTAATGAAGACTTACGCAGGGTCTCAGAATGGGGCGCCAAGAGGCTTGTTTCCTTCAATCCTTCAAAAACTCAAAGAGTATTTTGCACTCACGACTTAAAGGTGCACTACGGTCAATTCTTAAGTTGGTTTGTATCGATTAGTACTAGAGAGTATCAGTTAAGATGATTTAGCGCTGTCGATTTGCAACTCGACTTGCAACTGTCTATCACTACGCGTCGAACAATTCTCGGTGATGACGTCAGCTGTGATACGCTGACACTAAGGGACGGCAGCCATACACAGTGCTGGCTGCAGCACTGGGATCTCGGCCGTCTCATTAAAGTCCAGCTTAAGTCACGTTGGCTCTGAACATTTTCCAATAGCGACAAGACATCAAACAGGAAGCACGATTTGCTCATAAGGGTCAAAAGCTACCACAGGAAATCTTAAAAGATGGAGTTTTTCCGATGTTGAACCAGGATTGAAAAGGGGGATTGAAAAAAAGCTTCCACTGCGAAGTAGCGCATTAGAAAAATTGCATGCCTTGCTTAAATTGAGCATGTACGTTTTTTGTGCACGTAATCACAGGTACTGGCATGAAGGTTGATAGTAGGGTTCCCCTCAAATACTTCAACGAACGGTGCTCCAGCGATGCCAATATGGAAGCTTGTATAAATACTCTACAAAAAAGACTTTGCGATTGTGGCTCCAAATACCATCCTTGTACAAATATTTCTCCTAAACTCTCAAAAAGCACAGTATCCGTGTTAACATATCATGATAGCATATCATGAGCTCAGTCCCATATGTACCATCTATGCGGACATTGAATGTTATTTCAAGTTTTGTTTCACAAAATTAAAACTGCGCTCCCTTTCTTTTTAAGCCGAAGTTATATTTATTGATTTAAAATACAAATGAGACATAGAAGCACCAGAAAATGGCGTCTTAAATTTTCTGGATTTATCTATATCAATAGAAAGGGAAGTTTACTTCCAGCCTTACAATAAAGAAAATCATTCTGGGATATGTCTCGATAAATTTAGCAATGTTCCAGATTTTGTTAAGCAAAACTTCATTAAAAACACGATAAATAACATAGGTGTACGTTGCTCTGATAGCGATGATGTTGGACGTCATGTAAACGACTTTAAGAAAAAACTAAGAAAAAATAATTATCATTGGAGGGATGTTCAAGAAAAACGCCCTAAGCACCATAGCAGGGACGAAAATAATACAAATAGCATCCTACAACTGGATTTTATAAATGACTCTACACACAGAAAACTAAATAAGTTAGTGAAAAAATATGACGTGCCCTTTAGAATAGTTCAAAAACCTGGAAAACAAATACGAAGCACTTTCAGTAAGTTCAATTCTCTAAATTCTTCTACTAATTGTAGCTGTAAAATCTGCGAATCTTTAAATAATGATCATGCTTGTGAGAAACGGTATGTTATTTATAAATTCACGTGTTCTTTGTGTGGTGACTTCTACATAGGTTCTACGAACCGTCCTTTTAGATATCGTTTCCAAGAACATTGTCGTAGCATTGACAATAGAGATAGTAAAAGTGCTCTATCGGTTCATATGTCTTCGGTACACTTTGACTACACCAATACTTCTTCCATAGATGCCTTCATTTTGTCATTCATAGATATTCAGAATAATCCAATAAAAACTCGGTTAGCTGAGAGTGAATTGATACGCAAATTGAAGCCTAAAATCAATCGGAAAGATGAACTGATGTGAGTGATCATGTCTTCGTATTTAAATGTAATGCATGATCCATTGCAAGTTTTTAAGTGTTGGGTCTTGAGAAAGGCACTGAGTGCAGAAACCGGTCGACCCGTCTCATTTGTATTTTAAATCAATAAATATAACTTCGGCTTAAAAAGAAAGGGAGCGCAGTTTTAATTTTGTGAAACAAAACTTGAAATGAAGAACCTCCCGTGTGCCACCATCAATTTTATCAATTGAATGTTATATTGACCAAGAAGACCTAAGTCATGAGCCAGCAGCCATTGCCTGTTATGAAGTTTGGCATTCATATTATAGGAACCAAAATAAAATGCATGTGTGGCAAGGCGAGGAGTGCGTTGAAAACTTCCTCAACTTTTTAGATAGGAAAGCCCGTTTTCATCAACGCTATGAAACGGAGCTGACTAGGAAACCCATGTGCTTCACAGAAGCCGATAAAATCAAGTTTGATAGGACCACGGAATGTCCCCGCTGCTGTTCATCCTTTGATGATCAGCAACATAAGAAAGTGAGGGACCATTGCCATCTCAGTGGTAAATTTAGGTCTGCCTTATGCAGTAAATGCAATATGAAACTTAGGCTCAAACGGCGAACGCTCCCCGTCATCTTTCATAACTTTAAATGTTATGATGCTCACATCATCATTCGCCATGGATTCGGTAAAATGAAATTGGATAAACCTTGATAAACCTCAATTCCACTTTTTCGATAGACCTGTGATAAATCTATTTGTACAAAAATTGAAATCACAGTATTCGGCCGTTGTGTTAACTGCACGCAGAGATAAGAGAGAGATAGATCGACAGAGCTAGTTTTATTCTATTGTTGAATAAAGAGTGCTAATTGTGACTTTGATGGGCCTACAGCCCCCGGACAATGTTAATTCAGCAATTAAGCAAACAATGAAAAGACAATCATCTTTGTTCAATCTGTTATTTAGTTATTTATCATGTAAGATAATTAATCAAAATAAAACAATTGTTGAATTTAGTTATTGATTGGATAAGCACAAAAATTGGAGATGACCTTAATTGTTGTACATACGAAAAACAATCGGTTTGGAAAGAGGAAAATTAAAACTGCATTAAAGGGCAGACTGTCAGTTCAAATCACAATATAGACAGTGTCAACAAATTATTCTAATAATTAATGATTCAATTAAAATGGCAATGACATGAAATATTATTCAACTTCCAATCACAACAATTAACAATATTAATTTTCAAGACTATAGTTATACAAATACGATACTTAACGATAAAAGAAAAACTTTAAACTTGCAGTTCACTTCTTAATGTTGAATTCACTTCAATTCGATCGGACTCACTTATACCAAAATAATATCATAAATATCTTGAATATCAGTGTCACTTATACCGTCAATCTTCAATCGCGCTTGCTGATGTGTTGCCGCATGTGTTGTTGTTCGCTGGTAGGCAGTTGTAGTTGTTACTTCTGTAGTCAAGTTACACCGCGAGAGCCCGGAGTTCTTCGAACAGCTGCTGAAGATGTCGTATGTGTTGTTGTTGTTTCCATTTCTCATCGTTTCTGATTTATGCAAATTTTTGACACTTGACGATAAATCCACTTTCTTTTGAAAATTGAAAGAGTTTCCTTTAATCTCTGCTCGTTAGCTTTCGACCCGACCACATTTCGTTCTTATCACGGAATTTTTAATCTCCTTTTTAAACTTGGACCATTAATCAGTTTTCATGATGTCATTTTTATCGTCGTTTTTTCTTTCATCAACAATCACGTTATTCGCACATTGAATTTCTTTCTTCTGTCAGTTTATTAATAGATTTATTCGCATCTCTCTTTCTCTCTCATAGAAGTAGACAATAGTACACTGGAATGGAAGTTTGATATCTTGCCTATGTACAATGATGGCACATGGAAAAATCTATGGTTTGTAGATCAGATTCGATCTAAAACATTGCATCATAGTCAAACTATTTGCCAAGTTGGTTGTGGAAGTTGTTGGCACCAAATTAATGCAGGATTTTTATGAAGATAATATTAAGTGAGATGGTGGAATTGTTTCATGTGGCATAGCCTACTATTCCCTGGGTTGGTATATTGTGTCGATTTGCAGCAGTCATTAACAACTATTTTTCAAAATTCGAATTAAAAATTGGTCCACAAAGTCATAATTGAAAGTGGGCGGTGCACTGGTTGTAAGAATATCTCAAGAATTCAATAGAAAAAATCTAATTATAGGATGATTTCTCCTTCATACAGTTAAGAAACCTAGCGCTTTTGTCGAATAAACACATTGAAAGCTTCTTCACCGACAATAATTTCTCAGATAAGTGAATAGTCGCTGGAACATTTCAATTAATCATTAAATGACACATGTGATATAGTGTGATGATATTTTGGAAGCTGATATTCGAAAGCATGTAAAGATTTTGAAAATTGTTCTTATATTATACAAGAAAATTATATTTGAAAAAATAGTGAACAAGGGAGCCCTTTCAAGTAAAATGAATACTCTGAGATTTCTTGACCTCTGATTTCAAGCTGGAGCAATGTATGTTCTGTAAATCGACATTGCAAGTTGCATATGTGACTGATAATACTCTTGATAGATTATAGGAGCGATATTTCAAAATGATGAGCGTACAGAACGTTTTGAAGGATTTCTTTCTTTGTCATCCTGTCGCCGCAGTATTTTGTAAATTCACTATTGCTTTTGTGTACATGATCTTTGGACAAGGGGCAGCAATCCAGATCACAATTTGGCTTGATAAAGATAAATACAAATAAGAAAACATGGAAACCAGCTCGCACAATTTGCGTTTTGCCCCAACTTAGTTCCCCCGGCGTGTGCCATAATTTTCATGCAATTTCCATTCTAGGACTCTCTATGGTACTGTTAATTTCTATGCTCTCTCTCTCTCAGCGTTTGATTCTTTGCTGACCGTTAATTTTCTTTTCTCTTTTTCACAAGATGTTGAATATCTCGTTTGCGAAACGAAAATGGCGTAGGCTGACCGGCTACATATATACATGTACATGTACACAAGAAATATGAACTATGAACATGAGAATGCACATAGGAACGACGCAGGGAACGGCACACAGGAATAACGAGGATAGGATACGGGCACATGGGTTAGATTGAAGCGAGGAAACTTTAGATACATTAACATATACGCGTCATGCAATTATCGGAATTGAATCTCATTATGGAATTGGAATTGGAATTGAATTGAACTGTTTCGACTGGAATTGGAATTGGAATTGAAATTTCTGCTCTGGAATTGGAATTGGAATTAAAAAATTTCAGTGGAATTTTTCCAGCTCTGCTTACGATCGTGACATTTGTCGTACACTGTAAATGAAGACCGAATTTTTAGCCTAATCAGGAAAAGCAGGACACAGAGCGGATCATCATTTTCATCCCACACTCTATACAGTTTCCTAATTCGCAAAACGAATACCTTTGATGATCTGGTCTGTCATTAACTGAAACCAAAAAAATCCTTGCTGAAGCAAATTAAATGTGCAACATGGGAGTGCAATAAAGAACACAAAAAATGACATTTATTCACCATGTGTTATAAGATCATTTGGATAGCGAAGTTTTACTTTACTTTTCGTAAATTTACGATTTACTTACGTGTACTTTACTTTTCGCTGGTTCTAAAGTTTATAAACATGTACTTTTCCTCAATGGCCTGCACTAAATGACTGCTTGGGATTTAAATGATTTCATATCGACAGGAGAGCTAATTTCCTGCACTTTCCAAAGACCACAAATTCTTCATTTTCATCATCTGATTCGTTAAATTCTAGAACCTGTATTAAACCGATTTAAAAGAGTGAAATGTTCGAACATGTCACGCTGAAGCAACAAATGACAAGCAAGAACCATCAGAATGTACATTTTAGAAACATCAGAATGTACAGAAGGGCACGATGACATCAAATTATCAAGAAATATCGACAAGAAAATCCAGGAAACTGCACTAAAATTATCTCACCGCATGATGTACATCATGAAATTATACCCTCTACATGTCAACATCTACGTATAAGAAGGCTCATAAACTAGGATAAAGTTCACCTTCATTCCTGCTGTCCATGTGTTGATTCATAAACGACTGCTTTCCAATTGGCTTTCACTGTAATTCATCGTGAAATCGGCTTATTCATTCGCTGCAAGAAGATTCCATCTCCTTCCTTTGATTGGCGGTTATGAAAGGCTTGTCATGGAAACCGTGCATCCAGTCCATCAGCAAGCAGGCAGCTCAACGCACTGGTAGTCTATTGTGTCAGCAGCTATCTTCCACCACTGTCTGACTGTCTGCTATCTCTACAAGTCCACTATTCGTCCTCTGATGGAGTATTGTTGTCATCTGTGGGCAGGCGCCCCACACAAACACATCTTAACCTCCTCGAACGGGTTGAGAAACGTGTCAAGAATCTTATGGGTAAAAAACTTGCCAACAAGTTGCAGCCGCTCTCCATCAGACGGGATATTGCTTCACTCAATCTCTTCTGCAGATACTATTTCGGTAGAAGCAGCTCCATAGTAAATGAGTGCGTACCCAAACCTAAGATCTTTTCCAGAAGCACACGCAGAGCTAATGCACTCACATGCTATCATGTGAGCTTTGAACACGCACTTACTGTGAGTTGCTAGAAACGTTTTTTTGTTTCTACGGCACAGCTTTGGAATCGGCTTACCCCGGCCCTTTTCCCTGACCAATACAATCTTGATACTTTCAAGAGGCGTGCGACCAGGTTTCTGCTGGGGACAGCTTAATCAGATTAGAAGATCTATTTTTTGACGTTTATTTACTTAAATAATGCAATTTACTACTTCGTCATTGAGTAAGCCCTAACTTCGTTCATGGCTCACAACTGTGCTGAGGGTGAAAACTCTACAAAAAGAGATAGAAGACGCTGGACGCCGAAGGTCCTGTCAATATTTAAACTTGATGTTTTGTTCTGCATTTAAACACCGGTGACGCCTATTTCTACTTGCACGTGAACACCAGAAACAAAACAATTTGGTCGAAAGAGAATCCTGTGAACCTTAGAACTTCGCTACTCCCGTTCCCCAAAGCGCTCTCTGCAAAACAAATGCTGCCACCATTTTCATTTCGTCAACAGTAGATGAACCCGCATGTATAAAGATGCTGCAGTCGCATATGAAACACAATGCATGATGTGTGGATACCATCACCTTTCAGAAGGATGGCTCGACACCACATGTTGCTAATTCAGTGAGACGTTTTTTGATTGAAACTTTCGGTGATCAAGCAATCAGTCGGATTTCGAGTAATCAGTCTAAAAGACTATTGGTTGTGGGACCACGGAAAAAACGGAGCATACAGCCAGCGACCGACGACCTTACTGAGACCCAGGTAAGGCACATTGACGTGGGAATGATGCAGCCAGCGATGCTAAATCTGATCGATCCGCAGAATCTGGCACTTTAGCTTGATGATGATCATACTGAACACACACTATGATACGTCTCAACAAGACAATTTTCTCACATGCGGACCATCCCTAGCATTGTACACTTAATGGGTTTTCATAAACCACATAGCCACAATCCTCGTCAAAGAGTTGATAGCCTTATACAGGAGGGCTTCATAGTAAGGATGAGAAAAACTCCCTTTAGTAACGGCCTGTAATAAAATAGCTGAGCTTAAAGTATTTAAACGGCAAACGTTTCGCGACGCAGTCGCTGCCTCGGTGAACTGAAAGAAGATAATAATAGTCAGTGCGAGTGGCTTATATCTCAGAGAGCAGTAATACCGAAGATAGAGCATCTCTCAGCCAACTAGCTCGTCTTTACGCACAGGGTCCATGATGTGACATAAATGGCCTACTCTACAGGGTGAGTAAAAAAAAACGATTTATTTTTGTAGTATTTCAAAAAACTTGTAGCGAATTTCTATCACTAAAACAAACATGTTTTATATCCACTTAAAAATAAATCGTTTTTTTTGACTCACCCTCTATATCTACGACGTATTTCTGATTGCAGGTCCTCTTTAGTAGACATTGATAATTAAGTACAATGAGCGTCAGTCCGAACTCGACCCGATCATTTCATCTGCATGTTGAGATCTTTTCAATGAAACTTTATTTTTACTATACACGTCTCTTTTAGTAAGCTAGAGTGAGATCAAAATTTGATGCTCTAACTTAATAATTTGTAAATCGCCTGATTCAAGGCATACTGAATTTGAAGATATTCTGAATGTGGAAGATCAAAGCTGAGATTGGGGTAAATATTTCCAGCGGGTCGCCGTCAAAGGCTATGACTCATAGCCTATGAGTCAACATTTGTCCCGCGGGCCACAGCATACCCAAGACTGCTTCAGACGAGATTGATTGCAATGGCTATCTCCCTTTCATGATTGTGGCAAGTTTAATCAATGCTTCGGTATCTGAAAAATGCTGCAGAAAGGCCTGAGGGCTAGATTGTCTGATAAATCAAGATTCGTCATAGAGAATAAGGAATTAATCATTTTGAAGAATAATAAATAAATGCATACCTAGGGCTGACGATCACTTAGAATATTCTTGAATAGTGGCAGGAAATGCTGATAAAACTACAACTGGCAGCTCGAAGGTGTGCTGCGCAACAATCAACGCTTCATAGTGTGTGGGACAATTTTGGAGAAGTTCATTCAATTTTTCTTCGTGAGACTCCGAAGATAAACAGAAGAAATATCATCAGCACATTTCGTACGTGATCACGTCAACTGAAATGAGGTGAAAGATCCAGTCACGCAGCAAACATCTATATCAACACAGTCTCATCATTCCATACAGACAAATGGCATGTATTTGCAAGGAAACACGCAATACTGTTTTCACGATGCAAGCGAGTTTATTCCAATGGAAGCTTATGTAATATAGACGCAGCAATAACTATGCGAACACGCATAAGAATTATCCTCAGGTGGAAACAACATGAATTGCACTAGCATAATTAGGGTTAGTAGAGATTTCTCTCAATCGCTATCATAACAGAAATCAAGTTCTGTATTAGAGCTGTAATTGAAAGATTTAACCGGGAGATGCAGATTCACAGTGTGTAACATTGATAATCTCGATATGCGAAAATGGTGCGTTTCAAATCTTACGCAAGGAGAATTTGCAGATATCGAGGCAAAGATCAATGGGAAAACTAGGAATGAGTTCATAATCTAACTATGGTCTGTCACGGTCTAGCTATATCAATTATATGTCTGTTTTCTTACAAAAATCTGTATTTCAAACCATAAATAAAAAAGAAAACAATGATACGTGAGCCTTGCATCTACTTGTGATATTTCATCCTCCTAAAAAATGGGCTCATGAATTTGTATGCAAAATTGACGCATTGTCGATGAATTCTAATCACATAAAATATTACAAAGTGCCAGTTCGTCTCAGCATTTACAAGAAAGACGTCCTCAGACTAAAATGTTTAAGCATTAAATTCATTAGCGGTCGTAGACTGCTCTTCTTCCTACAAGAACTCATTACTGCGGCTTGGAATAGCCCAAAGTACTGGGTAGCTTATGACATGCAGAATTGTTGATCAAACTGCGGACTGCACAACAAGCTATACTCTGCGTCCGGAAATGTGCAAGAAGATTGCACAGAGCCAGTTCGCTTATGCTTCGAAAAGTAGTAGCTTTAGATATCTCTCTGCTTAACATTTCACAACATTTTTGCAACAACCGTAAACCAGGATACATGAAAACGAGCTGTATATTATTACGTATTAGCAGGAGAGTGATTGAGTAAAACGAAATATAGTAGGGAAACAAACTTTGCGTATAGTGGTCGGGGTGTTACTGACGTAATTTTGAAAGTTGATTGAAAACGCGGATCATAAAGATCTATGTTATACAAATAAAAAACAGAGCATTGCGTTTGCTGTGGTAAGTGATCCGACGTGGAAAAGCTGTCGCAGTAGGTGGCATAATAGAAGACCCAACTGATTTCTGTGGCAGACAAGCGAACTGTGATAATAGGCCGAAGTGTTATTTGTTAATTAGCTCAGTGGACCTCATAACTTCAAACTGAACAGATTGGCAAATCACGGAAGGCCTTAGAGCTCATGAAATAGACAGACAGGGTTAGTAGATTACCACTTACCATGGATTTCTGTAATTTCCTGACCGACATTGTCTTGAGCCGAACAAATGCTCATGTCGCTTCCATGATGACTTCCATTGCAGTTTGATGAATTCTGTAACGGAAGCATTAGTCACACAAACAATATAGATAATAAGATAAGTATTCACTTTATAGTGCACTATTGAACATGTAAACAACTCTAATCTTTCGCAGGATCCTGCACTCAATGCCATACCACACCCGTACAACATAACTTTCCATTGCTTCAGTGAAAATATATGGTGGCAAGTGATTAAGTTCTATTGACTTTTTTCCATGCTTTTTTGGCTTTTTTCTCTCACCTTTCGCTATACGCGGTGATATAAGCGCTAATTCGTAATAAGAATAATGTATTTGATGGAAATCACAAAGTTATTGCTAAAGAATCACACTGTGAGAATGTCATCAAATGAGAGCACATTTAAAGACTAACGAGATGCACAGAAAAATAAGCTTTAAGCTGAAATGTGCAAGTGACGGAAGAGTTACCAAATGCCTTTGCGTTGAAAATAGGAAGTAATCGAAGATTTAAAGTCATTCACAGTTTGACATTGATCTCCGCTGCTGATAAGTCATTCCAGCAATTGATTACATCAATAGTGAAAAATTTGCACGATGCATATGGCGGGAGGTTGAGATAAGGATTTGAATTGGGTTCCCACGACCAATCCTTTGGGAAAGGTCAAAAAAGTCAGATGGGTTGAGACATGTTGCTCAATAATTTAAATAAGAATATTCACTTGTACCGAATTCTACGTGCGGACAATGACAATGATGACCTATGTTCTGCAATGGACTTCTATAGCTCAGACCATGTAAATTTGAGAAGAAACGAGTCAAACGCTTCTGTACATTTTCAATATGATAAATTGAACTTTTGTGAAAAGGACACCAAATGATGCTTCCAATTTATCGATGATGAAGCAGACGAAATTCATAATAATTCAGTTTCTTATCGTTTGCTGCCACGGATGCACAAATGCAGGGATGCGATAAGGCAGAAGGCGGGAGGGCCACAAAAGTACAGATACGCATAAAGTCAAAAAATGGAAATGTATCACAAGTCGTTTCGGGTACAGAGCAAGGGGTTGCAAATGGCAGAATCATGAAGGATTGTCATCAGTGATTTTCATGTAATTCCAACCAACACTTTTGAAGTTTTGGACGGAGGAGCGCATCACTCTATGCGCGATTTCACGTGCTTCAGATCCATGTATCCAGGGATCGCAACTCACCCAAAAAAAACGGAAAATTGGGAAAACGGGTTTGAATACATAAATTTGAAATATTTACATTAGACTAATCTCGCAAAAAAACGGATAAGTGGGAAAATTGCGATCCTTGTCTGTATCCATGGCTAGGGTAAAAGACAGACAGAATTCACACAGAACTTGAAAGGAGTATAGAAGTGAAGGAGGCCAGAAAATTGATGTTGCGACATGTTTAGCGCTGGGAGAGCATCTCACAAGTATCGCTTTTTATGTCAACAAATTATCAGATCACATAAAAAAGAAAGAACTCACACATAATGCAAGATATTGTCTATCTCCACAGTTTATTACAATGAGCACAGGAATACCGCGTTTATCTTTGACATTGTTTACCTATATATAGGTCATCGTTTACTTCCGAATTCTGTGATGTTATCTAGCTGCAGTTGCCTGCCATATCAGCGCGGTAGAGGTCAGTTGATCATCACAGATTCTTGCTTGTAGAACCACAATCAGTAAAACGATAGAATTCGAAATTCAAAATGCGGACGATTCATTTCATTTAAAGACGCAATCTATTCAAGCATGAAACTCAGAGATAAGCGTCACCCACTGCGGGTTTGAAAGGCACAGACCCGCGGGTTTGAACGGTTCACTCAACCAATGTGCCACGGAGACCACTGAATGTTGAGTTGATATCAAGGGACGTGTGAGAAAAGTAGTTCTGAGCTTTTACATTGTCAAAACCTCATAACTGTAACTTTTTAGATAACTCAGTTGTATTACATATTTAACCTGGGGCGTCGAAGCTATATCTTATCAAAGCTCAAAAGAAGTGTCAGTGGCATGAAGCGCCGACTGTTTTTGTAACAATATTTTATTTTTCAAAATCGGTCAATAAAATGAAGGAGTGATTTTTTTGGAATTTTCTTTTTCCTGAACTGCCGAATGAATAGCCTGTACATGACCATCAACTCGGTCATCTTCCACTCAATAACAACAAAATCAAATTCTAACGCAGCATTAAGAGGCATGTGATGAAGCTTTCTAATTGAATAGAAAGTCATCACATTCTCATAATCTCAAGTATAAGTGCAAAAACTTACTGAATTACTGATTGTCTTATTTTGAAATTCACAATCGCTGACTAATTCCATCAATGATGCGGAACGAGTAAGCAAATAACCGGGATTCCTGAAATTTGAAGATCCGCTGTCGTAATTAACGCGATGCTGCCAATAATGAGGTCTGACTTGTGCATTGGAAACCGTCTTCAACCAGCAAGAAGCTTGTTTAAACCGCTCCTGATGATTAATAGATTTCTGAAACCACATTTGTGAGTACGGAATCTCCTTCAGAATACTGTTGAACAAATGTAAGAAAATGTATGCACGTTTTTCACATATCTTTTCAAAGTGATCATGATCCTCCAAAAGTTCTGCAAAAAGAAAGACATATAGTAATAATAATTGCCGGTGATCATAGAAAATATTACAAAAAGGAAATGATATAAATCGTGAATACATGCAATATGTAATTGGTCAAACGAAAGAATAAATTTGGCCAACTTCGTCACTTAATGCTGACTTTAAGAATTCTTTATATCAGACAATGGGGTACAAAATTGCCTCAATTATAATCTCTGGAATCTGAGCCCAGATTCGTGATCAGGAGGCTGAAATTAACAGCAGAAGTTGTTTTGAATAGAATCTCGGTGTAATAAATAATGATGACGCCGCTGAGTAGCTCCGCCAATTTCAGAGTCGTGTTTAAGATGGATGTGCCCTGTAACAATAGCAACCGCTTCCAGGCGACCTCGGACAATCGATCTAATAATTCAATGCCTCCGGCTTTCACGAGGTCGAAATGATATTTCAATGCGCGTTGCTCTTGGCACCATCATGAAAAATGACTTGCCGGCTGGGAATCGAACCCAGTCTTCGAACTGCTAACCCGGTATGAAGATCACCAAGATTGTTATATAAACAAACCAGGAAGGTAAAATCATAAAAGCTTTACTTGCTCTTGACACGATCATGGAGGGTGTGTTTCGCTGGTCTTGGTGATCTTCATGCTGCGTTAGCAGTTCGAAGACTGGGTTCGATTCCCAGCCGGCAAGCCATTTTTCATGGTGCAATGTGTGACACTTGATCATACAGGGAATTTATTGTGTTGAGTCTCCCTTGAATCACGATTTAAGTTGTTAGTTATCTTGCTTTCTTTACAGTAATCCTGCGTGCATAATGAACTAGATATAGTATGTTATCTTGTAAAGTTTTGAGTCCTCGTTACCAGATTACGGGTGAATTAGGCCTCGATGTTTAATAATACTGATAATTCAATCTATTGAACATTCATATCAGCACAGTGTGTGTTTAGCAATATGTGAAGCTATAATCATAAGATAAGTCATGCTTATGAGCTGAAATGTAAATGCCTCCATAATACATCGGATATTTAGCAAAGCACTTAGTTATGTGTGTTATAGATGGAACAAACACGTAAAATACAAGTCTTATTGAAGCTATGTTTCTTAATGCTTTTAGGCTAGAAGATGTGAAAAGTAGACCGCCAAAAGAGGAGACTGAAAAATATGCTACAGGTTTTACAGTAAGTTCAATGTCAAGTAGGTCTGCTTATTTTGCCATGACTGCTAATTCATTTACATATCAATAAGCTTGTGGTAGCCACAAAAAATGTGAAATATTCTCTAATTATGCTTGCACTGTATTACAGTAGAGCATTGATGTATAAAATTAATAGAGTATTAGTATTTGTCATTTTGCATTTATACTAGTAATGATAACATAGGATGTGTAGGTTAGGCTAGCCATCACTCCTAAAAGAGTTGATGATCACTGTTGCCGAAATTCGCCGATCATTTCATTTCTCTCACCCACTAGTGAGCCACTAAGAATGTAGAAATGGTTCGCGTGCCTGATTTCGCAACTTGAGTTGACACATGAACCTCTCATTAACACATGAACGACAAAAACGATGACTGTCATGAAAATTCACGATAATGAGTTTTAGAGGCAGTGTCTTTCATAATATAAGTAACTGATAGTTTTAAAGCAATTAAACTCATACAGAATTTAAGCTCCATAGTTAATTAAATGCAATCCAGAGTGACCAACCTGTTAATATTCGATCCAACTGAGATTTGTGGAAATCATTTTCAGTCCTCAAAAAGTCAAGGAAAGCAATCATGACCATTTGCAAAGATGATGGTGGAGAGTAACGGAGAACAGAAATGTACCGATTCAATATGAAATCATCCATCTCAACACTTCTCCAACTCAACCACTGCAAAAACGGGTAAAGAGAAATGAGATTAGCTCTTGATGTCTTCCAATTGCAAAATTATAGTTAACAGAAAAATATTTATGAGAAGCCAATTTTACATCAACAAAACCTACAAAATTTGAATTCAAATTAATAGATCAATGTTTAAATCAACTATTTCTGACATGATCATCTGCAAGTCAATATCAGAAATGTTGACACATTTAAACCTTCGAGATATGAAGAAGGTCTTGCATGAAATGTGAGAGAGATGTCCCCGGACGAGAATGAGTCGAATGTTGACACATTTAAACCTTCGAGATATGAAGAAGGTCTTGCATGAAATGCGAGAGAGATGTCCCCGGACGAGAATGAGTCGAATTGCGGTAATTTCTTCAACAAATATGGGAGACTAAGGCATCGGTTTCCTCTTCTTCATAACTATTACCGATATCGATCGTTGATGGTTCAATTCAACTCAGAAAGACATAAGTGCACTGTGGAATGCATTCTAATTACATGGCAGTTTAATGATCTTGTCAATTGAATAACGGTAACATGCTGCGGTCATTATTTTGCCAATTTTTCTGTTTTTCATTTCAGTTGCAGCTTTCGAGATCTGCAACTGCGAAAACTGAAGCATTCTCCTTTCTTGCTATGTCGCAATACCCCTAATGAGACAGGATAGAAAATGCTGATGAACCACAGTAAACGTTCAACAAGACATACATAGATTAATATTTACGTGTCTAATGAAATCAAATTCAGAATTCCAATGAAACCCATCCTGTTAGTTCCAAGGAAAACCAGATGTTCGTTTATTACTTAAATAATTAAATAAGAAGTCTTCACTGTGAAGAACTTCGGATGTCACATCAATTTCTTTCGTTGGGACAATGGGCTTTATCATACAATTTCCATTTTATGTGAGAAACTTTCTTCCACAGATAGTTGGAAACATGATAGTTTGCCTGACTACATCAAATATGCTGTAGGTGAAAAGTACAAATACATTTATCATCAAAATGTCACTTTGAATGACAAGTTTGATACAATCAATGTGCAATTCATTCATTTTTCACATTTAGATGTACATGTGTTTGTTGTGTTCTTTCAACATTGTGAGCATTGTTAGTGGGATTGTTATCAATCCTCCACGATGCAAACTGTGACTTCATCTTGAACTGCTGCAGTTAAGAGCTGCTCTGAAAATGCATTTTTCTGCTTCCCTTCTTTTTTTAACATTACATTGTCCAATTACTTGGAAATAACTCTTGAGAATTTGACTGTCGTTAGTCATCAAAGGTACAATGAGCAACAATTATTTCACCTTCCCTTTCGCAATCAGAGTCTAATACGGAAGCTACAAGTCATTTGGTAAAATAAATTCTGAAAACATAAAACAGGACTGATGTCGGACAACTTATGGAAGATTATGAGTGAATGTCTGATAACAGATGAAGGTTGTTAGCATGGAGTTCCGGCCAGGAGTGTTCATCAAACTTACGCCCACTATGGAGTCAGAATGTGATAGTGAATCAATCATGTTCTTCATTATAAATGACGATTCTTTACTGACATCTGGTGCGATAATAACCTTCAATATCAAATTCAAAGAGCAAATTTACAAAATGTCAAACCGATAACAAGATACAGTAAAAATACAATTTGCTCAAAAAATACGGCAAGATAAGTTGATGTTTTGACAATGGTCGCACCCAAATATCGCGACCTCAAACCTGGGGACCAACCGACAATAAACAAGGAGTGAATAAGTGGCATGATAGCAATCGAGAATTTCGGCGCATGATAGACATCATGAATTGAACCCTCGAGAATGCACCGAGATATCCACAGAGACCACACTGAAAGACATCCGGCAGAGTCTGACCGTGTCAGCACCCGCACAAGTCCCATTTTTTAGTTTTTAGAAGAGACGTCAAATTCCCATTTTTCGGATTCCATCAACTAACCTTTAAAAAATTGCGAATAATGTCTTCGGCAAGACAATCATCATCCACAATGTGGATGAGAAATGAATGGAGCATTGGACGTTGATTAATGTCATTGATCAGCTGATGTAAGCATTCCGGAAGTTGGATAGTTTCATCCTCTTCTAAAGCCGTACAGAATGGATTTCCTGAAAGTGAACAGAAACTCTTATTGATCAGTTGATGATGTAATTTCCTCAGATTACATTCAATCTTAGACATAGGAACTGCGAAAGCTCGAATTACTTGAACGACATCATGCATGGAAAGATGGGCGTCATCGCTTGTGACTTTTGACGAACATGGATACGAAGTCATTATATAATCTGTCGTCGAGTTAAACACTTCCTTCTCGATGCAAGGATGCGCACATACACACGTTGCATTCATTGCATCATTTCGGACTTTATAAGAACGAATAATTCGTAACGGTCAACAGCTTCTGTTAAGTTGTCAAAGATTGATTGCACTTAGCAGTCAGATTTCCGAAATTTCGAACACCAAGGCCATCTGAAGATAGTCTGTCTTCTATCAGTCGTATTTTCCGAATGAAGTTAGCACGGCGAAGAATTAGAATTTCTGCTGTCGAATAAACATAATTAGATGGGCAGTCCTGCTTTTAAAATAGCGAGATTCAATTTACACATAATCAGCAGACGTACGTGGAGAATCTGTATTTTACAGTTCTCAATAGTTGCTAATTATTATTACAAGTATCAATAGAATTAATCATTCTTCATCTATGTTTTAATTCCACGTATGTTTTCAGCTCTAAAACCAATTGAAAAATACCATCGACAATATTCATGGAAATTTCGCACCTGTATACCCTAAATAGCAGCAAATTGAACACATTAGTTCCACACTGGCAACTTTGAGCTCGATTATTTTTATAATAAACAGCCTTACCATTTCTTTCTCGTCTATTTTGCGCTCAACGTTGAAATAGTCGTAAAGACAATTATTGATCATTTCAGTAACAGTCAATCATTAGAGAATAATTTGCCGACGTGGTATCTCTATTAGAATAAACAATCGTCGTAAAAAGGAGAGATTGCTTTTTCTGCTTTTTTTCGAGTCTATTAAACTGAATAATATCGAATATTTCTATTAGAACATTCCGTTTTCTCGTTTTGTAAATGTCCACTTCTAGATGCGTACGGGAAATGCAATGTCTTCGGTCGGAGCATAGCCCGTTCTTGTAGTCGCACAGAGCTGATGCATTCTACAGATTCAAACATTGTTGTTAACATTGACTGCTCTAAGTGGTGAAGGATCGACAAATCCATACAAAGAGCGATGCGACATAACAATTTATCTTTCAATTACCAGAAATTTGATGACATCCATATTTTATGGTCTCTTCTGTGTTATTTATCGATCTACCGTCACTTTCATAGTAGAGGTAACAGCAAAAGAAACTCTGTCTTATATAGAATTGACCAGTTCTGCTCTCCTGTTATTAAACATTTCAATTCTAAAAATGGAGAAGATTCTATAACAACATCGCTTTAATTCCATAAATGTTTTCAGTTCAAGCTGAAGGTTTTTAAGAGTGATCAAAAATTGTTGACTCATGTGTATTTCATGTCGAGAAATCGATAATACCTGTCTTCACTGATTACTTGATGTATCAATAATTTTAATGATTTCACCATTCAGAAGTAGCAACACTACCATTGTCTGCGATCACCGTCTTACCATTATCTGATATGAGCCAGTGATACTAGAGCCTCTACCTAGGAACAAGAATGAAAATAAACATGATGCTAGAAAAGGAAATTGCACTCTTATTATTAACGCTTACAGCATGCAAATGAAGGTACAAAATGTGGTAGGTCAGGGGGATCAAGCCTTGTTGATCCACTTCCAACTGTGAAGTATATTACACTAACTTTCCCAAATAACATGTGTAACAACTCACCATCGTCCAGGCTGTCTGTGATAATCTTGCACAAAAGGATAGAGGCTGGTAACCTACAACTGTGATTCTCTTTACACTGTCCATTAAACTTGATGAGTTCTGATACAAGCGAAACATCGCGCAACACAAGCTTGCACAATTTCGGACAAGAGGTAGCCAACAATCTCAGGATCATGCCTACAGCTCCTCCTTTCTGGGAGGTCGAAGATGTCAATTGTAAAGCTGTCTTTATGAGAACCGAAAGCCGTCCAATAAAGATATTGATACGTCCAGTCATTTCGTCTGATTCTGAAGTAGGAAAATGAAAGTGTTGAAATGAAACAAGTTTAAATTCATTTAATAATCAATGTCATTACCATGACCGAGGGGGTGGTCCCCTCCATTATTTTATTCTACAATAGAACGACAGATCTGTACAATTTTCCGACGGTGACTTTACCTAGCTTTGCTTTGGGCTAGTCTAAGAGGTATAATTATTAGTTTTTCGCTGAGCCTCAGTATTGCGACTACAATAGGTTCTAAAAATTGAGTTAACTAAAACTTTCTGTATTTAAATGTTTATAACTTTTCATCAGATAATGATAGGATCTACATGACGCACATATGCATGCACTGTCTGTATGTACAGCATTGAAATTTATGAATGTGCATGTCATGGTCACACTACTTATAAAAGTCTAAAGTAGTTATGGCAGCGTCATTTTCACAAATAAACATTCAAAATATAATTTATGCGCACCTCAATTTTAGAAATATTTCTGATCACCTTCGCTCAATTTTTCGTATTATTCTTATCTTAAATGATACAGAAAATGATTAAAATCAAAGCATTCGTGAATAGAATATGCTGTTCTAAAGGGGGCAGAATCGCTACTTCCCTTACTCTTTAGCGACGACGAGAATAGCATGGGGGAGCAGTGCTACCTCAAAAAGAGGTCATTTTTTGTGACAAATCTTCTCTTCGTTCGAGTACCAAGACGGTTCACTTACCTTCAATGACTTGTAGGAATCGGCTGACGATAATCAGAAACACAGATTTCGTCCAATCACTATAAGAATAGTAAAGAAAGTCGACCAAAACATCATTCTGGCATAGAAGGCTCAACACTGGTGAAACATTAGAGACATTCAAGGACTTCATTGCTCTGTTGACTAAGTTCTCCCAATCATGACGATTAACCCCGACAGTATTATCATTGATACGGAAGCCGCATTGTAGAAGATCGATCAATGCAACAACAAGAAAGTGTCTCCACGGCACTACATCAAACTCCTGTAACAGTGATACAATGGGCTAAGAATGCATTAAGGTGCAAAATATAATGACATGAATTCTTTCTTGTTCTAGGGCATTTTAACAATTACATACATGCTGTAAAGCGAGAAATTTTCGCGAATCGGTGAAAAATGAATTTTGCGAATCTGATCAAAAGTTTTAGAATAGAAATAATGCATTCACTGCGAAAATTACAACACTACAATTTCCAAATTCATTTTTCGCTTTTTTGCAATGGTATGAGATTATCACATTTCTTCATTAAAACTTCAGCGATATCTCGATTCACTGCTTCAATTTCCACTTCGTTCTTTGATGACATGCAATACGACCTTCACCGAAAATAAATCATGGCCGCGCCGCTGTTTGAAGTCTACGATGATGCAATGTTCGTCATTTGCTTTCCTCTGTGCTCTCACATGTTTTCATACTGCTGATGAAGACAGAGATATTGTTTGGTAATACATAATGAAAAGGTACAAAACAGGGTCCTACACGAGTGAATAAATTCGCGCAGAAAATTTCGAAAATATTCATCCGATTTACTTCGTAGTTCGTAGTCGATCGTAGTTTTGAAATTTTAAACTTTTTAGCAATGTCTCATGAAGCTTCAATCAAAGATTGCTTTCCCACTCGAGTCCTCATGGAGACATGACAATCGATTTTCATTGCCATTCCTAGATTCTCACTTCCTCGGTTACCGCTTAACTCTTTATCTTCAATAATCAGGTTTCAACCAGTAGCGACAGCAGTTAGTGGATTCCGCTCGATTAATCATGTGACGGAATCAGTCGCCCGATTATTCAGTGACCAGGAATCGCAAGATCATTGAAAATATATACAAGTCCTGTATATATTTTCAAGGACTTGTATCTATTTTTTTTGCAATAAAGTGTAAATATGTTTAGCAGCGAACTTATTCTTGGGGAGACGAGACAAATTGGTGTGATATTCACGATGAAATTGAACAACCTCCCTTTCGGCTGCCATCAACTATATACTAACTTCACATTTCACGGTTACTAGAGCTATTATAGGTCGATCCAATTCCATTTGAAATTGCTACAGCGGTAGCGAAATTTTTGACCTTGCCAAATTGAACCATGTGCATATGGTTGATAACAAAATCTACTTCAACACAGCTGAAGTTCCAATCGGCATTTCCCCTGAACTTGATTTTAAACACTCAAATGCCAAAAATTTTCTTTAAACACTTATGAATTGCCGAATCTGCGACACTTTTCCGACAACGATAATGAACAAAATAATATTACTTACGTGTTCAACTTTCAGTTTGAGAAGTTTATAGATAAGCTGATGATGTTCAGGCCAGACATTAACCATTTGTCCAAGATAACAAGAAATGTCGTGCCACATCTCACGTGATGGCTCTATCGGTTTTTCTATCAAATCTACAATTCCTGAATCTGCAGACGGATCAGCCGCAGTTGCTGAAAGAAAAAGAAAATGCCAATCTAATCAAATTTTGCTTTGCCTATTATGAACAAAATTTCACTAATTGCAGTTAATTTTTTTCATTTTTTCTCTCATCAAATTGCAGACAAAAGCATCAAAGGAGCGGTTAATACCAGTATTTATCGTTGTTTTTCTATACAACAATTAAGTACGAAAAATGAGATAAGTCATTCTCAAATACCTTTCATGCGAGCATGCACATTTCAAATAGTTTGGTCGACCATTGCAATCGAAGTGACAAATATAAATGAAATTACGAGAAGTTACAGAAATTAGCTATTAGAAAGCAGCTCTGGTAATGAATTGCTGCAGTAAAATTTACAGGTTGAACCTGCATGATATTTAAATGACAAATGCGTGAGTAAAATAAAATCGAGCACTTGACATATACAAATATGCATCTAAATCGTGATTAGTGATGAATCTCTGTTAGAAGAATGCCAGAAAATACCGTCAAGGAGCTTCATCTGTAACCTATTCATCTGAAATTGAAAGAAGTATTTATACTGCTACTTTTAATGGGGTGTTGATAATTTCTGCAAATTTTCTCTTCATCAGTCAAAATGTGATTCAAATTGTCGGCATGTTTCTATACTTTCCATGCCATGTCAGTTTCTGTAGAATATCATCGATATCAGTTTTATAAAAGAATTAATATCATGATATCTATATCATAATTATATACATAATTTTATTATTTATAATAGATAGATAACAATTATCATAATGATAGACAAACATAATTATTTTGAATTATGTTTATTATTGATATCAGCACTGCACTTGAACTGATAAGAGCACCGAAATCAAAATGAGCTGCTATCAGTGTCTTATATATGTACCTTACATGAATACAAAAATCGATATCCAGCAGTTCTTTATTAAGAAGTTTAGCAATTTTATTAAGAATTAGCAGTCATGCAATTAAGAAACATGTGATGAAGGTTGTGAAAAAGGTCAAGATAATTAATGCAAATAATTGAAAACACATTTTCTGATGGAATTCTTCGCAACATTATGAAGCTTGCTGAACAAAGAATTCTTGTGCTATTCAAAAAGGAAAGATTTGTGGGTCTACCTAAAAGTTGCACTCAATAAATGCGTGTTCCGCTAGGAATTTAAGGGATTAACTTCAGACAACTTCTATGCTTAGCAAAACCAGTCCAGACAAACCCGGAATTCTGGCAGCCCCGCAACCCACAAAAATGGAGTAAAGCACGAGCGTGTTGTACTTCAAAGTTGACCTATGCTTAGCACCTAATGGAAAATTCATCGAATAGTATAATTCAAATCTGTTGAAGTGCATGTTGATGCGAACAACTCCGCATGCAGTGTTTTCATTACTTATATCACGTACAGGGTGTCCCAGATAAATCTGGACTTTTAATCATCTTTTCAACTATGATTGATTTTAACTGTAAGACAAATCAAAACAGCTCCATTTAGTGCCAAAACACATTTATTTTGTAAAAACAAGACCAAGAAAAGTTATTTAAGTCAACTTCACTCAAAATGGCCGCCCTGGGCCTCCACTACCATCTCAAGGCTGTGCCTAAAGCTGGAGCAGGCCTTGGCCAGGGTTCCTCTGTCAATTTGTTCCATTTCCTGGACAATACTGCTCCTCAGAGCTCCCAAAGTGCTGTGAGGCTTATTGTTGACACCTGCTTCAACCACGCTCCACACGTAGTAGTCGAGAGGATTGCAGTCTGGCGAGCTATGAGGCCAGAGGTCGGGGGACCAGTGGTACGGGAAGTTCTCGTAGCACCAGGCCTGGGTCTTCCTTGCCTTGTGGGCTGGCGCGGAGTCCTGCTGAAACACGTAGTCTCTCCCGTTGGCGACTTGATCCATCCAGGGCTTCACCACCGAGTCCAGGACGTCGATGTAGGCATCCGCGTTGAGGCGCAGTCCATTCTCAAAGAAGTGAGGCGGCATGACGTCACCATCGCTGCTGACGACACCAATCACCATGACGGATGCCGGATGCCTGCTGTGCATCACTGTTGGGACGTCAGCAGGGTCCTCGCACAGCCACCTGTCGTTCTGGCGGTTCACCTTACGGTCTTGGATGAAGTTCTTCTCATCGGAGAAGAACCTCAGCAGTCCAGCGCTGTTCCGCCTCAGGTCGTTGAGCAGGGCCTGGGCTTTCACCATCCGGTTCTCCCGCGTAGCCTCCGTCAGCAGCTGGCGCCTTCGTAGGACGAACGACTGGAAGCCGAGGTCTTGGTGCACGGACCTGTGGATGGTCGAACGGGCCACGTCCATCTTCTGAGCCAGATGCCGCATCGACTGTCCTGGATCCTCGGCAATGTTGGTCTTCAACTCCTCCAGGAAGTCTTCGGACCGCTTGCTGTCGGATCGCCGCTTCTGGGGCTTCCTCTCTGCTGTCACTTGGCCCTTGTCTGGTGCAGCCTCATAGTCCCTCCGGATGTTGTAGACGAAGGACTTCGAGTAACCAAAGAAAGCAATGATTTCGGTAGCTGTTTTATCAGCACGCAGACTTTCCAAAACCGCTGCTTGTAATGCGCACGCATGACAGGTTAACGTAGTGTCAGCGGTGAACGCGATATCACGTGACGGCATAGACATAGTAGTAATGTAGAAACACACTGATGTTCCCTTATAACCGATTTGTCTGTCAGCAGCTTAGATTGAAAATAGTCCAGATTTATCTGGAAGACCCTGTACATTGACTTTTGATTGGAAATTCGTATATCATCACCACTCTCTCCAGAAAAAATACATTATCCTACATTTAGCCTAAGTTAGTAGAGTTTAATAGTCTAAACTAATTTCTCGCAGTCTGGCTATATTTGAGGCATTTGAGGTGCAGCCTATATGTGTAACAGTAATTTATATAAAGATACGTTTCACGGGACTTGAATCCGCCCTGTAAGCCTAAGTATGGAAAATCCTCACTCCGATTTCTATGAGATGATGGGATTGGAATGAGCAATATTAACACATGAATCATCTGAACATTCACGAAATGTAATCATGAGATTTAGTGACTTACCTCGTTCATAGAAAAGGAGATATGCACTAGGAAGGAATGATTCGAAATTCATGCTTCCAAAATACTGTTTATGATCACCAGAGTAGTCTGTCACCGTTTCATCATTAAATTTCATCCAATTATTTCCACTGAAATGAAACGGAAAATGAAATGGAATATGTCATAAGGTGATCAGTTTGTTAATTATTGAAACCAGTACTTTATGCATATCCGCTGCAGTTTACCCAAGTATCTTATGAACGCCATGCTGAGTGTCGAACGTCGCCTTCATGGTATCATGGACATTCCATTTTCCCATTTCAACTCACTTGATACGATTGGTAATCGAACTTGTGAAAAATGATTGTGAGATCTTGTTCAAAACGCGAGGCATCCCCTTCGTGAAATGTTTCTGGTCAAACCAAGTGGTCGCACAAATCGAAATTGTCTTCCTTTTCGTCGTCCACTTTCAAGAACTAAGCGTCTTAGCACATCATTTATAAAATTTTGTAAATAATCTGCTTTTACTGTATCGCTTTTATTTCCCGTTGATTCGATGCCATTGTATTGTATTTTCTTCTGATCTTTTATATACCGTATAATGTGCTCACCGGATTGTATAATTGTGAGATAGCAATAGAGATTCATCATTCTACACAATTCATGCAGTTGCAAAATCCAAATGTGCAGTTCCTTACTAAAGTTTTCTTCATTTTGTTAAGTTTTTCATCTTATACTATGGACTTAAAACCAAATGTCGCATATTATATTCCAATAACAATAACTATAACGTAGATTATGGGAACCTTTCATAACATTGTTGATTACATGCATTGTACTCGTTTTTATTTTCCGTTCATATTAATGAGCCTACCTAGCTAGCTACTTGAAGCAAATAAATTAGTCCGATTAATCATCCCATCTTCCGTTTGGGAGTATTTTGGAGTATTTATATTTTGGGAGTATTTCAAGTGGCTTATCTATCATTCTTTCTATCAACAAGATTGAAACTATTGAAATAATGAAAAATTGAAATATTAGATACCTAATAATTTGATGGTGATGTTAATCCTACGTGGGGTAATGAGACAATTTGAAAGAATAGTATGGGCAACAAATCATACAAGGGTGGGAATCACTGCTTCAGATGAACTAGACTACAAAATGGGTCAGTTCAAAACAGTCCCCGTTTGAAACCGAGCACATACAATGGCAAAGCAATGTACTAATAAAACATCCAATTTCCTGCAATTTGTCAAACCTGTCAAATTGATGCCATTTCGACGTGTAATATTCCGATGATTCCGAACTTCCTCACAAAACGTCAAATCTTCTACAACCACTCGTCTCTCCGTCGCAACAACAAACATATTTGTACTCATCGCTTTGACCTCCCAAACTCTTCCACCCAGGCGTTGTCTCTCTACACGTTTCTGTGCGCGATCATCAGTTTAGCTGACGACGACTCGTATTGAGAAATTGTCATCTATTAAATAAATTCGAACCCAGTTATCGATACTCGATTGCGATGAAGTGTAAACGAAAGCGGCTAGATGGAAAGGGGAGACAAAGAGATGACAATCTATTACTTAACCTTCCATCGATGCCAACATAGTACAAGTCAATCGATCCGTATATAGGGAAAGACTCGGTGATCGCTTGAAAGCTCAATCAGAAATAAAATGGGCAAGAACGTGTCAGAATATCAGAATCTTATCTAGCCTACATTGTGAGTCAAGTTTATTTGAGTTGGAAATCATCAGAGATTTCTTGGCAGGTCCAGCGTTCAACATGACAAACAAGTGAACACCAAACTGGTAAAATATTGGCAAATTGAAGTTGGATACACGGGCAGACATAGATATTTTCTGAACGAATAGTGCAATAAATAATACCAGTGATTAGAAAAACGTCATCAGACTTGAGAATTGAGAGCACATTATTCCCTTGGCAACCGCAGATGCTGCCCTTCGCTCTACAAGAGCATAGAATACCCAGCATAGATAAATACAGGCAGAGTATCCGGTTGAGCAGTCCTTCAGCTTGCTCAGATGTTCTTTATTCCAATTAGCCTGGGGCATTCCCAGCCGTACAAACGAGCCCCTCAACGGGGTAAATGCAGCGTCTACGGTTGCCCAGGAATTTTTAGGCTTAAACTGTTTAAGTTTGAAGACACCTTTATATTCTCTGCCCAGGTGAACTGGCACCTTGCAATTTTTCTGAACACCATTGAGAATGAAAGCAAATATATGCCCTTCCTGCTTACTTTAATTACATTCTTGGGAGGTTAACCATAACCAAATGATTGCTAGGCCAAGTGCACAATCGCTGTGCCACAGACCACAACATAAAAAATTTCCGAAAATATGCGATATGAAATTTCTCAAATAAAATTGAATTCTGGAATGCTACAACAATAACAACAACCAACAATAACAATAACCAAGATGCTAAGAAGAATGGTAATTAATAATTCTCACTAGTATTGGTTTGAGTCTTGAGTAAGAAAACTTCTGCCAAATGTTCGTATATAGGAAACTATTTCTTACAGAAAAATAGATCTTTCTTCAAGAGATTTGAAGCACGGATAATGAAGGTAAAGGATGACAATCGGATAGGATGCTTACTAATGAGGCTATCCTGGAAAATTTTCAAGCAACAGATGAAAACTTACTTGACTCATTTTTGCCTCGGCGATTAGCAATTAAAATATTTGCCGTATGACGGTCCATAATGTTGCGTATTTGTGGCACTCAACGTCGTAACTCGCAAGTACTAACCTCAGAAACAACAAATCTCTGTCCAGTTTCAAACAATCTTTGCTTAAATTCCAGATTGGATGTTGGTAGTGCTCAGCTGAATGACAGGTATGAAGTAGACTTAAATGAGGATCGACTGACTTTGAAGTGTATATTCGGATTACTCATCATGTAGGTAACTAAAAAATCCTGAACAGCTGTAATTCATGGAACATTCCAGGACATAATCATAATAGATTGCATGTAGGATACATGTACATAATTTTTTCAATCCAACGTTGATTTCATATTGAGTGCGTGAATCATTAAGAAATCATAAAACTTAGTAAATGGAAGCCTCAACTGACCTTTTAGCGATGGAGAAATAATGACCTCCTGAAGCAATACCAGAATGCACCACATATCCTTTTAAGTGATAAATCAGGGAAGTATAAGGCGGCTTCAATCCATGACCATCAAGAGTCAAATCTTGACCATCCTGCAGATACATCGCCATATCCAACACCTCAGGAAATTCAAAGTAGTTGTTATGCTTAATTGTTCGGTTTGTGAAGTCGAACCGTTTCAACTGGATTGCAAGATTATGAGGCAGGGTTTTCAATGTTGCCTTTCTAACTGCTGTTCTCTGGAACGATTTGATAGAAAATTCATTGATAGTATTTATTAGGATGTCCATCCTATCTGACAGAATAATTACTTAGTTCACCCTTAAACGAGAAAAATTAATTTTTAGTAATTTCAATTAATCTTGTAAAGAAAGACTTTGATATCATTTTTTTGAAATTAATGAAATAATATTGTTTTCAGTATTTTAGTCTTTCTACGCACAAAAAAATTTGAAAAATACTGAAAAACAATATTATTTCATTAATTTCAAAAAAGCGAGAAAAATTAGCTCGAATTAAAAACTTATTTCAGCAACAAACTGTTTGTCACTGAATTAAAAACTTATTTCAGCTACAAACTATTTGTCACCGTCAGATAAAATCAATCAAAACAAGGTGAGAAAAGGAAATCTTTATAGTCATCAAGTCGTCGAGATGAAAACACTTAAGTCAATAAAGATGACTACCTGCATTAAAAGTAGCTACTACAGCAGTAGAACCAAACTTCACAAATCTATTGCAATTCTATTGTACCGTTTTTCATTCATGTGAATGCTAGGAAAATTTTCTTTTGCTGGTGAATGCGCTTTTGAGTGTTCGTTGATCCTGGCATCAATGAGGCGGATAGAGAAATCAACGTAACACTTTCAGTAATCATGCGCATTTATAAACGACATAAGATTTTTAAGGGGCACTTATCCATATCTGAGGGATAAATTACCAGTTTTCATGGTTTTAAAAAATGACCTATTTCCATGTCAGGCAGTAAAAGCCTACAAATATCTTTAAAGTACAAATTTTTCTCACTCACAGAAATGTTGGGAAAGATCCATGTTATACATCTAATGTTTTCATGGAAGCTCTGTCGGTCAACCTTGACATTATGTCTTGCTTAACTTTTTCTCACATACGCATAACAGCCTTTTCATAGAATCCGATTTTGGGATGAGACTTACAAGTGCAAATCGACATTTGAGAATTGCTTGTAGCTAATTCCAATTTCAAGGTATGACATTGGCGAATTCATAGCAGCCAAGTGACGCATGGAAGCATACACAGAATTCGACATGTATAAATGACAGCAGTTGTTTCTTTGAGATGCCGAGCGATATGGAAGGCGTTTTCACTTTCGTTAACATGTTAACATGTTGATAAAGTTGATTGTAAAGTTATAAAGTTAAAAGGAAAACGGGCTTGATGTTACGAATTCTAAAGATAATTCTAGTGACTTCATTTTGAGGGATCTGACATAAATTTCAGCAAGCCAGTCATTGATATGTTTCATGGCAATCGGGAGCATCTAGCGACTGACGTCGATGTGGCTAACAACAGCTGCCGGGTCATCTCTGACTTTGATCTCTCATGAAAGTTAAGGCGGATCTTGAGGACTACAAGCTATGAAGGGCCTTTCCAAACGCATCCTTTTTTTGAGGAAGATAGAATCTCAGCTATCTAGCCCTCCGCCCCGATCGACAGTCAAAGGGTGTTATTGGAGAGTGACAGGCAGTGTGGCAGCAGGGCTGATCTATGCGCGTGGGATCAACACGTTGGTGGAGGTCTTCGGAGAACAGGGTCAGCATGGCACGACTGAAAACCGGGCATCCAATGAGTGTGGATATCGAAATAGGATGAGGTTGGAAGGGAGGGGATATGTAGGAGGGTCGAGGAAGCGAAGGAGGGAATGGAGCACATGGACCGTGCCTAAGGCAGGTAAAAAGTTCAGCTTGGTATGTGCAGGCTGATTGTGATACTTCACTTTCATGTTTCAGATCACGGGAAGCATTGACGTATTGAAATTAATGGATGCGAGTGCACTGTACGAGGGGTGATTGATAAGTTCGCGGCCTGACATAGAAAGCTTAAAGCCAGGCCATTATGCACATGTGGATTGATACAATGGAATGTGCTGACGGCGCATGACGAGTGATCAGTCGATCCGGTGAACTGGTGGTAAACCACAGCTACTTAACTTCAGTTACTAACTTATCAGTCAGTTAGTCAGGTAAGTGTTGCGTAAGATGGATCACGTTTCAAATCGAGCTGTCATTCGTTATCTCGGCTTGAAAGGACTCACACCAAAGGAGATTCATGATGATATGGTTGGAACACTTGGTGATAAAGCTCCGTCCTACACCACAGTCAAGAAGTGGGCTTCAGAATTCAAGCAAGGAAGAGAGAGCTTGGAAGATGATCCCCGTTGTGGAAGACCAGTGACAGTGAGCACAGAAGATGTGATAGATCATGTTCAAAAGATTATTCTTGATGATCGCCGTACAACCGAGCGAAAGATTGCCTTCGAACTGAAGATTTCACAAGAGCGTGTCCATAACATCATCCATCATGAACTTGGCATGAACAAAGTTTCCGCTCGATGGGTGCCACGACTGCTCACACCAGAGAACAAACGAGCCCGCGTTCTCATCTCAAGGGACAACCTGGCGCTGTTCGTAAGAGATCCTGAAAATTTCATGGACCGGTTCATTACGATGGATGAGACTTGGGTTCACCACTATCAGCCAGAGTCGAAAGAACAATCGAAACAATGGAAGCACCCAGGATCACCAACTCCGCGGAAAGCCAAGGTCACCAGGTCCGCGGGAAAGGTCATGGCCTCCATTTTTTGGGATTCGAAGGGACTGTTGTTGGACTTCCTAGAGACTGGTCGGACTCACCGGATCGACTGATCACTCGTCATGCGCCGTCAGCACATTCCATTGTATCAATCCACATGTGCATAATGGTCTGGCTTTAAGCTTTCTATGTCAGGCCGCGAACTTATCAATCACCCTTCGTACATCTGCGTACATCTATAAGTCATACATATGTCTTAGCTATAGAATAAGTCTTAGCTAAATATTTTTTTACAAAACTGTCTTCATTTGCTAATACCTAAAATGCAACTAAAAGTGAAGATTTTAGTTTTTGCAGAGTAGTCGTGAAGGCTACATGATTCTTCAAAGTCCTAGGTATGGAGATCCCCTGTATAACTTTGACGATCGATGAGGATGAGGCCCTAAAGTAGCTCAGAATGAAATTCATGCACTTACCTGACTATGGCACGTCTGACAGTTATACGCGTTCTCTTTCTCAAGCTTTTCTTTTTCAAACAATTCAAACAAAGCTAAATCCAATCTGACGGTTGTCCGAACACCGACGACAAGATAGAGGAAAGGATCATTTTGAGAGCTAACGGACTGACACGTATCACACTTCGTGCTGACGGTGAAATCTCCCCCGAATATCCTTCCAGAGACCGGAGGCTGACCCAAAGCCTGAAGTCCATCGTCAACATTATCCAAGAGAAGTGACAAAAATTCACAAGCATCCTCTTGATTAGATAATGACAATGGGCGACCACCAAACCTGAAAAATAATTTTCATGATGCTTTAGATCTGATCGACATGCATTTCCATTGTATATGATTATGTTTGTCACCATCATTGGGTTACTATAATTTGAATTTTGTTTATAGGATTATCAAGATAAGGGTTCCTAATGCATTTTCATATCGTTTAAAACAAATTACAACATGGTTTTGTATTCCAACAAATAACATCCTCTCTTATTAATTGAACAACATATAAAATGAGTCGGCAACCAAAAAAGATGTTTGTAGGTGTGAAATGGAGCAATGTTAGATGATATCTGCAACGTCGTATTTCTTTATCATGTCGGCATCACCTATATTTCCTGATAGTATTGTAAGCATCGCATAAGCCTCTCTAACAAATAAAACTCGTAGATATACCGTAGAATTATTCGCTCACCTGTCTTAAGCTTCTCTCGCTGTGAATATAGCATCAATGAGCCTATGCATAAATCCATGTCACATTCATAAATTACTGGGATCTTAATTAGCGTCAAAAAACATTGAAAAAGTTTTAGAATCATGCTTATAACACAGTATCAAATCTAACTATTTAATATGGTTTCAAAACTATGCTTCAGATGCAGCTTTAGAAAACTTATGAAGACAAGTAATATGCTACCAAAGCCAATATTTCTCAGTTTGACAAAGTAAATCTTATATCTCATGTCATAATTTGAAAAAATTCAAAAACACTTTTTGAGTAAAAAATGCTTGAAAACAACTCTTAAGGAGGATTAACAATATTTACATTGTTGACTAGTCGTCCGGGGGGGGGACTATCGACCAAAACTTTAGGGATTTTTATCTAACTTACATTTGATAATAATTTTTACATTAATTTGCTTATTTTTGTGATCAGCAATCAGACATTTGCGAAGATCCAAGAAAAAGCAAATCATAGAAGTAATCACCATCAATCACTAAAAATTGCAAAAATTTAATTAATCGATTCATCAACGTCATAGCAATCATTGAGTGTATCACTATATTTTCTATCATTCTTTTTCAGAAGAATTTCCACTGGAAATCGGCCAAATTCAGCCTGAATTAAGCCCTTGACATGTGCACTCATTGCAACAATGTCGGAATAAGTAGATTCTATAAAAGCTCTGTCACAATAAGAAAACTGATAACTACGTGTTCAGCGTTCGCTTAAGAATCGATCCATGTTGCCAAATCCAATAATCACATCTCCAGAACAAATTCACATTAAAGAAATGACTGGCAAATATCTGGAATAAATTCATCATCTTCAAATGTTATGAAAGAAAACGATTTTTATCAAAGAATGAATTATCCAAGAAAGTAATGCCATTTATGGACAGTCACGAGCGCGCAAATGACTGTACTAATTTTGGACTATTTCTTAAAACATTACTAATTATTGCATTCTTCAACAAGACATTACATTGGAATGTAAACTGTCCTTTTACTAGGCACCAATCGTCTTGTCTTTGCGATTTACTTTAACTTTACGATTCGTTGCTCGACATAATAATATGCTTACTAACGTGGTTTACAGAATTTTGATAATTCGGAAATATGACTTCATTCGTGTAATCGATTCCTGTGTTGATTCCTCCTCAAATGAGCCTCGATTCCAAACATGCTAGACTGAATTCAATCGTGTTATCAAGGCTAATTTTAAATGATGACTGCCATCTGCAAGCATCAGTTTTTTTCCTTTTCTCTTGATCTCATTATAATCTCCCATTTTACATCATCATTTTTCAGAAAGTGGCTGTAATTAGCAAAATCTGTAGCTAATACCTCAAAATGAATAATCCGTAAGAGTATTCTATATGGGGGCAACAGATGTCATTCTTTACCAAATGAATGCAATAGGTATCATCCTCTCTCACTTAAAATTACAGAATGTGCTTTGTAATGCATGATCGTTGACTGCATAATTTTTACGAGTGGAATAATTTGCACTAAATATCAATTGAAGATTGCTATATAAAAGTCGATGTCTTGCAGTTACTCATAATAATGGACTTAGACAAGGGATTTTTTTCAATAGCGTTTCATGCCTTTTGAATCCTATTCACTATCTCCTTCCCAATTTGAGAAAGATACCCTCGTCTTATGCTCACGTATTGCAACAAATAAATTGGTCTAAAAAAGTAGCAACAACTTAATTGGACCAATTACAAATTAATCTTTGAATACAAGAAGAATTGTAGATTTTAATTGAGATTCAATTATTTTGAAACCCAAATATCAAAATTCACCCCACACTTCATCAAATATCTTCTCTCTGATAACATCTGCTTCAAGACATTGTCGAGAAAGCTGTCGTTGTATACACAGACATCGTTCAGAAATAGGACCAAAAACTAAATCCCAAAGTCCTAGGGTGTAGTTGTTGTCGATGGGAAAGACATGAATCCATCAGCATCACAATAAGGACTACAATTCGAAGATTTAGCATCCAAATTCCCCATCATACACTTAATAGTGCCGGAAATATTACTGATGCATTATTTTGGTAGTGTTTACGATGAATGGACCTGTTGCGATATATGATAGGACTGCATTTTTCTAAACCCCTGTCCTCTGGACAAGTCAGTTTAGTCCGCGAAGTTGATGTGAAATCATTGTGAAATAATGATAAAACGCGGATTTGGTAGTGACGTCTTCCTTTGTCGTTGATTTGGTCTATTAATGCAGTGATGCTACCTCAGAGTCGAAGAAGTATTTCTTCTATGCGACTAGCATAGAAAGCATCTCCAGATCATGTGGCATCATATGAGGCTACACTGACGCAGCTACGTGTTGATGATAGTGCTACTTTGCTGTAAACTACGATTCAGTCAGCGTCATTTATCCACCACTAGGGTGACGCATTATGCTTATTGATTTTTCACGGTTGCCTAAAGAGTGCGCTATTCCGACGCACGAGGTCCGGAACATTGAGTTTGAATTGTATGCAATTGTGCATCAACATTGAATGCTCCATTTCAGGTAAGCAGCTGCTCAATATCATTTATATGTATGATTTCAATAAATATGCGAGAATATTTACACTTTAATAAAATTCTGTTCCGGACCTCTTACTAAATAGGTATATAAAATATGCTTTGGGATACTTTCAATAATTAAAAACTTGACAATGTGATATCAGGCCGCTTATATTTATTAATGCTTATAACCTATCCTCTAAATATCATTCATCCACTTCTTGCTTTAATAAAATAGTACTTTATTCAAATGCAGTTTGTGCAATGTCAATGTCCTCTCCTTCCAGAGCTATCCTAATTTCTCCATCGTTGCCTGCTTCATGATATTGTCATCTATCTTGTAAATATTCCCATAACATTATCATAGTCGTAATTCTAACATTGTTCGCCATATTTTGTATTCGTATTCTCGATTGAGAAATAAACGTTCTGATATTCTGATATTCCAATTGGCTCGCTCAATGACGTGCTACTGTATTGCATAGGCTACATTAATGACATTTTCTTGCCTTTCTAGATGCTTCGTAATTGCTAGCAGCATCTGACTAGCGATCATTCTCTCTACAGAACTTGCAGGACATCATTTGTAGAAACCGAATTTGAGACAAAAATTCTAAATTGTATTTCAGCGTGATTAAATGGACGCCGTTACGCATGATAGATTACGCAGATAGTTCAACTGACCCATTAACAGGAAAGTAATGAAAGTAAAATTGAATTATGATGAATCTCCATATTCTGCGTAACCCTCAAAATTACTTCGCGTACCCCAGGTTGGGAACCCCTGATCTAGTGGTTTGAACGCCGAAGCGCTTTCATAGAACGATGGTGGTGAAAAGGAATCATAGAGTGATGGCAAAACTCGCAACTTTGTGGCTGAACTTGTGCAAATCTGCATCAGTTTGCATCCACAGACAACTAGAAGTGTTTTTGAACTGGTGATAGAGAAATTCAACCGATTTAAGAGGAAATAATTCAGAAAATACCGCTAGTATTGATGGAAGCAATGTGGAAGTTGCACAGACAATGAGAGAAAGCTACAGCGCAATCATTTTGATTGGCTGTTGATATTTACTCCAGAAATTGCATCGAAGCAAATGTGTTTTTTGAGACCCAGTGGAAAATTCAAGGTCTTCCACTACATTGACATGTTAATAAGCGACTTCTTTTCTGCAAGATGAACCTCGAACACACTTTCCGATGGATTTAAGTACAATTCGCGGCAGATTGCTAAGATTACATATCAAGCGTCATAAGCCTAATGTTTGCAACTAGAAGGATCTTTTGTATCATGATTCACATCCAGCATGTTCTTCATGTCTCAACTTAATCTTTTCTCCAACACTGGAGTAGAACTCGCAATCAGGGCTGGGGAAGCGATCGATTTTTATTCGCTTCCGCTTCCACTTCCAATTATTGGAGACCGAACATGGGCTAAACACCTCCCTATTTCGAGCCCTTTTTCTTCATTTTCCACTTTTTTACGAGTTATAGGTTCTGACGTTAGTTAACACTTCGCAGTCTCCACGAACTTTCTGTCATAAACCCTAGTTGATTTGTATGCGGTTTTTTGACTTGCCAAATCAAATATTTTCAAATTTACTGAAAATTTTGATGGGAAATTGTGAAATAAAAACGTCATATTTTCCCAACACGTGTGTAGTAAAAAAACATAAAACGATCAAAAGAGTGTTACATGAGAATGCTACTATGAAATTGCCTCAAGACACGCCAATCCGCATTGTGTAAAGTTGTCATTGATAGGAGGTTGATATGAGGTTTTCTGATTTTGAATGCCAGTATTCTGAGATAATACACCTTCGTTTTCATCATAATGAGAAAATTAGAAGTAACTACATTCAGTAATACAGGTGCCAATTTGCTATTAGGTGTAATAGGGCAAGTACTAAATATGACAACTATTACTTTTAAAACTCATATCAAGACTTAGGTTCAAAAGTCAGAAGTGCCTCGCCTCGCCCTGACTGGGAATTGAGTCAGTTATTAGCATCATGGTACTTTCGGAAGCGGAAGCGATCGTCGGGCTTTCGCTTCCAATGAAAACGATAGCTTCCATCGCTTCCGCTTCCACACCCCTGCTCGCAATGCAATGAAGAAAACTGTAAGTCGAAATAATTAAGTCAAATTCACAAAATTAGAATATCTTAAGCGTCCGGACCGTCGGTGGTCGATTCTACTATGATTTCACTGAAAAATTAATGTGACAATTAATTTGTATTCTTCTAATCAATTAGCTCCACTCTCTATTTGTGCTCATGTCTGCGGATACTCTTTTTAGCAAGGAAATACAGTCAAGCGGTATAAGGTGCACGTTGGGGTCCAAAATTTCGATCGCATTGCAAACTATTGAAGATCTGTCATTCCTGCACAAAATCATGAACACGCGTCACCACTGATGGCAACTATCATTGTCTTCATTTCTGCAACGACTTTCCGTTTCCTTGTTTTCGTCCAACGATCACCAAATAGGGGCAGCCGGAACCACTTTAAAACATGTTTGTTTTAAACCGAGTTTCCCACAACTTGCGGACCGCAATTTCAATGGGATAGACTCAAACAATCAATTTTGACCTCTGAGGCATCGTCGGACATCTAAATCACCGGATCTTCAACGCATCTGAAAAACATTTCCTCTACCCACGACCGAGTTGTTCTAATGAAACAGAGCCCGCAATCTTCCCTCGAAACCTGTCAATTTTCCACATTAACACATGGTGGCATTTGCGAGCTTTTAGTTTTAGAAAGCAACGTAATATTCAGTCATGTTTGCAGCTGTAGGAAAGGAAGACAACTCCCTCCAATAGTGTTGATCTGATAAACCATCGCACTTGCTCATGCCTGTAGTGTATGTCTATACTTCACCTTCACTAAATATTTCAGACACAAGTTTGATGAATATAAAACATGCATGTTGTATATCAGAGGTCAATCTGGTCTAGCGGCCGGTTTAAGAACGCCTTTAAACCGAAAAAGCAGGGTTCTGGCCGGTCTTAGGCCAGTCACAACGTCAAATTATATCCATTTGACATTGGGACAATGGGACAGTGTTCTTTATCAGTAATACGCCTAGCAAACAATTTCCTAAAAACGCTTCTCTACACATGATGACTCCCATGGATCAACAGCTATACATCATTAATCCTAGTACAATATGAAGCAATATTCATAGGGTATTAGGGCAGAGTTAGGCAAAAAACTTGAGTTGGGTTTGACACCCAAGTTTTTCTACAAACTTGGGTCAAAGACACAAGACCCAAGTCCAAGGTTAAAAAACTTGGGTTTTGAAACCCAACTTTTTCAAATATGTACCTTATTTTTAGCTGTCAAGTCCTTCGCTGTAGGTATTCCTTATACTCCTATTAGTAACAAACGTAGAGCAGATTATGCATGTATCCAGTAAATCATCAAGATCACATGTATCCTCTGTATCAGAGGACTTATAGGATTTACCTTCGTATATGGCATTTTTCATCAATGAGACCGGGACAATTCAAACTAATTGCTTGATTCTTGTTCATTAGTTTTCGACTTAATGATGCATTAGCGTTCATGATTTTTCCACATGGTGGTCTACGTATTTTGACAGAGTTAAACTTGTAAGGATGGAAACAATAAAGCTATCTGCGAGGTGTAGAAGCTATACCGTGTCAATTTATATCATGTCTCTTACTAAGACCGCTGCTCTCTCAAATGAATTGATGCCTAAATGAGGATAGTAATTCTAGATGATTACTACACTGCTATCTGATTTGGCTATCTGATTAAAGGACCATCGTAGTACACTAAAAGTGAAAATGGATGCTCTATTGGAAATGGCTAAACCAATCGATTTTTGAGAACTAGTTTGAAAATGCGCTGTCACTTAAGGTCACAAAAGCCTAGATCTCGCCGCTTGGATTGGAAAGAACTACTGCAAAAACGGGTCCGAATGCCCCTCCTTAGTATTGGTTTAACGCTTACTATAGGCCTGCATAAAGTAGCCTATTCATTCCTTCGAAGAACTCAAAAGCGGCTTAAGGAATTGAAGTATACAAGGTCTGTATTTTTGGTCACTTTTGATGAAATATAATAATAATAATAAGCATTTATTTGCAGATAAACAGCCACGACTGATCATAATGCATACAAAGGGATAAAAAAGCATGTAAATGGCATTAAGTCACAGCTACGAAAAACGCGATACACAGGATGAAGGAAGGAGTTCTAATATCGATCAGTTTTACAAAATATAATGCTGGATGACTTTCTGAGCTTTGATATCGTCTCATTCGAACGTTGTGGTATTCTTTCTCTCAGGATCGTCGGTAATCTTTGAAATTGTCTTTGACATGTGATGAAACGTCTGGTGCTCAGTTTTTCTAGCCCATGTTTCATCAAAAGGCCTTCATAATTATAATCGTGGCACTCGATTGGAATGTGCTCTCTATCATACGGATGACTCTTCTATAAACAGATTCAAGAGCATTTGATTGTGCTGTGGTGATGTTAAAATGCCATACAGGAGCGCCATATTCCAGAACGCTGCGCATACAAGCACAATAAAATTTAATGACATCTGCATCTCCGAAACCTGACCGCATCATTTCACTAACGAAAGGATAGTAAGTATAGGATACTGTCGACCAGTACGACATGATATCACGAGTTGGTCTGTTACATTTAGTGTTTTCAATTATATTGACCCCTAACCCACTGTCGTGTGCAAAATCAAACACACATCCTCATCCTAAGCTTCTGTATTTGCTTCTTAAAAGATTTTGAACGACTTGCCCTGTTGCTTGTCTTTTCCTTTGAATCTAGTTTAAATCTGACATACCTAGTTGATATTTGCTACTATGAAGATGTTGTCAACGATCAATTTCAAATCCGCAATAGATATACATTATTATCCAAAGTACATTTGTAATAGATGCGGGTGAAGGATTCAGTATAAAAAAACTTGTTGCAATGTAATAAAGTATAGAAAGCTTGAATAGAGCTGGTGCCCATACTTTTGCTGGATTGTCTTGAAGTCTGTTGTCTATTCCCCTTGAAGGGATATGGGACATTATTGTCTCACAAGTAAAATCATGCGTTAAAAGTGCGCAAAGCCGTTGCTGTTGTACAAGTGTGGCCCATCATTAATGGATGAGTAGCATTTCAAGTTTTAGAAATGCTTGAGATACACTAATGTACAAGTTACTTTAATCTTTTTATCGAAGTCTTTCACACTGTTATAAAGCTTCCAAAAAATGAACTTAATTTTTTTAAATATGTTTATTTCAAATTTAGATAATGTTTTCATTGACCTCTTGTGATTTATTTTCGATTACCAAATGTTCATCCTTGATGAGATCAGACTGCTCTTTCTCGCAAGGGTGTGCGTAAATTGTCTTTTTACCATTTTGAAATTTTAGCTCCTTCATCACCATGCACTTTCATGTCACATTAGTTGTGGTCAATCACACAAGAGCTGTCACATTGCATCAGTCTCAAAATTCATTTCATACTACCTCTTTGGACTGCTTTTCATTCGTGTAATCAAAATTTAAAAGTATCTAAACGATTTCATTGTGAAAGATCTCATCATCACAATTTTTGAGAGGAGACTTTATTTAGTTGATCTATGTGAATTTCATTCATATTGTGATAGTTAAAAACCTGTAATTTGCATAAATTTATGTCATTTGTAGTTTCATAACTGGTGTTTTTACATACTTCATGTACATGTACACAGTGAACTCCTTCCATAATGAAGTTCAAGAAATAGTGAATGAAATGAAATAGGCAACGGATCAAATTGCCATTCAAAAGATGTGCGGCTGCTATGACCGCTAATCGAAGTGAATTTTGATCATTTTGTAATCATTATACTGTAAATTTATAATTATGCAATTTTTATTTTTATATTTGATCCAAAACATTTCTTACACAACATATACACATATTTCATACAAGGTGTGTGGGCACATCGTGTTATTCCGTATCAACGCTTGCTTGCAAGAAACCTTGTGGTCATTACATTGCGCTATCTGGTGTATTTAGTTTGGAGTAAACATTTATCACTTATGATTTATATAGACAAAATCAATTCTGATAATCAGATTCAAGCTGAGATCAAATACATAATTGCAATTGACAATATAATTGACAACTCAATTTCATTGTAATTTAGAGTAGCAGAAGCTCAAAGACACGTTACATCATTATCACTTCGTCCTGATTTTTCATCCATGAAAATGGCTATGATATAACTTACCCAACTTTCATCAAAATCAAAGCTCGACACTCGACCGAGATCAGCAGCGACAAACGTGTTAAACAGACACGCAATCATCTCTGCAGTCATTTGCAATTGTTTTGGCATGATTGCACATTGTAATTGTGATAACAAAAACTATAACGTATTTGCAAATTGAGTAATTTGAGAGTGCAATTTGTAGTTTACATGGGATATTCGACTTTAGTCCATTGGACTACCTGCTACACATGAGATATTTGCTATTTGCCCTCGGTGCTCGCACACTCCGATTTTCACCCTCCGTTCTCGCATGTTTTCCGCATGTTGTCCGAAAACATTGTACAAAGCTGTGCAATATAAAATTCAGGAAATTCGCGATAAATACTGCGTTGATAAGGAAATCTTTTTCAATCAACATGATGATACGGTATTGCAAGCCCATGATTGTCGGGATCCTATAATCGAATCATAATATCAACGGACTGAATGGAATTGCACCAATCATTCAGAAAAACTGACTTGCTAAATCATTTAGTCGTTCATCTGAATATTGGACCATGGACAGATCGTCAGATTTGCACGAATATTACAGCAGGCGCAGGCCTAAGTGTGTGGACTCATGTGGCATATCTGGCTATGCATTGTCCAGTCCCCTCAGCGATGACCGCCACCCCTCTTACGAGGTAAGGTGTGAGGAGGGAGCATTGCGGCTGCTGCCTCCCTCGGCCAATGCTGTTCACCTTGTGTGATGAGCTTTGTCTTGGGTATGGTAGCACCCACGGTGGTACCGGAATAGCCATCTCCGTGGCACTCCTCACCAGCAGTAGGCATTTATTTGCTTTATAGGTGTGTCGCTTCGTACTGTCTTGACACGAAGCCTCCTATCTGCTGGACGCAGCCGGGTGAAACAACAACACAAAAAGCCGAAATGTATTGGTATTGCTTATTTTCGCGTGTAAGCCGAGTTTATATTGCCGATGCATGCAGTCAGTCACGGAAAGTCACGATGTTTTAGACTTTCACTGTCACCTAAAGCTTGCATCCCACATAATATGCGTATTTGTGACATACTTGTAGCTGCATCACAGCACCCGATCTCGAGCAGAGTTCCTTTTAACAAATGTAAGAGCTAGACACTTCGTAATACACGTCCACTAATTATAATTGGGATTAAATTTAGAAAATAATGATGCAAAGTTGTAACGCGCATCCCGGGGCATGGGTCCTATTCAATCACAACTATCAGATATTGAAAATATTAATTCGAATAATTACATTATGTACATTAAGCAGTTAATTCCCTAACTTTGTCTTGGTGCCGAATTATTCATCGCCGCGCTACATTAGTGGTGCATTACAACTTGGCATTTCTATGATCATATTTCCAGGGTGGGGTGGACTACTAACCTCTAGTGAGAGTCCGGTGGCATCAGGGCTAGAATGCATGTCCACATGTTCTCTACTTGCTTAATCAGGATCAGTCCTCTTCAACATTAGAAAGGATTTATCATGTCCTTGGTATCTCTAGAAAAAAGTAGTCTTAACGAATGCGAAAATAATTTCAGTAAACTACTAATCCCTATAATGAATTTCATTCTCGTCAGCTATTATTGAATTATCAAATGCTTCTGATGTTTGACGAATATCAGAACTCGCATCAGCGATGATTTGTGACCGACAGAGTGGAGACGCAGCCTAAATAGCATCAATCGTGAGATATAATTTATAAATTGGATTCTATTGTACAACATCATTTAATCGTTGTCAACGACTGCTTCACGCACAGAGCAAAGTATCGCTTAAAGATTATGAAGTCAAAATTTAAAAACATTGGATTGCATTGTCTCATTTGGAAGACATGCAAATATTAAGATTTATTAAGATATTAAACAAACCTACAGAATGTCATATGCTTCGATCACAGGCTGCAAAATACGACTTGCGGATCAGATCGCTACATTCGACCGTCAGAAATGTGAAAATTTCGATGTATTCATCGATATGTTATAAGGCACGAAGATAAGGCTAACTGAAGATTGGCATGAACTAGGACAAAATTGTATCGAAACGTATGAGCATACAAAAGAAAGCATCATGCATTGAAAGATTAAATAAAAATTCACAAACTATGAGAAACTTATATCATTCACAATTCTCACAAATCACAACACAGTCACTGAAGAAAAGAACAAAAATTCAATTCAGAGTGGATGACGTCACGACTTCGGAACATGACCAGTAGCGCAAATGACGATCCACTCGACACATTTACTCGAGAGGGTTACAATGCACCAGCGATCACTAGGACTAGACTTCACGCAAGTAACGAAAGTGCATTGGTCACGGATAAGCTGAATATTGAGGTTACGAAATTTTCTCTAAATCTAAATATCATTTCATCAATATTTTGGAATGGTAACTGGATAGTCTACTTCTATGTTTCTATTTCACTCACATTTCATAATTTTTTCAACGAAAAATTCAAGCTCAAAAAATACAACCTATTTGGAGCACATAGATGGCAACATCACACAGGCTGCATTCATGCAAAATTGACAATCAAAAAAGAAAATTTATTATTTATTATCAAAAATTATACAACTTACTGAATTTCTTATAAACATCTGATTTATCAAAATATGATACGTGTATTTTTAGAGATTTTTAAGATGTTTCGTATTTTCTAGACATTAATCCTGAATGTTACAACTAAACTTATGTAATAAGAAAAAATGCAAAAGAAAGCCGAAAGAAATTCAGAGTCAAAGCAACCCGGCGCCTCAGCCAGAACCAGTTCATGTCTGCCAACCTCCGTCATATTCACAGATAGCAGTGCTCGGGCGCTGTAGGGCATCAAAGCGATGGACATTTTTTTCATGTTGGCTTCCCGTGCTTTAGAAAAGGTCGTTGAAGTCTGTGGAGAGTCTGGAAGCAAAGAATGCGGTTAGAGCTTCCTCTCTCCATGATCTGTAGGTTGCAACCGACATCGCAATACATGCCCAACCAAGCGCCTCACACTTCTTTCTTCAGACGCTAGCAAAGGTGAGTCTTTCGTTGTGCTCGCTCCTCATTCATTAATATCTAATAAATAATTAATTCCTTCTTTAATAACATCTTCATTGAAAGGCTATTCACTTTTGCTTTCTAAGATACTTAACACTTTACATGCCTGACAACCTTTACTTGTACAAATAGTGAAAAACAAAAAAAAGAGGCCAAATTAAACAAGAAATAGGGAAAAAGCGATGAAATTGAAATGTGAGATAAATGAATAGCTGTTAATTGTGTCTGCACTGTCTGACATTGTCTGCATGCCTGAAACATAGTCAGCATTTTGTAGGTCGAATCCACTCAGCAGTTTAATGAAACATCCATTGCGAAGAACAGTGCATCGCCACTAGTGAGATCCACGTATTTATCTGCTTGAGTTTTATGAATGAATAAGAACGGCATTTTATAGACAGGCTTCTCACAAGGGCTATTTCTTGTCGAATGCCGATGTGGCGAAGAAGCATGCTCTATTCCTCCAGACCTCCAACCAGGGAGGTATTTTCCTTGCATCTTGTTAAACGATTCGAAAATGCAACAGACCATATTTATACATAAAACTGGCTTTTGCATTATATTAATGATCAAACATATAACCAGCAATCAATTTAGATTGCTCCAATTTTAGACAAATATTATAGATTCCAAGATTGTTTCATAAAATTGTTGAAACATATTGTTGAAAAAATCAAAAAATACTGGTAGAAGATTCAGCAGAACGAAGATAATTTAATAATTTCTAATGTGTTTAAGGAAATTTCTCTAACTGTCATGCTTCCAACTGCTAAATTAGCCGAAAACTTAGTACATCTCTTTCATCTGAATATTCCAAAAGAATATTGATATTTTCAAGTATATTTATTAGGTAGGAGTCTGTCAGCTAAAGTCATGCGAAATGGATCATATGACGAATTAAGGATCCTTATTACGATTTTACATCAATATGGAAATTATTCTATACAGTGATAGAATGTACACAAAAGGTTTCATCTGATAATCATTGTAGTTTTCTTCAGAACTCGTAAGCCTAATATTATACTAATAATATTGCTTACTAGGATGCATTTTTGTAATGTAAGATAATGCTCATGATTAAGCTATATTATTGAAGCAAAATTGATATTTTATTAGATGGTCGATACCGCATAGCTCAGCACACACAAGCTATGAAAATACATGTAGGCTATATAGCGGATGAAGTATGACGTAATCAAATCGTAAATGTATGACTGCAGCAATGTAAACGGTAGTCAAATTATTCACAAAATAGTGCATTAGGCCAACTAGTACATCTGTTCTTCAATCTATAGCTCAGAAAGTTTCACGTGCTTATGAGAAAATAGGCTACACATATCCGATCGTATCAGTATCATATTAATGTCTTAAGCAGTAGATGAAAATGATCATTATACATATCAACTTTTTTGCCCAGTTACACGCACCTCACGAAAATCACAGTGAAAGTGACATAAATAAATAGTCTAATATAATACCTGGTAAATTTCAACAGAAAATATTCCATTGTGTATATTATTATCCCAATTTCTTAGGCCTATTTATCAACATTATGCAATGCATCTCACTCATTCGCATAAACTGATCCGCTTGTTTCACTAATCCAACATCACTATTTTAAGAAAACTCGATAGCAGGCCTCCTGTGTGTCTCTGGCAAGTCAGTATGGATTGAAGTCTCGAATTCCTTGACTGATAAATTCGATGACATTCATTTGTAGCATGTAACCCGCATGTACTTTCAACATGCATCAATTCATGCCGTGTAAAAGCCATAGCAATATGGCCTCAAAGTTACTGCAAAAATTGTGCATTCACCGGAACGCAGTGCGACAAGGCTTTGACTTCAAGAATTGCTACAATATGACATTTTTGCTAATAAGGACACATTATCCAATTCCCCTATATAATATAGTTATTGCTCAAGATTATGCAGTCGTCCAGATATGCATTCAATTCTGCCGTCCAAAGGTAAAAGTGCGTAACTGACATTTTGACGATTTTCAGTAGAGCCAATTTTGTCTTTTTGAATACTGTGATTTCCTGTTTGATGGTAATCCAAAACTTCTATCGTCTACTTATAGAGCAGATATGTAAAAGTTTTTGACCATGGGAAGGAAAATTATAAAATCAATAATTAATCGATAATAATGAATCCGTTGTTTTGCATTTGAAATGTTATAAAAAAATTTCCGCAGTTTCAAAACGTAAGTGATTGGTCAGCACATACGCTATTTTTCAATTGAATGTGCATCGGACAAAACTGACGTGAGTAACTCGAAAATAGCTTTGATTTTTTTTTGGTGATGAAGAAGCGCAACGAGCGAAAGCAGGAAATGCAAGGTAAGTAACACACATATGATGACAACGTAAATGATGATGAATTATAGAAAAGGTAGTGAATACCCGTCGCCTTTCTGGCTTCTTTAAATCGAGCTGATGCGCTTCTCGACGATAAAATCTATTTTTTTGTTACTTTAAATTGCTTGGCTTAACCATGATAGATAGCTTGTATGTGGTCCTTAAGTATCCTCTGAAATATAAGTGAGCGATCTTTCATATTTTTCATTACTAAATCCTCTTTTTCGAGAACCTGGCCGTGACTCAGACAGAGCAATAAGCGCAAAGTTCAATAATTCCGAATTTGACGGATTCACTCGCAAGAAAAGGAATCAAGTAATCATCTAGTCGATCGGATTCTACGTTAAACAGACAGAGGTACGAAATAGTTGATTGATTGATTGTCAGTGAAATATGGTGAGCTTCTGCACGATCAGCTTCCAATGCAGACATCCATTTTCGTGCTGCCATCTCCTCCAACGCTAGATTCAGCAAGATGAACTTCTGCTTCCAATCAGATACCATGTTCAGAGGATCAAGGCAACCAGAGCCTTCAACTTATATTTGATGGGGCATCGCATCAGAATTTTTTTCAATATGTCTTGCAGGAAATTTCTACATTCTGCAAAGAGATCGATCTCTGGTCTGGTTCTATGAAACGAGTCTGAGTGCCGACCTAGCAACACAGCCAACATCGATGTATTTTAAATCAAGCAAATTTTCTGACATCAAGGGAACGTTTTATCATTGTATTGTGGAGAGATGACGGGTAGGAGTCGGTTCAACAAAACGCCGTAAGAGAGAATTCATCATGGTTTTGCATGATTCGAAAAAAATAGCAATATTGGCTTGTCACTCTGAAATTTTATTCAAAAAACATCCAATTCAAGAGCTACAATCACAAAAATACAGTGTTGCTTTCAGCAGAGGATCTTTCAACATATGCCTTCATATGCTTGTAAGATTTTGACTATGGTTCTATTTTAATACGTGTCACAATCACATGTTCGACATAGGTCTCTAAATTAGGAATTTGAGCAATAATTGCTTTTGCAACTGGAACATTCTCCACCCATCGAGTCGCTCATTACTTCGGAGGAACTTTCGCATCTTTTGTTTTTGCAAAGTGTAAGTAATCTGCTCGTCTCGAAGGAAGATATTTGAACACTTCCCAACAGCTACAAAGAAACTTCATAATGTTATTGGACTTGTCAACTGTTCGAAGTGCACCATCGGCGATGTAAAGAGAACGCGTTCCGATTTCAAGAAGTTCGGAGTCATGCTCGCGTGATTCTTTCATCAATCGGAAGAAAGAATGGTTAACATTAGGACCGTCCATGGAAATTTGCAAGAGTTTTGAAGCATCAAGGGGATTAAGTGCTTCCTGATGAACTTTGTGTAATTCGGACGCAGTGCAAATCCAAGAAACTGTGATGTCAAGTACATTGCCATGACTTTATCTCCCATCCAGTGCCATACATATAAATCAAGCTGACCTCGATGTGACACTTCATTCAATTATTCATCAAATAGACACACAAAGAATGGTGATTTAGAGAGATCATCAAGTAAAAGTCCTTTCAGGTAAGGGGCAATGCCAAAACGTGACAGCGCAGCCAAATTTGTCTTCGCTTAGCTGCAAAGGCTGTACAAGGGACTCATCAGGAACAGTCACAGTTTTCATCATCTCAATCGACGAAGAAGCAGATCTGTGCGTCAAATGTTTTCTGAAAATGAAGAGAATGATTATCTATATGAAGCCGAATTCCATTTCCCGTGACTTTTCCAGACGTTATACATCCTGACAAAGGTTGGGTCGGTTACTATAACGACAGAAGCTCGATATTGTCCTCTTCATCACCTTGCAAATTACAGTTGCAGTAGCCTATATATCATACCAGCGCATACTTCGCTATGAGACCCGGTGCGTGTATATTACTTGCTTTGTTCTGATTAGCACGCGTCACCAACTATAGTCGACTCAACAGCAATAAAATCCACACGAGTTAAGAAGCTTTCTAGCGCATTCTGAAGTGAAAAGTAAAGTATGAGCAGAGATATCGAGAGCATTTTAATTGCAAAATGACGCAAGTGGTCAGATACGCATCTGCTCCATACTATGTTTCAAAACACTCAAACATATCTGCTGCAGATACGCTATTATTGCATTGAAGATGTCAGATCCGCTATGTTCTGAGTTGAGCATAGCACCTTCATTTGCAGTTACGTTTACATAAATGATTCTATTGACGGCTGGGAGTCAAATACGAGTTTATTGCATTGAATATAGGTGTACAAGTTGACTTTCTATCTAAAAATACAAAAAATTGAATATCGCCAAAATGTCAGTTACGCACTTTTACCTTTGAACGGCAGAAACACATGAATGATAGCATGACTTAAGTAAAGGGCAACATGACAAAAAGTCACATTGCGTTGTCAACATGTAAAAAAAGCCTGTACTAAGACACACTTTTTTCCTGCTCTACCAAAAAAGCGAAAAAATACGAATGCCACTCGATAAAAGCGAAAATTCAGGCATATTTTCGAAAAAGCGAAGAAAGCGAATGTCTGGGTGGAATGATGATATCGTTTTATTTTTGAAAAATGATATCATCAAAAATTTTTGTTCCATTTTATTTTCTTGTCATAGATTCTTCGTATTTTGTATTGAAGCAAATTTAGTCTCTTTCGTTTGTTCTACCCATGTCTTTCCTCACTGGCTGATTCATGTAGCGAAAAGCAACAGACTTTTGTCTGTCAGTCTGTCTGTCACACAGATTGTCGAACAATGCAGGACTGCAGGTGCACTAAGAAGCAGATGTGACTCACACGAATATAACGAGGAGTCGGCAAATAGACTAGCATGGTACTCTGCATGTGTGCAATGCATCCTGTAAGACTATCATGAAGGTATATTGAAGTTATTGTTATTGACTCCTGTTGATCTACATTTACATTTAAAAAACGCTAGTTTTTCTGACCTGTCTTAGTTTCTATAATACGAGTATAATATAAGCTTATGAACAAATTATTAGTAATATGTAGACGAGGCTTTGAAATTAGAAAATGCGAGTGCAGTCAAAGCTCGACATTTCGGACTTGGATAATTAAGACTCTGGTTAATAAATGCCGCCGCTTTGTGGGATTAGCTCTGCATGTATAATGAATATCTCAAACATTACTGGTTACTTCAGACTTCCAGTAGGCCAATGATCCTCATTAATAACTGTCTTGATGTTTTTGAAGTCTTATCTGTAATCTAAATATTTCTAGCCTTTTTTTCGTACTTAATGCTGTTGGCCTACCCAACTACATATTGTAGGCATATTTGTAATTATAGTGTATAAAGCTTAAATCAAAACTTGTGATGTCTACTGTACAGGTCATAGGCCCTACGTAAGTTTTGATATACAAGAAGGTTTGTATGAATAAACTGCTTTCTTGTCTTCCATTATTTGGAATACATCGATGATGCATGCAATCTAATTTTAATTTCATTGCTAAGAGCAGTAAAAGTAGCATGGTAGCAGTGTAAATAGAAAAATTCGTATAATTAGATCTATTTACGGTGCAACCCTACGTATATTTCACCAAAAAATGGTATATTTTCATTATAAAAAAATAAAATGATATCATTGCCGATCATAGACTGGAAGTAATGGTGCTGCTATTGCTATTTTTGAAACCAATTTTTATTTTTTCAAGCTTATATATATGATAACGACTAAACGTCGTCATCATCGTTATAACATATCATAAAAAGAAATATTGCCTGTTAAACAACATGAACTAAAAAATTGAAAAGGTGAAGATACAGAAATAGACGTTTGTAGCACTAGGCTGTGGCTCTGGGAAATTCATCATACGATTATACGGCAATAGCATGAGAATGTATCGCCGATCACCGTCATGTGACAGATAATACCGGGCTACGTGGCACTGATTGCAGCAAACATTGATCTGACATAATGAAGGCCTTTTGCTACCTAATGACTGTACGATTCTAACACGCAAAATGATTGATCTTTGCAAATAGTTTTGGTTTTGTAACCCTTTTCGCTCATTTATTGCGATACTTATTGCGACATTTAAAGTTAAAAAAAGAACACCAAAAAACTGGTTAAGTTTTTCAAAAACTCAAGCTTCCTCGCATGCAATAAGTCAACGGTGAATTCAGAATAAAGTTACATCTCAGAAGTCTCGCTTTCAATTTGAATGTTTGGTGGAGATTTCATTCAAACCTGACTAGGTTGTCTCAGAATCCAGCATTCAGTTCAGTTTATTCAATTTCAAGTATGTTCAACTGCCAGATTGTGATACATAAACACTACCACTGAAACGCACGGATGGATATCTGAGAGCGAGGAGGGAGAGTTACTAACGGAAGAGTAAGTTGTCGAAGTGATGTGGGAGAGCCAAAGACAAATGTCAGCGTACAAAACATACCTGTTGCTGGAATGTCACGACGAATATTGAGACAACGGGGAGAACATCACGGCATGCCAAGTGAAATATGTTGGAGTAGCCGAGAAAATCGACAGGTAGCGGAATGACGGAGGGTGAGATGGTTCTTGTTTTAAGCGTTAAGGGCTTCAATAGACTCGACCCTTACAGACTTTAATACTTTGCCGATTGCTAATTCTTCAGGCAAAATATTTTCAGAAAATGCTTATGTCCTCATTGATTTGTTCTGAGTTGATCACACTGCATAATGCAGCTGCTCTCAGCATTCTAGAAAGCAATTTTCCTTTTTTTGATTGGTCTTATAACAAAAGATCCAAGAGAGAATTGAAAAGATGAGACGACGTTCTCATCGCATCATTTGTGGCAATGAATGCATGTGTAACTCATTTGTGCCATTCGTCTAACCAGTGTTGCAATCAAGCGACAGTTCGACAGCACACAACAACGTGAATCACTTCTTTCGAAAAATTCCTGAGGACAACCATCTTCTATTTCATACACTGTAAGAATTAAGAATAATCAACGATAATGAATTTTCTTTTGTACATCCACTTTTCATCGTGAATTTGTATCGTACGTGCATTACAGTCCTGTGCAGAATATTAGCATATTTTTTTAAAAGTCACTTTTTTGCTAATATTGATCTCTAACGAAGGAACAGAACAATATAACAATGTTAGGAAATGGGAAATCAGCAATTGTTTACCTTGAAAACTCTTCAGACACTCTTTGTTCATTCAATACTTAGAATGGTGACCTTTAGCTAACAGAACCGCGTTGATTTGTTGAGGCATGGAATCGACAAGACGCTCGCAGTACTCCTGAGTAATTTCGTGTGTCCAAACGTGCTTGACTTTATTTATTAGATCCACACGAGATGTCGGCTTCAGCAATGAGACTTTCTTCCTTAACAATGTCCAACAGTTCTCTATCACGTTTAAATCCGGCGAGCTACCGGGCCAGTCGCTCAATGAAGTGCAGCCGTTCTCACACAACCATCCATTGAGCCAGTTATTCACTTTCTTTGCTGTATGGGCCGGTGCCCCATCATGCTGAAAGCAAGCACATCCGCGAAGTTCCATAAACAAAGGGAGCTTCTCTTAAAGAATCGATAGATAAGTATTCGCTGTGATGGTTTCTTTGGGTGTCGAAATCCATAATCCTCTTCGTCCAGACGCAGCTATACAGCCACAGATCATCACAGAAGTTGCATGCTTAACAGTTGAAGATATGTATCTTTGATCGTATATTTTCCCAGGAGGTCTTCGAACATGATGACAATACAAACTAAATTGCCGAACCATTGTTTTGTCGGAGAACATAACTTTCCACCAGTCGTTTTCGGTCCAGTGACGATATTTATGGCAAAAGGCAAGTCTGTCCTTGATATTTTTGGAACTCAATCTTGGTTTAGCTGCCGGACGGTAGGCTTTCAGACGAAAGTCTTCTTCTAACCGTAGATGAACTCACAGACGCATGTGATGGAAGCTGAGAAGCAATAAAAGTCGATGTTGAGGTCGGCTGGGCGGGGCTTTAATTCGCTAGGCAAGTCGGCGAATTAATCGATCAGTTGCCAACGAAGTTGATCGCGGTCGGCCTGTTCGACGCTTCGGCGAAAATGTGTCAGTAGATTGACAGCGCTTCAAGTGGCGGCTCACCAAACTTTGATTAACATGCAGCTTTTCAGCTATTTGTTTCTGCGTTAGTCCTTCTTGATGTAAAATTGCCATTTGAACAACCTTCTCGGTTGAAATATCCCGATTTCTACCCATCGTAAGATGATAAATGACGAGAAACAAGATATGCAACCAACTCAAGAAATGAACTGCATGAACTGCTTATACTGTAATATACCATTGGTTTTGCTCTATGTTTTGCTTCCCAATGAGCTATTTTTAGTATCAGAATGCCAGATTTATCAGGAGCTCGAATCTCTACAGAAATAAGTAACTTTTTTAAAAAATGTTGGCTATTATACAAAGTATGCTAGTATTCTGCACAGGACTGTATATGACATACTGTGAATATTTCTGCAAATTGTGTTTTCCAACATTTTAAATGAAGACATGCGTGTATCAGTCCTATAACTACTACTACTAATTCTGCGTTTGAAGGTTATATTTCGTTAATTAATGCACAAGTTGGTTTGCTACTTATCAGCTGTCAGGAACAGGCATGAGAAATTCACAACATGCGAAAACTTTGCTCAAATGAAAATCGAATGACTATCATCGCTCGTGTACGTGTGAACACACAATGATTGATCAACGCAAAGCTGCAACCGACTTAAGAACATCAATTTGAACCAAAATATATTTTCACAGAAATATCGCACACATTTTCACGTGGGTTTCGTTTCTGAAGTTCAGGACACGGGTTAACCTATCGGAATTAGGTAGCAGTCCATGATGGCTTCATCGTTGAGTGCAGATCTGCAGCATTATACAGATGAATGTTTCACCATTAAGTGACAAATGTCACTTTGTTGTCGTTAGTTCAGCGGTATAATTTCAATGAGACGCAGCGTGGTCAACAGCAATAAATTACTCGTGATAAATGAGCCTGACTTTTCAAGCTTTATTCAAATTGGTAATAGCAATCGATAATACAGAACTCTTAACAACATGGGGTGATGATTGTAGAGATTGAATGATCATTTCGAAACCTTATTTTGTGCATTATACATGTCACTCAATAATTGCTGAAAAGACGGTTGGTTGTAAGTCTGTAATATAGTAAAGAAAAATACTTGGTTGAATGGCAGCACGGAAAACCTTCTTCATAGATGCAAAATACTACATTCCGCAAATAATTCGGCGAACATGATGAAAGGACCTAATTTAAATTTCCAAATAGAGAAGCACGTTTTCTACTTCGGATACATAAATAAGCCACTAAATCATGGGATGATCGGTTTTAACACACGAAGCAAGCAAATGCGTCTCCAACAATCCATTAACTCTGAAAATGATAGTTTTCAGATACCCGCACGAAAATAAATGGGTGTGTTCTTACGTATGATTCATACCCTTTATCATACGTATGCAAAGGTATGCGAAAAGGGGTATGAAACATGGTATGTTCATACGTGTGAAATGTAACGCTTTTCATACGTATGAATATGTATGTGAAATGCATACCTTTGCATACACCGTGCGAAATCAGGCCGTATTAATACGTATGTTCGCATATGCACTTTGCATACCCTTTCATACGTGTGCAAGAGTATGCTTTCGCTTTTACGTATGCAGGAATTTAGGCTACGTTATAAATTTTATGACCATTTTTTCTGTTATTGTCATCACAGAAGCTTCCTATATTCCACAAAGGAAATGGCGAGGAAAGATCAATAGCAAAGCTTTCTTGGCAAACTGAATGAATGAATTAACAATTGATTTCAGTCTACTCATCACACTTTTTTGTCTTAATAAATAGATAGACTAACCATTCCTGATTTCTTTTTAAGTCGATGATCAGCCGGAGAAAATGTGAATGATAACAAAATGCAGATTCATAAAAATCAATTAACGGATGTCGCATCTGTAATGAATCTGCAAAATGGAAGAATCAATTTTCGGCACGATATTTGGTTGATCCTCGAAAACACTTTCACTCTCCGTACTTCGCATCACAACAAAACAATTTAATAAAGTTGGTCAATAAAATATCGCTTGAGGATTACTATTCACGTTATGAAGGCTCGTCATATTTAACTGTAAGTCTATGTAATACGTGAATTCAACCCTCTGAGATTGTTTTCGCTACAGGATCAAAACTACAATGGTTATAACGTGTTTAAAACGGTGTTTAATCGCGTAGAGTGGATAAAACATTGTAATGCATATTTCATAATTATCTAAGTGTCTGTTTTTGATTTGCAAATTTTAAAATAATTCAAGAAGTAGGCGAGTCAAAGTATCAGGTGCGTTTACAGTCCCAAAGTTCGATATCAAAATAGTTCCTTCACCTAAGTCGGTTGATGACTTCTTCTGATTTATTACATGACTGTAAAAATGATAGCGATAGAAACAATAATAGTTCATCTTCTCGCTTCCAAGTAAGGAAACTCTGTAGAATTCTTCGCTTTGTCGAGCGAGCATCTGACGGAAAGAATTTGGCCTTTTCCTTCAAGTATAGTCTAGAGATTAATCACCTTGCCTCGAATAAGTAGGTGAGAGAATAGCATTCACAACTTCTTCGATTACCTTGAAATCTAAAACCCGCCACTGAAATCTAAAACCCAGTGTCTTTTGAAGAGATTATCGTCGGTCAGTGATCGTCACTCGTCAAATGAAGTACTCTGCTAGCTGCCACAAGATTGAGAAGTGCGTGATTATCAATTGTCTTGTAAGCATGTGAGGAATACAAATCGACATGAAAGCTCTCAAAGTGGAATGTTTCCATCGGCATCAGGTAACATTGACACCGCATTGACGATTCCTTGTAAGACGAAACGCAGATTTTACGGCTGCTAAGGAATTTAGTACTTCAAAATTTCAAGTCCGAGCCAATGACACTCTGAAATCTTTAATGCAATTTTAGAATATATGGACAATTTGTCCTTTTTTATTGTGCAAAAGTTCATGAGTGAGTATATTTTAGGATGTAAAAGATCGCGAATAGTCTAAGCACAAATGTCTTCCTTTTAATTTAAAGTTTAACATACAATGACTTTTTCATTTCTAAAATAGAAAATACATGCAGTAGAGACTCGCTATAATGAAGCTCACAAGATCCATGCAAAAGGTTTGTTATGGCGAGGAAAGGTCTAAACATGCTCTTCAGCAGAGGTGGCAGATTATGAACAATACATACGTGCACACACAAGCATGGGCTACAATGCTATAAGCATGCACGTATAATTGTACACTGCTCATTATATCAGCTGAGTGCAGTAAATGCGCTTAGTAGAAAATGCAGCACACACATTTTATATTTTAAACAAAAATGGAATTTAAGTGGCTCCAACTCTAATTTTAATTTGAAATTTCTTGAGGACTTTGAAGAAAAGTATTTGAAGTACATGTATATTCTTTTTTCATCTATTAACTGAAACGTAGAACAGATATGCTAGATACACATTACCAAGAATCGTGCCCGTACAAGTTTCACAATGAGGCTAACGGTGATGCGAGTTTCAACAATTTACTTCCTCTATTCGATTCCCATAAAGAAAGAAATTGGGATCCATGACGAAGGTTCGTTATAGAGTCTCGACTGCAGCTGACCTAGTCACATTCGTATAGCGCGAAGATTTTCTTGGAAAGCATCATTTACATATAGCAAGGTATTTCTGTAGTGGCTTTGATAGCCTTTTACCAGTGTCTTTTTCCCGTTTTAGATAAATCCTAGGTGTTGGTTCTATCCATGGTTTGGTAGAAAGGCGGTGTGGAGATTTAAAATACTCTATAGAAATTGAAATACTGCAGACAAACGTGTGTTGTATGATATACATTGACATATCAAGTTTGCAGATTGCATGTTAATGACACTTAAAGTGTTTTATAACAAACAAAAAACCAGATTTCGACGTTGCCGATTCATAAACAGGTTGGGCGATTGAAAAGAAATAATGCAATGCTTGAACAATCTTGTTAAAAAGCACGTGTTGAATAAGTAAGTTTTTCGCGAAATTGCTTAGAAATCATGCTATATAATCAAAATTCTTACATGCAGTCGTTGCAGCTCTGCGCAGGACAATTGGTTTAGCAGGTGTTAGACGAGGGACGCCTAGCTGCACATGCGTCAACAAACTTCTATGCGACAGCCTCTGGGTGATCAGATTGCGAAGAGATGAGGGAGCGCATACATGGGTGCACAACGCAGACATTGCGAGAAAATTCGCACAGCGTCGATTAGGACACCATACGGCGGTGCATAAAAACCACCATGCGTTTATTGTCTTTTTCTCCAGTAATCTCAAATCAGGCTCTTGAAAAGCATATGCAGGAAAATAAATGAATGCTTGTGGCAATATAGCCTACACAAATACTTAAGATGTTTTTTAGTTTAACTTCACATGCTTTTAACTCTTTATTACTAGCATGCGTAACAAAATCAAAAACTTATATTGACGGAGTAACATCAGTTCATTGATTGAATCCAATATTTCAGACAGTCAACTGACTTACTTGAATGTATTCCAAAAACTCTGTGGCTTCATAACTGATACGTAATTGTTGTTCAAAAACAGGAATATCATTTTGAGTTCTCGCAAGATATTCAGCTTTCGGATCTGATTATCTGATAAACCTTCCTGCAAGGAGAGAAATTATCTTTAATACTTAACGAAATACTTCTACTAACATTGTTATAAAACTTAGACATTATAATACTAATAATAGACGTATATTTGAAAAAAATAACAACACCACAATATTGGAAAGCGTGAAGCGTGAGTACATCGAAGAAATTAAATGCTCAAAAGCTATAATACTTAACAAAAAGATGTTCATGACAAGAAAAAACTGCTTTAGAGTGAAACTACTGTTGTACATTTTCGACATAGAAATCATAAACGATCTATTACGAAGTGCTGACGTCACAATAGGTAGTCTAAATTTCTAAGAAAATGTAATTTAAGGCAAGGTCAAATGATGCACAGGGTGGTCGCAATCACAAATAACATCGAGGAATAATTGATAGCTTAAAATCTGCCTGCAGTAAGTTAGGGGAACAAAGTTCGAGCAAATTTGGTTCTAATTTTTTTAAAAAATCTGGTTCCGTGAAACCAGAAATAACAAAATTGGTAGATAAAGCTCTCCTCATGTCTTTATGTTTAGCAGTTTCCTTGTTTACCAATAACTTCTTGATACCTTCGATTTCTTCCTTATGGTTGTTAACTTAGAATTTGGTTTCGATCAACTAAACAGAAAGTTTATTTACGGAGTCTTTTATCTCGGTCACGAGGCCTCTCAAACGACTTTTGAAGAACGCTTGAATGGCATCAAGTCTGCGGTTGAAATCGTTCGCAACATCCTCAATTTCTTCACGAATGATTTTCCGAATACGAGATTCGTCAAGCACATTGTCACACCTTTTCTTGCGAGTTTCTGACATAATTAGTTTTGCACAATGAAAAGCTCAATACACAAGATAGCACAATACCGATGATTCGTTTCGATGACGCTATCAGGTCACGTGAACTGTTCAACACTCGCGATCACTTAGCAAAACCGAAGAAAACACTGAATACATTGACGATGACGCAGCGATGTGTGATTCCACCAAACAGCTGCAACACGATGACGGGGTGATTCTACACCGATCGATAGAGAAGTCGAATGGAAAGTGAGCAAGACTCACACTGCCAACACAAAAAACAAAATCATGTCAATTTTGTGCCAAACCAAAACCAGGAAATGCCACTACAGGATACTTCAAAGTGAGAGGATTATGATGATATCAAACAGCAAATAATTCCGCCCACAATATGCACATTAAACCAGAGACCAATAATTGACGTCAGCAAGCTCCGATTCTACGTCTGCACACTACGACGGTCAGCGAGATTATAGCCGAATTTATCAGCTTTCAACAACTTCCTGACTTGTGATATTCAGAATGAGTCGACCTAAGAGAAGCAACTTAGAATGTCTAATAGGCACATCAGAGGGGAACGTATATTAGTAGGCTGCCACAACACTCTTAGTGTAAGTTCCAGACTGCAGTCTTGGAACCATCAGTGAAATGTGAAGTGACAATATCCGCCAGTGGAAGTTGGCAGTGTAAACCAAGGTTGCTGTGAGGTGGCTTTTTGGGGTTTTGTGTAAAGTGAAGTGCAGTCTTTACTCCAGTTGACTTTCCCAATTTTGTATAATCAAGCAACAAGGTGCCCATAAACTGATGAATTTGCAATAAAACGATAAGCGAATAAATCATATTCAATGCGAAATTCTTTAGCTAAGAAGTAGTACACTACGTACACCAGAATGCACTCTCAATAGATGCCCACTCTATTGAGACAAAGAAAAGTACTTCGTGAAGAATAAGGTATACCAATGCAATGCAAGTCATGTCAAAGTTTATCACAACGAGAACTTTGCATATTATGCTTCTGTGTTAGAAAACAAAAACAGATGCAAACAAGAATTCAACATCACAATAATTGCCAGGGGATTGTAACCAGAACGTGTCATAAGTCTCAAGTCTAATCCTAAACTATAGTTTGAAATCACTAGTAGCTCGTACAGGTCACAATTTCTAATTTTTAAAACGATACTAAGTTATGACAATGAAACCCAGGTGCTGACATTGTCCAACTTCCTGGCGTTATGATACCTCTAGTCTGTACAACTTTTCTTCTAACTTCCAATGATATTATCGAGGATCGCCCATCCCTGGAAATTCGTCAGTATCAGCAACCTCAAAATGCATTTTAAATCTTCATTCTGACATTCTAACATGTCTCAGTGGTTTCCATCTGTTTATTGAAAAACAGCATTTGTAACAGAAACCAAATGGCTGCCATGGTAAACTTAACGAATGAGGAATGTCACCATATTGCGACTTCGGGAAAGGACGAATGAAGTGACGAACTGCACTGATTCGAAAATGCTCGACTTCTGTGCTACTATAATAATCTTAAGCAAGAGCAGCAAGCTCCTGACACATTTTTTATTGAAAGAACCTTTCACAAACGATGTGCTATTCGCGATAGCGTCTCAGTCTAGACGTAAATGGATGTCACAGCAGAAACTGGCCCCGTTAATGATTTCCGTCAAGTTATAGACAAGAGATAAAGAATATACATTCAGATAGGAATAAGAAAATAAATCCAAATGAGTAGAGGATCCATTGATAATGGTGAAAGATTGATAGAAAACTCATCAACAAGCAAATGACACAAAAATTCTTGAAAGATGGATTTCCTGAAGTTTCTGTCCGTGTTGTTTATAGCCTCAGTCACCTGTGCAAAATGTGTTTTGATCTTTCTACAGCAGTAGGAAACATTCTAATGTCATCTCTAACTAGGAAACCCATCGGTATGAAGAATATTGTTCCATTTTTGAGACAGATCATCGCAACAGCTGCACCATCGAAGAAAAAGATGCACCTGAATGTGAGAATGTCACATGTCGGCATTGATCGACTTGTTTTTGAAATTTACCTACTTTACATAATTTTCATACTACTCACAAGTACTATAACCTGAAAAATAGGATGCAAAATGTGCCAAGGGCAAACATAACGGGAATCTATTTATCATCATTTTATTGGTATATGGTCAAAATATGAGCCTAATTGCTCGGAACAAAAATCTGGATACCTAAATTGCACAAAAATCCGTATAAGAGTAGATTCATAGCTGGTGCCAGGAACAGCACTTCCAAAGATTTGGCCATACTTGTGAACAAAGGTTTGCAATTGGTCCGGGACAAGTTTAGTAGTTATTGCCTTTCCATCAAGCATAATTCAGGTGTGAACGCCTTCTGGAGCATTAACTCTTCTGGGGAATTCCTTGACAGGATGTCGTGTTTGAATTGCCACTCCTTACAAGTATATGATTTCTCCACACTCTATACGAATCTTGATTTAGACCAGGTTATGGAGTCCTTGAAAGACTTATGAGTCAATTTTTAGCAGTTCCAAGAGCTTTATTTGCATTGGCTATTATAGAACCTTCTTCTCGAATAAAAAATACAGAGGGTATCACTGCTGGTCCAAAACCCAATTCCTTAATGCAATAAGTTTTATCCTGGATAACACTTTTGTCACTTTCGGGGGACTTGTCTTCAAGCAAATTCGAGCAGTGTTCGTACTGGCCGATTTCGCATTTTTCGCACCCCGCCCTGCGATTCGCGCCCCCAACTAATTGGTCTAAGATACATGTATGCACGAGCGTAAGGTCAATACATACATTTTTCAAACATTTATGGAATTCATATAGGCATATTTACGGGTCAATTTCATAGGTCTATGACGATTTACAGCATTTATTAGATACCTTTGATGGAGTAGATGAAAACATAATTGATTAATGGATGGCCCTGCATGGAGCAGACAACCATATGATATTAATGAGATCATATACGAACATATAAGTACGTTATAATATATTCATTCTAATTCGGTACTATAATATTTCCGCAACGTTGAATCAAATGAGCCTAAGGAGCCCCGAAAATGCCTTTTCCAGTTCCAATTGGCTAGGATTTGGTTGTGGGGCCTTAGAAAAATGCCCGAAATCACTACAACCAAATCTGGGCCAAATGGAACCGAACCAAAGACTAAAATCGGGGTGTTAGGGCCTGTCATACCTGACATTTTCTCGGTGTAGTCAACGTCTTCGTTAAAATAACGTCGCTACACTTTCCATCTGGTACTGAAATGTAACATAATAAGTTTCATTAATACACCGTAAGAGTTTATGCCCTATTTTCCTTGTGATCTAAATGAAGAAAAGATCAGAAATGAAAGTACACATGTAAGTAGTTTCATTCAATCAGGTACATGATGATCGAGCTGTGTTGAATCAAAATACTGTCTAAAAGCGCTAGGCACTGATAAAGAAAATATCACTTCAATTTCTTGGGAGAAATAACTTTCAGTTCTTCATGTGCTTTTCGCTTCAAAGTACTAGTCATGAGCTTCTCAGGTACTGCTCGTTTCTTTTCTTCCATCTTCTCCTTCTCATCAAGCAGAGCTTTAAGGTGGTCCTCCTCTTCCTTTAATGACCGTAATGCCTCCTTCTGCATTTTCACGAGGCTTTCTTTCCGTTTCATGATATCGCTGATTCGCTTTTCGTTGTTTTTGAGACCGGACTCTAACTCATTCAGCTTTGAATCATTTTTCTTCTGATTTTCGAAAGTTTTTAATATATCCTTCTCTGCTGCCTTCTTCTTCCTTGCTGCCTCTTCCTCCATCTCGCTCTTCAAACGCAGCTCATATGCTTGTTTGGCTTTGGCAACTTTCTCCAAAAGTGCCTGTGTCACTTCGAAGTTTCGCGATGAGATATTATTCGATGCCATGGCGCTCTTAATAACGACGATCGCATTTATTGTAGTCGCGGACAGGTTACTCCGTTTCTTTGTCACTAGATCAGGCAGCAAACTGAACACCCTCTCCACTTCTGCGTTTCCGTGGGGTAATGTCATCGTGACTCGAGCCAGACGACTCAGAGTTGGCATCTTTGAGCACATTTTCTGCCAGTATTCTCCAATGTCCATTGGCTTCTCTGTTGTACCTTGGAGGAGTCGAGCTTCAACTTCAAGAGTAGAAATCTCGTTTTGAGGAACAATTTGGGGAAAGCACTTCGCAAGAGGTCTTCGCCCAGTTCTCCCAGATCAGCATCGATCGATGTTGTGTGGGGAAAAAAAAGATTGGATTGAAGCACATCATTTTCAAACGGTTAGTACTTGAGGAGCTTTTCAGTTCCCCTCCTGAAGAATCGCTTCACCCTTTCAAAAATGTAATACGCAGTGATGATAAATAGTCCCTTAATAAAATGTAGAATACGCAGTGATGATTACGGTATGTCGTTGTAGGTTTACACACTATTCCTATTTGTTAGTGTTATGTCAGGAAGGCATTTTCTGGAATAAGAAGGAAAATATTCAATTCTATAACTGTCATCAATCTGATACATAGTCGTAGACACATCTAACAGTTCCCAGTGATATATTACAGTCAAATATTTTTTGGGGAGCGAAAACATATGGGACAATATTGGGGCGCGAAAATATTTTCGGAATTTTCGCGCCCGCCTTCATTTAATTTTGTGAGGGGGCTCCTAGCGAGCAAGAGATTTGGCTTAGCCGAACTTCTCTCTCGTACCACTAGGTATGTCGATGACATTTGTGTGTTTAACTTCAAACATTTTGATAAGATCCTTCCTGAAATCTACCCGGTAGATCTCTTAGCTAGCAGAAGCGGAGACAACAACAAATGTGTTAATTATTTGGATGTAAAAATCAGGATCGAAGATGGTGGCCAATACATCACAGAGGTTTACCATAAGGTTGATGAGTTCAACTTCCCTGTGGTGCTGTATACTTTCCCCGAGAGTAACATGCCTTTGAACACTGGCTTAAACATCTTTGCTGCCCAACTCATCAGATTCGCCAGGATTTCATCTGATGCTTCCGCCTTCACATCAAGAGCTAAGGGCATTTTTGATATGTTTAAAGGACGGGGTTATAAGAATAATTTGCTGGTTAATTCTTGCATTAAGTCCTTCTCCAAGAATAGGTTCCTCGTTTTTAAGTTTGGTTGTTTTTCGCCCCGCCAGATGCCATCCATCATTGGCATGTTGGGCTAAGATAACCTCTTCTAGTTTCAAGTGCGTCCTTTTGTTCTAATATATTAAAAAAAATTTATTTTCGGTTAGGTTCTGCTATGTTTCCTCAGGCTTGGAGAGACCTTCCATATCGTACATTCGATATGGTTGGCCTGGCCCCGCCATGTGGAATAGGTTGGAGGTTAGGGGCCGAAACCGTGCTTCATGCAGCCACATGGTTCCTCCCTGATGACTCCATACATAGCAAACTTAATTTTGGTTTTTTAGGTTTCTAATTTTCACCTTTTGTTATTTTTAGTTAGCTTCTCGTCAGGTCCATGACGAACTCTTATTTCAGTTCTTATATGATAAAAATAAAATCGTTTATAAGTATTAATTTATTTCCCTTACCGTCTTCAGTTGAGTAGACTTGCCTTTATCAGGGTGTCCACCCTATCTGAGAAAAAAAATTCACGTACAATTCACGTACATGACAAAAAATTCACGTACCACTATTTCAGGCCTACTTGCCCGGCAAGCGACAGTTGGTTGAGTCAAAATCATTCAAAAACACTACCCGCAGCAACTGCTCAAAGAAATGCAGTAATGAGATCTTTACAGTAGAAAGATAGTTCTTGTGTACACACTGCATACATAATAATATCAGTGCATTTTGAAGCTTTCATGCTGTTTTGAAGCCATCATTTCACAAATAAATGGTGTTTTTGGTCACTCAATAATCTCTAGATACAACATAATTCACGGCTATAAAAATCAAGGGTAACAATAATAGGGTCTGTGTTTTTAGATTTCTAGAAGCAGATTAAGACTAAGAGTATTAGTGTGCATATTCAAGGAGATAACTTTTTATTTCTTTTAAAAACATCAGGATAGAAACAACAGACTGAGTCCACCATAGCAAAAAAACTAATCAATCTGAAAGTCTTCCAATAGTCGGCGCTTCCGTTGTGCACATAAGTATGAGATTTCCGCTTCCTTCTTCTTCTCCTTTGCCTCATTTCAGCCTCCCTTGCCTCACAATACACATGTATAGTACATCTATTACAAAAAGCATAACATAATTCAGGGCACAAAGATGTCAAGACGCTGCTTAGCAGAATTTCACAAATTTTCATTATCTGAGCCCAGACCCGTTGTTAGTAGCGGCTATATTATATGAACATATCTATATGTTAATGACTTTCTTTCTTGTAACATACTTTTTTGTAGAACCAAGTCAGAGTTGGTGCAACAACGAAAGAAAAAAAATTTAGCACATGTAGCAAGAATCAGTGGATATCAAGTAGGAGTAAATAGCAGTAAATACCACTATCTGCGCAACTGAGCTGAAATTCACGTACAATTCACATACATTGGACACCCTGCTTTATACGTATTTCAGTACCTGCTCTATACTAGAGTAGGTTACTCTATGTTGTCAGTATTAACTTATATTCATTAGTTCATGACTTATAATTACCTAATTATTTACAGGATTCTCCACTAGGGTAATTGTTTAACTTTGGCATCTTCGTTTCCTGGATCCTTCGAATTTTTTTGACCGAGTCGTGTCTTGATTCGATCGACTATTTTTCTCACTATATTGACTTTTGTAAAACCGCATATGTATCTAATGAATATATAATTTCTTCACATTGGGAACTAAAAAAATGCGCCATGCGCAATTATCACTTAAATAGGCCTAGTAGATAGCTTATATTCTAAATTCTTTTACAGTAACCTATTATTATATCGCCAATTTTTTTTAAAAAACATTTTTTTATTTTAAAATGTGCTGAATTTCATGCACCTTTATCTATGGTATCAAAAAATACGCCTCAACTGACTTAATAATTTTTTGATGCTTAAATGTTTTATCAATAGCATGCTAAATAACATCGACTATTATTAAGTAAAAATGTAACGATACTACAGAATATGCAACGATACTACCCAAAATAGTAGAGAAGAATACTATCTAGTGAGAGGAACCGGTTAATCAATAAAAGCAGTCCAAAATCGTGTGATACAAGTCTAAGACGCAGCGCCTTAAAGCTTCATTTGGAGATTTAACATACTGTCTCCATGACTCCATAAAGTAGTGGTGGCTTGATTGCATGCTCGCTGAGTCATGCCACTGCTGGCTTCCGGAAACTCGAGAGCGCGTCCGAAATAGCAAATATTCTACCAAATGATAGAGAAGATGAGCTCTTACAAATGGCTTCATCTCTTTCAGCATCTAAAGAGAATGACAGTTAACTATTAAGTCAATGAAAGACACCAACACCCTTAATTCCGCGACCGCAGTCGCTGACCAGGAATCGAAACTAAATCTGCAGTGGAGACGAGCTTGTGCCTTCCACTGGACCACGCCGACGGCACAAGAGCCCTTATGTAAATCTCTTTCAGGTGCAACACAAGACTGACAGGTAATGTACAAAATCTGCACTCTATTGAGTTGACATCACTCTTGTTGATAGAAGCATAATGCAGTATCACAAAAACATAGAACAAGCAACTATGATTTATCATCTTCATGACCTATTTAAAGATTATCACCGATTATAGAATGATTATTAACGAAATGCAAGATAATAACTGAATATAATGCTGAAGAAATCTGGACAATATGAAAAGAGATTAAATTATACCTCATAGGTATAAACCAATCATTCTTATCATCATCCTATTTTTCATTTGTAAACATGAGAAGGGATCAAATTTTTCAGCAATCTTCAGAATCAAACATCATTCCACCAATTTTTGGCTATTATACATTTTCAGCGTCTTAGCCTTTATTTAAGATACTCGTACAATAACACAAATTAGGTGCAAAGTGCAAATGAACACTGACACCCCATCATGACGACGTGCCATAACTCGTCTGACCAGGATTCAAACACAGGTCATGCAGAAAGCTAAACAAATGCCCTATTCATACGACCAGACAGCCGGTGAAAGCCTGTACCGCTCTGCACAGCATAAGGTATGGCATTGGGTAACGCTGACAACTGCGTTTTTACATCGACTGCATTGTGGGTGGAAACAGGCGCCATCGCCAGATTGACGGTGAAATTCAAAGGTTCTCAAGGTCAATTGTAGCTCGAAAAATTGAAATTCACGATTTTCAATGTCATCCTTCCATAAATTAGTCATATTCTGAGTGAAATCGGAATCAAATCTCCTAAAAAATTTCATGTTTACGTCAACTTTACATTTTACAGTCACACCTAATTGAGCAGATGCGAAACACAAGATTCATTACATTAAATTTAATATAGCTTATATCAAAATTCAATTCCTTGAATGCCGCCATATTTTGGTAGTTGTGGGAGTATCGCTCATGTCTTCATTGTCATCATTATTCAACTCCAAGTTATAGTTAGGTAACACTTACACTCTATCTTGATTTGATATTTACTGATTCTAAGAAAAGTCATCAATAAATTACAAAAAGTCAGTTTAAATAAAAAAGCAAGATGATGTTGTAACTTTAAAATGCTCTAACAGTAAGAGCAGTTCCCGCCAATCGCCTAAAACGTACTGTTGAAGATTCCATTCGCATTCCCAGAATGACTTGTCGTAGGCGAGTTACTTGAAACAGCTGCTGTAAAACAGAGTTCATATAACACGTGCTACCTCCATTAAATAATCCAACAGGCTCTTTCTTTGATGAAGTATTTCCCAGTCGAGAGTAATGTTCGCCAGCCGGTAACTCGTTCAAATCTGAAAAAGATAGCAATACCACGATACAATGATTAAATCCAACAAGAAAAGTAGATCATACGATATAAGTTAATATCCATAAGCTGGTTAAGTTGATAAAAATATTGTTTGTGATAATTTAAAATATCGGCATCAATCATGATTTTGATTCCCGACCAAAATTTTCAAAGATCATTGCCCCCAAGGAATGTTCATTTTCACATCTAGCCCCAAATCATGCGTGCATTCCGGTGTTGCTCCTTATGGAAGCACGAATGTTGTGATTCACTACCTTTGATGGTTGTCAAAAGGGTTTGAAAGTTTAAAGCGCATAAATTTGATGTTCCGAAACAAATCTTGGAGTAAAATATTGCTTTCAATTTCGGGGGTCTCGTACACACAACAGCCTTCATGAAATGTACATGTATGAGCATGATAGTTTCAATTTAGTATCTTAATAAATCCCCTTTATCTTCCGTGGATACTAAAATTGCCGACCGGTTAGTGTTGTAATCATTCTAGCAAACAGCTGCACTTTACAGAGTACAATGTAGAATCTCAAGTGTTCCCGCGGGCACTTCCTTTGCAATTATTCAGAGCTAATGCCTCAAGGACAACAAGGCCATCAATACTTACTCATATCCGAGAATTTGAAGACTGGTTTCCAGCCAAACAAGGCAGCTCTGTTGTCTACCTGTGATTTCCTCTTCATTCATTATTCTTGCTCTTGCTCCTTGTTTAATGTCAGCTGCAAACTTTAAATAGAATTTGCTGCAACTGAAAAACCTCTAAAATCTAAAATTATATTTGAATAATGAGCTATTCCTCGACCCACATGTTGAGTCTAAAATACTGTGAAGCGAAATAGTGGTTTCCGTGGCATAGTGGTCAAGTGCTTGGCCTGGCGACCTTTCGGTCATGTGGTCGTGTCACTGGATGTCGGCAGGAAGGGCATCCGGGGTCAAAGATATATTTTTTATTGATTTTGGAATTCGATAAATAGGAGGTTTCATCACCAGATCATAGCACTCCAGATAACAGTCAAGCCACCAGTATGGGGACAGTGACGTCAAACCATTCATTCATTTCACCATCAAGACCAAACGTGCAAAGGAGGCAGCGAATGTGAGAAAATGAGATTTCCAATGAGATTAGCCATGTGAACTCAACAACGATCCAATTAAGGAGGCACAACAATGCATTAAAAGGAATCTCGTCTACAGACTCCAAAATCGAATGTCGTCTAAAATGTAGTCAAATATATATTGGAAGTACAATCAGAGCAGTGCATACAAAAATACGTGTGAGCTCCACGCATCAATGTGCAAGCACTTAACATCCTGTCAACTGAAAAAAGTTCCAAAATGAATTGTCGGATATCATCATGGCCATTATCAACCTGCGCTTTATGGAAAGCGTCCTCATTAAGCATTGTCACCACAACATAAATTCACAATTGGAACTCCATTTCACTGGACAGTTATTTTTTATAATATCCTCATATAGTGCTGGTTTAACATCTAAGTACATTCATGCATAGCCAAATCACTGCATCTCTTGAGAAGGTCGGTTAGCAAAATATCGAGAAGTAAAACATCAAATTACTCTCAACAGCTCTGACTTTTTTTGCATCTCTGCATGAAGTATTTGCCTTTGCTCTAATATTTGAAAATGACAACACTGCTGTGCAAATTATTTTTCAATGTCTTGCATAATCAGACATCAGTCAACATATTTGGAGGACAAGTTTGCGACATCAATTCAGGCAGTAAAACAACACTATACAGAATCGTTTTATCTAATTATCTAATTTTCACTCTTGGACAAAGACAAGTACAATAGATTCTACTGATAAAATGGAAGTAATCTGTGACAAATACTAAACGTTAAAAAAGAAATCGAACTAAATGAATAAGCATTCCGCTAAATTCTCGAAGGTAAGATGGTGTTAATGAGACTCTATGAGTAAGAGTAGCTAACTAAAATAGTTAAATGAATGAACTGGCATAATTCTTCACCTTGATTTTCTCTGACACACACTTGCAAACTTATTGCAGAAAATTTTGTTTTTACTCTTTAATAATTTCACTTTAATCGCAGCAACAAAAAGGCATCGAATATGGCATCGACACATAATAAAAATGAATGTGCAAATCTTAAAGAAATTCCGAAGCTCATCAATGAAAATGAGGGATCGATTCAACTTTTGCGACATCAATAAATGTAGTACGATTTGCAGAATTTTCTGTCATTTTCAACCCTCCTACTTATCCAATGTGCTGCTATCATTGTCGATCTAAGCGCAGTGTCATGCGCATACCTTATTTCATCAGAATTCGCAGTTGATGTGATTGACGAACGTGAATATCTTAAACAAAAATTGTGACATTAAATCGATTGACATTAGAAGCACTTTTTTTATCGAAAGAGGAAATCCTGTGATGATGGCGAATAAATATCTCTAGAACACACACGGAGAGAGTCATTTTGTTTTATTGATATAGTCGGGCATTACAACAATCACAATAAAGAGATGAAGATAAGGATGCCATCCATCGACTTGCAACTACTACTACGGCAGCAGTGAGCCTTGAGTATGAGTTTCGCTGTCACAAGCAACGACATACGTAATTTTTTTCAAACTTTCAATTGGCTTTAGGCAATTAGTTTATACATTACTTGATATTCGTGAGTGCACCCGCTACGGCCACGGGCATTCAAAGACGAGTGTTCTATAGCATCGGCTGTCTGTTGGCGGGTTGGTGATGCAATTAACATCGTAAGAGGACATGCCGATATGAAAGAAGTGCAAGCTTTGCTTTTTCATTCAAAATATATGAATTTTGAATGACACAATTTTCGATTTGACACAGTATCGATTTGAGAACTTGAATGCATTTCTAGTGTTTTAGCACATTCGATTGATAAAAATTCATTAAACGCTCTCGACTTACAGAAGATTTTATGAAAACATGCCCGTATTTAAGGTAATAAATCGGTTTAATTAACAGACACATTTTAATGAGAAGGACATAACAGCATAGATAGTGCAATACATTTACATCAAAGAAGCAGCCTCCTTTCACAGCGCTTTGGGCCCAGTTTTCCTAGACTCAACCTTGTGTGCGCAGTAAATGTGTGAATATAGATATATTTCTGTAACATAGTCGCTAAATTTTCCTTACTCTCGGCGGTCACAATAGTGACGAGATATCATTTCATTGATCATAATTGCTGTGACAACTGATGCACAGTGATGAGGGTTTGATCCTTCCAATTGACACAGTCTCATGTATGCGACTCGTAGCTCTGTTGGCAGAGAAGAGGTCTAGTTAACCTGGGTCGCAGGTTCGAATCCTACCAGACATCTTTTGCATGGTAATTCGATTCATCGCTTATTTCATTCTATTGCTAATTTATGTTTGAAGTTCCATCAGTCAAAATATGGGAGTAAGTATCTAGAAGATTTACGAACTTCTTATCTTTGGAATAACTGATGCATCATTTACTTCGGTAGTTTCAACGAAAGCGCAGTCAGCGATAATCAATGCTCCAATATTTCACGTGTTGCTTCCAACTGTAGAACTGACATTAATCATGCGGTCACTTAATTTCTATGTTAGATTTGATGTGACGATATAAACGCTTTTTAACGCTTTGGATCGGTTTAAAAGGAGTAAGAACATGTGTTGTATTGAGATCGATTCCATCCATCCATCTATTGATACATTTAGAAATTTTCGGTACGTCTAAAAGAAGAAAAACAACCGTGGACGAAGCAGATATTTTGCGACTTTCAGTAATGCAGCCCGGGTAATCTTTCTGTCGATTTCCAATGACAACGTCAGGATTCTAGAGGTCAAGGCAAGGCGTGTCAATGAACCCTGCCCTAGCCACCATGAATTTAGAAAGTTTATGGAATAACCAAACAGACGACAACGTAGCAAAACACATAATACTTACATGTATTGAAATGCTGCATCATGAAATAGCATGTACAAGTTGCTAGTTTGTTTGAATATGTGATTAAGAAGTCTATGAATCGAAAGATTCTGCTCCTTATAAGGGCTGGGTAGAATCTTGGATGACTTAATCTCCCAGACGTTCGTTCCAGAAAAATCGCGTAGGCCGTGTTGAGCAGCTGCAAGCATGGAAACTCTATCAGGTCGCAGTGCCAAACTGATATTAATTGGCTTCAGGTTAGAAAATTTTTTCAATGCGCTCATTTGAAGCTAAATCTATTTGATAAATGCGCGGCATATGAGAAGCATCGTCTCAAAATTGACTCTTCTCAATATTTTATTATTGCAAATGCATATAAAAATTTGAACAATAGGGTATTCGGGTCCAGGCACTGTTACTACCCGACCCCATTCCAAGCACGGCTACGGGTGCGGGAGCGTCAAAATGTCTAAGGACAGTCGATCCGCCATAAACATATTAAAGAAACTTGAGAAGTAATCTGTTAGAAGCTCAAAATGTGTAAACCTGAATGTTAACCGATATTTCGTGCTGATAATAAGATCAAGACCAATTTCTTATTATTCATATAATTAATTATTCTATTTACACTATTGTGTTTGTAAAAAGCAGCATTTGTAAATTACAAAAGGCGCAATGACATGTTAGTAGTCTGTTAAATGTAATGTTTGATTAATACTCGTCAAAATTTCACTTAACATGCTAATTGCGCATCAAAATTGCCCCGTCACCGCTGCAACTTTAAATAGGGAGTCGTGTTGATGTCAAGAAATGGCAGCTATTCAGTTCTGTCCCATTTTTCAACAGAGGATGAACCCCAATATTTAATTATTCTATTTACATTGCTTTCATTGAATTAACACATAGAACATGTCTAATCAAAGAGGACGATTGGAGACAAAAATGTGTCCGGATAAGGATGTGATATAACAAGGATAGGGCTGATTATAAGGAATTTTGACATTCAATTCTTGGTATGAAATACGCATATTCCTATCTAAATAATTGCTTGCAACTTCAATCGGTGTCAATTGAGAAATTAATAAAAACTACATATTGTCTGAAGAAGAACACAGGAAAGACCAAAGCACTTGTTATTGGAACAAGAGATCGGATGAAAAGAGTAGCGAAATGGCACCGGATCGGAATCAATCCCTATTAGGTGTATTTTCTGCATAAGAGAAGTACATGTGAGAGTTGCAGAAAAGTGAAGGGAACCTGAGAAGAGCTTCCAAATTCGTTTGCTGAAAAACCGGGACGAAGAGTCGACCTTGTAATGTGTCAACAGGGATGGAACTCGCCTTCAGTAGGTCAACAGTGTTTCCTGCATTCGGAACCTCAAAAGCAATATGTGGATGGCATGAATTCCATGAATTCCGCGTACATGGAGCCTGTGTGTGGCAAGTCATGCTCCACGGTTGCGTGTCATGGCCACTCCTTTCATCCATGAAAAGATGCTTGAGCGAGTGCAGATGCGGATGCTGCAGTGGATGTGTGTAATGACAGCATCAGAAAAGTCCTGGGTCTCGACAACATCACAGACATCGCGAGAAGGTGCAGTTTACGTTGGTCTGGTCACGTGGTAGGAAGAAATGAGAACGTTATGTCGTCGATGGAAGAGGAGCAGGAAGTGCAGAGAAAACCGGGGAAGACCTCAAAAGAGTTGAAGCTCACGAAGAGGACGGCCATGACCGGTCGGAATGACGGTCAATGTTGAAGTAGAGACCGTCTCATCCAGCACCTTGAAACAATGACACAAAACGGGTTAAGTAGCGGTAAGTGACTCTAACGTGGCATAACAAATGGGGATTTCAACAAATCCAAATATACATCAAAGATACAGTAAAAATTAATACTTCATATTATTTCAAGTCTAACATTAATGTATCATTTTAGTTCTACATCTAAAATGTTGGAGATATTTTGAGAGGCATCTTACCGAAGGATGTATAACATCAACTTCATTCACATTATCTGAATTACTGTCAATGACTGCAAAGAATATTTCAAATGATGCTGTGAATCATTGATATTGACAGCCTAGGTCGCTATCTAAATATTGACTTGTTACGGCAAGCTTTACCGGACTGGGCCCGGGCGTACGGTGAACGGGCTGGACTGAGCCCAGTCATGCAGATTATTGTTAATAATGATGGTAAATAGCTCTTCCTAAAACAGCCTTCTCAATCCACAGATTTGCGAAAAGGATAAATAAGATGACAAGAAAATGTCGACGTTTGGATTGTTTAATGTGATCGGCACGAATCCAGTCCGAGGCCAGCTTTGTTCAAAGTGGCTACCATTTGAATGAAGTTGTAAATTGTGCTTGAATAATCATAGAACCTGAAAAGTCAACGTGGACTTACAGTCGTTAACGTCTTAATGACAAGATTGAAACTGCTTTGTATGACACGATCTGGCAATCGATTCATTGAATATTCCACCATATCCAGCAGAGACTCGAGAATAGAATAGTCAAACATCTCATCGCCCTGAGGGAAAAGATAAATGAACTGAGAAACATAAAAACCGGAACAACGAAATTTCATGAAAGTCTTTTGTTTTCGATTTCTTGTCTTGGAGTAACAGACTCATAATATCATTGAATGAACATCAAATGAAGCTTTAACGTCACTCCGCCCCACCGCTGGGGGCTTGTTCGGTGCAGAAATCGTTCGACTCTTCTGCAACGTTTAATACTCACAGCTTGGGGATCGACCTCTAGACCAGGCACTTAACAGCTTGCTACGGAGACCTCGATATTGAAAGTCATATTGATTAGGATTCCTATAGCAAAAAGATCGAAAACAACAACACCAATGTGTACATTACTTAAAATTTCAAGTACGCTTCGCACTATCTCCGTGTCTTTGGATTTTTATTCCGTGGAAACTTTGGATTTTTATCATGCTCTATTGTGTCCTTCCTACAGTACCTCCTAAAAGTACTATTGAGGCGACTCCATGGCGAACAAAAGCTTGCAAGTCTGAGCCGCGACAACAAACATATACCTGACGATTTAGAAAACACTTTATGCATGACAGAATACTGCAGATAAACTACTTATTAATATGAATTAGGTAATCATATTGTAATGAATTGCATTATAAATGAGATCAAAAAAGCAAAAAGTACAAAACATAAATTTCACTTAATTTAGTGTTTGAAACTCACGTAAATGCATATCCAGTGAACACATTGAAGAAGCGAGGAAAACCAGTCATCAAAATTTGATTGAGATCCGCTAAGATTCAATGAATTTAAAATAAGATACATGATTTTTAGCATGGAATGATCAGTTAATCTGTTGAATCCATTCATCTACAAAGAAAATGATATTATGTTACTGACGCTAACGTAGAAAAAAGAAACCATTCACGTTTTAGCGTCATCCTCACTTTCATTAAAAAACATGCATGCATTTCAGGTTGATGAACGATTAAAGCCACAATCACTCGACACAAGTTTTTATTTAAAAAGAAAGTGTTCTTAGCACGATGCTTCGAATGACCACTGCTCCACGGTGAGAATGACCATTTTCAAGTAGTAGCTCGACTATTTGAAGAAAATATAAAATTAGAAGCCTAAAAACAATAACTGAATAGTAAGATCTCTTCAGCGCTTATAGACTTAAAATTCACCATTCTCTTCAATTAGTCATTTCACCATTTGACAAAGACTGCAGTGGTCATTCAAAGCATCGCACTAATTTACTTCCTTTTTTCAAAACAAATTCTCGATCAATTGCAACTTCTACCGTATTTGCTTTGTTTTTTCAAACAGAGGACATTCCCATATACCTGGAATATTACATTCTTTCTTCTTTCTCTCTGAACAGCTGTCATGGTCTATTGTATGAAATCAAAACTTGCGAAATGCGAGACAAACTATAATGCATTTTTTCAGCGGTTCGACTTTGCCGACGCGTGTAGTCACATCCTATATGAGGGTTGCAACATGAAAATTGAGAGATGCTACAAACTGGAGCTGGTCGAGGTTTCAATGACGTCTCGATGAAAGCGACACATCAGTCAGAATGCCCACTGATGTGGTTGCCAGAAGTAATGGTAAAGCATCCAATCCTGGTGCAGGAAGCGTTCAATCTATTGCTGAATACCTGGTGAAATGCGGGTTCAGCACCGTTATTAACATTACTCGTAAAAACACAGCATGCTGAAATCTGTGAGAGATGAGAACTTCACCTGAAGCTGACGAATATCCAACCTCGCATTGGAAAGATTGAGGAAATGCCTGAGGTACTGACACAGAAATACCTATCGATAAGTTCCCATGAATCAAAATGATAATTATTTATTAGCTTACTGGAGGTGCGTTTTGAATAGTTGAGGATTCAAAATGGGGTGGGCAAATGTGCAAAAAAGTTTGGGAAACACTGTTTTCTACTAGACATCGAAGACGGATCTGTTATTGTTCACAGACAAAATTTTCTCCTTTGTTTGAATGTTCCTACTCATTAAATATCAAATGGTAATGTGAAGAAATCACTTTTTCTGCAATAGAATATTATAATCATTGCACGAACGAGAAAGCAGTCATTCGACGAGGAGAGCGAGTTATGGAGTTTGTTTAGCTTGTTGAAGTTGATTAATTAATGTCAAAAAGATATATAAACGTGAATGAGTTTGCTGATAAAATTCAATAAGAGCATAGAATATGAAGGTTGCACATTCAATTCAATTCCTATGAGAACAGCGCTAAATAGGTGAAAATGTTCTCCATTTCTCCTCGCTTGAAACAAGGGATGATAGGAGAAAACTACAGTCGTAAATATTCACGCACTCCCTCAAAAGTATTTAAAATCACTAATTTATCATCAAATGCATACTTTTCTTGATTTTCTATATTTTCTTGACTCACCGACACTTTTTCGACCACAGTATTCCATAAATTTTCAAGAACAATTTGACCGTCGGAATTTGAAGAACTCAAAATTGAATTTTGAGTGATGTCATTGAGCAATGACATGATAAAGTCGTGGCAAGAATTCTTTACATAATGGCAAGTTTTGACGGAACTCATCTCAAAGGCGAATTCTATGAACTGCTTAGTGAAGTTTGATACGAAGTCGTAGAAAGCTGGATAATTCAACTCTTTCATTTTCAAAATAATATTCAGGCATTCCAAGATGTTCTGACGAATCGTAATCTTCCCATCCTCGCAAATGAAATCCTGCGTCATGTTCAATTCGTCAGAAGTATCCAAAATCTCGTGCATGGCCAAAGTACGTTGCCGAATAATACAGTAATCAAATAAGTTGATTATTGATTGGGAATTCAGCGCCATGTCAACCTGTAATTCGAAGACAGAAAAAAGAAAAATAGCAGTGAGTCCAATTGCTGTATTGAAAGAAAGCACGAAACTTCATTATGAGTAATACAGGGCACTCCGGATAAGCGGAACGGTTTGAGAGCGAGATTGCTCTCCTTCTTATCGGAAGTTCCCACTTAAGAGGAGTGACAAGTTTCGAGCTCATTTTAGCCTAAATAATTGCTATGTATGCTAAATTTCCGCTTTTCTGTTGATTAGTAGCACTCGTTCATAGGGACTACAAGTTCCAAATACCATTACCTTTCAAGGATCAAGATAAAAAAAGATAATATAAAAGTACTATTTTGTGCATATTGGAATTATTCCAAACATGGAGTTGCAAAAACACGGAGGAATAGTTGAAGTCAATCAGTTAACAGATTAAGGAAACGACACATCTATCCACAGAAGAAACAAATTCAATGCTAAATGCTAATTCGAGGAACATGCATGAATTTGCCGTGAGTAAAGTACTCTCTCTCTACTCAAAGAGAGAGAGAGAGTAAGAGTGTTGGCTCGTTGAGATGCTGCGCTGTGAGCTGGTGCAATGAATTCTTAGAAATTCTGTGCAAGCAGATGAGCAGAGATTGCCCTATAAACAGCAGATACATTTTGACCGCTTTGCGTCATCTACATTAGGAAGAAAAAATGAAAGCTCAAATAAGAAATCCCTTTTGATCCAATGTAAACTTGCATTGGAATAGGGAATGACTTTTGAAAGTGCTGCAATTACACAGTTAGGCTGCAAGTGAACAATGGATCATTTTTTGTTGAAACAAATACATTTTTTGCAATCAATTAGTACTTCCAAATGACCAATCTCGGGACGAATTTTTATTAAGATTAATTTTTAATTAAAATATGGAATATTTAAATACATTTTTTGTTGTAACTTAAGCAAAAATCACTTAATGAAAAGTCCAACCCAGTTATCCATCAAAAAATAGGTAAATTATCAAAAATGCAAAAAAGTCTCCCGCTTAAACAGAGCGTTTTACAGTGTTGGAAATGTTTCCTGACTTTTCTCATGCTTAAGCGCTCCCATGCACTCCCGCTTATCTTAAGTGCACTTAATAACTTGCAACCTAAAATTATTGGATCCATTTTATGCGAGTAGGCCGTCAATTCGCATTGAAAAGTCGATAGAAGAAAATATACCGCACTTCAAACATTGCATGCTGATTGGGCATGGTTAATCTCACTAACCCTTATCGAGTAGTTTTGAAGAAAATGCAAAAACTATTTTTTGTCCTTTTTTCCTGTGCATGATACAAAAATATGTCACGAGTTGCACTTATTCGAATATTTCCTAAGTATATTCGGATGCTTTCAAATCAATTTTGAAAGAAAAAGGTCGAGTGGTTACTTCGCTAAAATATGTGTTGTTCACCTTAGCACATGGACTTCAACATGCAACTTAAACAAATATGCCCGACCTGCAATCAAGTTATAATCTATTCTTATGGGCAGTTTATGTGCAACTAGACTTCTTTGATTGTAAGTAGTTACATCAGTAGCATGTTGACCCTCCTGAAAAATCATCTGCAATCCAAATTACTATGGTTTATGCAGAGAAAGAATATTGTACATGAGATTAAATACACTGTCACAGTTCTACAATTGGAAACAAAATGAATTATGCTCAAGAATATGCTTGCCGCTCTTTTTCCGAGGGGAAATTGAGTAATAGCACTTTTCTGATATACTTTTTTCAGTCAGAAATTCAGATGGGGGATATCATAACAACGGTATATATTTTTGATGATTATTTCTAATTTTAGTCACAAATGTTGAACCTGTTTTTATTTGGAACAGGGGACATGATTTTGAAATTCGTCAGGGATTAATTAGCAGAAATTTTCAGATATTATAAGTTTGATACCCCCGCCTCACATTTTGAATTGCATAATTCAACGCTACTAGGACGGAAGAGATCATTTTCGGATCCGCAGGAAGGAATTCCGTATATAGCAAGGAAAATTCTCATCAATGAACTGAGGAATAAGAAATTTCCACTTAAACCACTCTTGCATCAAACTTACACGTTCTTGATAATTCTTCTTTTCATATGACGGCCATTGCCCATTGAACATGTCACCATCACAGGATTGTGACTTACTTTTCAGAAGTTGGTCAGTTACTTCTCCAATGATCAAAAGAACATTGGACTCCAGAGAAAGCCGAGTGACCATCGAAATATTCTGTAGAAGAGAGTAGTGATGTAGATACATTTAATTCATGGACTTTTGTCACGGAAGCACATGAATATAAAGCAATGTTGTGGTTTCATATATATGTATGTTATGGTTATACGTAATAGATCACCTTTCTGTTTGTTTTAAATGAATGTATTTTTAACAAAACAAACAAACAGCATCAGTGAGAATCAGTGAGGCGACGTGAGAATGACGCGTTGGATGTTTGGTGTCTCTGCTCAAGATCTCAGAACTACGAAGGCTACGTCTCACAAATAAGGCGTCTCCTGTGGCTGGGGAACGCTGCTAGATTGCATGAATGACAGCTGTAGAATAAAGATTGCAATGAATGGACGACTGACGTAGCAGGGCGAAAACCAGCCGGCTGACTGAAGAAGTGAAATAGAAAAATGTCGACGGAGATCTTTGACTACTGGAACTTTTCCCCAACAAAGTTCTCGATCGAGAGAAATGATGAGGGAGGGGTCATAAGGAGTAATCAACGCACACTCGCAGCCAATCAATTTGGAGCAATCAAAGCCATAAGGCTTGAGTGAATGAAGCAGCATCATTGAAGCTTCTCATTTCAAAAATTGTCAAATGCATCAGTTTTATCAACAGGATGAAAGCAGGAAGCCTTTGCTTTCTAAAACTTTAAAACAAATTTGATATGTATTTCAAATTATAGAGAAAATGTGCGCAGTATTCAACAAGTTGCGGTAATTTGCATTCCAGTTCATGTTTAAGGGTGATCCTCTTTATGAGTCGGTATACAGTTCAGCTTACAACTGAAAAGCTTACGTACATCAGAAAACTATTTTGATATCTTGTTTATTTTTCTTTCATTGAATGCAGTGCGTAAATAGACATTTCTTGAAAAATTTGTAGCATGTAAGAAGCATAAATCGCCTTCGCTCATGTAATTACCATTGCAAGTTGGTTTCAAACACCAATCACATTCATACTTGTTTGAGCTGCGATGTTAGGGCGGTGAGGCGTGCGGGTCGAAATGGCAACTAGAGCTGCCGCTAGGCATTAATGGGTTAAGTGATTCAGGATGAAAATAATTTTTACACATCCATCCTCTCCAAATGGTTGCATATGCTCATTGAAATACTTTTGAATAGATTTTAGAAGAAACTTTGTCAATGATTGTCAAGGTTAGCCCAATAATGGGCATTTTTCAAACGCAATTTGCGGGCGTTCTAATCATCCTATGAGAATGGGAGTGGTGCCATCCCGTACGGAAATAAATGGGGTATGATCACAGTATGAATTCATACGCATGTTCATAGTATGAATTCATACGCATGTTCATAGTATGAAATCATACTATGTTCATACGTATGAATATGTAATGCCTTTTTTACACTTTTCATACGTATGAAAACAGTAAGAATCCATACGTATGATCATAGCATGACTTTTCATGGTATGATTTCTTCAAAGTATGATCATAGTATGATTGTTTCATAGTATGATCATAGTATGATTTTTTCATAGTATGGCGAAAAATTCTTGAACACAATCAACCATCAATAAAAAGTTCCAACACCAAGCTTACACTAGCGAGAACCGTTAAAATATGAAAATAAGAGTGAATATGGAAGAAACATGTACATTTCTTCGGATTTATTAATCATCAAATAACTGAATTGACACTTTCAATTCGCATGAATCACGCAATTGATTGGAAAAGAAAGTTCAGACGATCTCTTAATTAGTAGAAAGTAATAGTATTATAAAATACGGATCACCATCGAAGAACGGAAATTATACTTACATCAAAATGTCATGTCACATGAAAAATAAATGATACAAGCTTATTATCTCAGGCGAAAAATCAATCTGCTGAACATATTCGCTGCATAGCAGAACATACGAAATCATACTATGAAATGGTATGAAGTTTTCATAGTATGAAAAATTCATACTTAATCATACTGTGATTCATACCCATTTATTTCCGTACGGGATAAGAAGTGCGCTGATCTCCTCTTTCATTTAGTCACCTGTTTGAGCGAGTCGTGTTTCACTTTCTTCGCAATGCTGTCTAAAAACACGTGGGTCGAAATGGCATCTAAAATAGCCAATACACGTTAATGGGTTAGCCATTGAGTGATTAGCTGAGCAATCATTGTCAAGTGATTTCAATTGCCTGGCACGTTGGATTTATGACGAATTAAGGTTAAAGTGAGTTAAAGGCCAGTTGTATGCAGCATGTGTCCGTCAAGCAATGATTTACGGTTGTGAGTCTTGGCCCCCTATCATGAAAGGATGCTGCAGTCTGCGGAGGTGCACATGATACGTTGGATGTGTGGAGTGAGAAAATCACAGAGAAGGTCTAGTGAAGAGCTCCGACAGGAAATGTGGCTAGAGAACATCTTGGATTCCATCAGAAGACAGAAGTTGCGTTGGTTCGGTCATGTACAGAGAAAGGGCGGGTCAGGGGACGTCAAAGAAAGACCTGGCGCAATGTGATAGACGAATATCTGAAAAGTGCTGGTGATGAATGCGATTGTCAAAAGTGGAGGAGAATCATCACGCGGAAATCTTCAGCCCAGCATCTTCTGGACCACAAGGACGTAAATTGGGATTAGTGAGTGAGTGAGTTTAATGAGATAACTATCTCAGAGCATAAAAGAATGCATCCAACATACATGTCACTCAAGTTGGTCATATTACATTCACAATTTGATTCAGAACTAAAAACATCCTTGATATTGAAATTTCCGACGGTGAAATTATCACGTAATTCAGTAATACAACACTGTTTATTCTTCATGTAAAATCAAGATAATTTTTACAAGAAACGAAACATTTTCAAACGTTTCGCTCTTACTAAGCATTCTCATGGGTACAGATAGAAATCAACGACGCATTCCGAAGAGTGGAACATCGGCATCATGTGAGCATAGCCTACAATCCAACTGCGACCAAGCAATTTCTATGGAAAGTTTCAATATCTTGAAGAAATGTAAGAAAGACGATACAGGAATCAATAAGATGCTATTCATTCAGAAGCTTCATTCTAATCTGAATGGACAGAAAGATTCTGTGAAACCGCGGTTGCTTGATAATTAGCTTGTATTTTCTCTTCCTAAGTCCATGTAGTACAATTTACTAGATGTTTTGATGATTAGAATACTCAAAAAATCATATGAGCGAAACGTTGGAAAACCTTTCGTTCTTATTTCTAGCAGAAAATACTTCTCAAAAATGCTTTATCAATAAACTCAAACTAAGACATTCAATTATTCATGTGACTTAAAACTTCTCTTCTCAATATAGTTTGCGCCCGAGTTGGAAACATTCCTGATTCGATGATGTTCCTCTATGAAATGACGAATGAAAGTTCAATCATGCTGTATCTAACTTTACCAATGTATATATATGTGCATATTCATAAAGAAAAAGTCGCTGAAAAGTTCCTGGAAAGACTCTAAAATTTTACATGAAAGGTTTCCGTCCAGTTGAAACGATTGACGGTGAGAAACCTTTCGACTAAAATAAGTTTACAAGCCTCTCACCTCTGAGTTGGCAATTTTCAACAACCATGAGAGAATCTCTTCCATTCCATCTTCCTTCGATTCATTCAACAATCTCTTCCACCGATTTTCAGGACTTTCTCCTTCCAAGTGCTCATCAATCTCTTCCTTTCTCACACCTGGACTCATTAAAGCCAAAGACACACATTGTCTATACAAAAGTCTTTCTCCACCAACCCCGAAATCATCAATACTCCAGACCCGTATCACTCCCTCCTGAACACTTCCTGCGCTGTTCATCTCTTCTTCTATATCCTTGCATTCTCTTTCATCGATCTGCATCATTTTCCACACTTCTGATCCTCCTTCCACCCTCCACAGAGCTTCAATAACCTTCGGGAATCGCGTCAGCAATTGAATCATCGGAAGACATGTCATTGGGATTTGACTGTCGAACTTCCACTCCACTCTATTCTCGCCGTCCTCCAAGGGTCTGGCAGACGCATTGATATTGCAGGCAGGCAGCTGGTTTACATCAATGCTACACTCCGGCTGACGTGGCGACAGTAGAGGTTCAACTGAAATCGGACTGACATTTGGTGACGGCTCTATAACTACAGGCCAAGTGTCCCAATCATCCTCCATCGTGTTCTCGACGCTGTATGACGGTTGAGGGGTACGATAAGTTGGCAAAGATGAAGAGGGTGATGGTGTTGATGTCAGATTGAGGTCGAGGTGAATAGGAAGAGGCCACTCAGGCCCCAATTCATACAAATATGCGTCCGCAATTTTCTCTCCAAGAAATTGCATCGATTCCAGCTCGTGTGTGATGATGGCCAATGTCTTTTCAGGAAGAAAATCTATAATAGGCCGCACGCTGACGCTGATCTCAACCATTTTGCCTCTCAAGCGCAGAAGACTGAAAGAAAAATGAAAATTCCATGGTTGTGTGCCATGCTATAGAGTGTCGCAATGAAGCGGAAATATCGAAGAGTTTATTGTCCTGAGGTCACGTTGACTTTGCAGAGCGAACTGATGGAGAAGTAGGTATTTTTTTATTCATCCCTACCCCACCCAAAGTACATAGATATACTTGCAACTTAGGGGTGGGGCAACCTTCACACTCGCAACTCTCACCACGTTAAATTTAGTAACCTCTAGTGAGAGTGGCGGCATCTCCCAAGGCGGACAGACTCGACACCAGGACCATCTACACTCCCGCACACTGAAGCGCGGCCCTTAACAAACTGAGCCACCCTCCATCTCAGCGATTAAGTAGAGACACGATTACCGATATCATCGCCATGAAATACTTTTGAGCAGCATGAGATACATTCGAGCAAATTGCTCGACGGATAGCTTATCTCAGTATTCAGGAGTAGGATGTACCGATTAATATTTTGATAAGTAACACGTTTTGTCGATTATCGGTAACCGACTGATTTATCATCACTAATCGGCCGTTTGCCGATTGTTGGAATTTACATATCAATGCGCAAAAATATGGGCCGTATAACGCATTTATTTTTTTTAGACAAACGTTTATATTATGCTGTTTCATAAGCACTGAGAACGCAAATTTCATTCAGTTCTCTAGAAGTTCTAACCAAAGATACTGTAGTTCATATGTGACCTACGAAGAATTTTATAGCGTAAACGAATGAAATTGGAATTCAATCATCACAGAAATATTTGTTTATACGCTATCAGTCGAATCAACTCAGCGCTCTTTCCTATCTACATCTGACATTCAAGTGTATGATAAAATGTCCGCGTCTCTGCTGTCGACTCGCAGACGATAGCGCTCATGCATCCAACATCTGTATTCTCATTTGTCATGAACAGCGAGCTCAATTGGAGGATGCATACAAGTCCTCAAATGTCTGCCCTCAACTACCCACATTGTTTTGATACCACGAATAGCCCTAATACGGACATAATTTCTCCAGAACTACTCACTTGACCATTGGTTGCTTGCGATATTCCAAAACTTTGTTAGTCAAACCTTTCTCAATTTTACACAACAAAGTGAGGATTCCATTGCAAGAATGTTCGGTTGAATAATTACTTAGATCGGAAATAACTCCATCCACCAATTTGCCACAAATTATACTCAAATCATTCAGCTGCGAAGTCTTTGAAATGGCAATTTTCGTCAATATTTCTACTGCTTTGTTTGCTGGTCCATCAAGGCTGTCTGAGTTTATTTTCCCGTCAAATTTTCCAAACCTGACCACATTAAGAATAAATTCTAGAATTTTGTCTTCGCACCACAAATATTCACACACTTGATCTGACAGATACCAAGAAAGACATCTGAAAAGAATGATAAGCAGAGGTCAGAAATCATCATAGAATATTTTCCGATTATTGCATCTACTACATTATCTAAGCAGTCCTCTACCGATTGCTTATTATTACTTATGTTATGTACAGGGTGTCCGCGGCTTTCCTGAAGTGTTTTTCCAGGTTTTCCAGGATCTATCAAATGAGACAGATTAGTTTGATTTTCGAAATACGCATAGACGACAACAGGAATATACACGGGAAGTCCTATATATTCCAATAAACAACACAAAACGATTGTTCTTGTAATATCATTTCTTAAAATATAACAAACTATTTCTATTATACAGGGTGAGTCAGAAAAAACGAAATCTGATTATAAAGCGAAAAGCGAAATAGTTATACTTTTTTTCAAAATTAACATCCATTAAATATCAATTTAAATATTATTGAAAAAAACATAAGCAAAATGTCCCAAAAAAACTCAAAAAAAAGAACTGACAAAAGAAATGCACCTTTCTTCAAATTAATCCAATACATCGGCGAACAAACGAATCGAAAACTTTTTGGCTTTGTCGCGACTGAATACTGTAATCTCATAATCCATGTAGGCGAATGTAACGCGTCGCCAATTAGGTGAAGGCGCATAGACATCGCCGCATAATTTGAGTCCAGTAAAAAAAATCAAAAGAAAAAAGTGCCCCCCGTGGAGGTACATTACAGAGGTTCCGAGAAACCGTGGAGGCCATTCGATGTCCTCGGTCGACCGTCGACGCGAGCAGGTAGATTACTGTCGAGAGCAGCGAGGGGCACGAACTGGGTTGCGAGGAACTGTGTTCTGGTTAGATAAAGGGTTGATCTGTTTCAGCCCGTTTTTAGAGCGGAGATGACATCATTGTTAGAATACCCATGTAGAAGCAACCCACATTGTGTCGTTCTACGATGTCACAAGGCACAATTCATGTCGATTTGTCCATCATTCGCCACACTGAGGAGGGATTTTCGATCTTGAGGCTTTTTCGATCTTAGGCCAGAGAATGGTTTGCAGGATGAAAGTGAATCCGTTAACATGAAAAAACCGTTTCACATGAAAAACATGCTTCGTTAAGATGAAAGTTAAGCAGCGTTCAAGTCCAGTTACTATACCAAGTCGTGAAGTTCCGTTAGCTACGAACTCGTCGCGTTGAATCGTGACAGAACATAAGGCGCTCTTCGAAATGTGAACGCTTTGAACTCTTGTACACAACTTCGCTTTGAACATTGAACACACTTTCAAACTTTACACCAACAACAGACTTTGAGATACTGTTGAGATCCCGCTTGCATCTTTTGCACAAGCGGTTTTTTTATCACCGATTGGTCCATGCTCCCGTTGCAGATATTGGAATTCACCTACCTTCCGATGAATGGTAGGGATCACCGTACCTACACCACAAATTCCACCCAGCGATGAACCTGCATCAGGACTGGTTTCTCTTCCTCAAATTCAAGCGAAAACTTGCGCCTCCTTTTCCACAACGAATTCGAATGCGAAAGCCCAGACCGTTTTTCCTGGCTTTCCTTCTATAGACGTTCAAAAGTTCAAATTTTGCCTTCCAGATTTCTAACTGGAATGAACTAGTAGATTCATGATTTGAAATTTCAACTACGAATACTCCAAAAATCACTGACCAAGGGTAAGGCCAGATAGAACGCAACATAGATATAGAGCATCATTAGACGATAGAACGACTGTATAACAACCTCATAATATATCAATAACAACTTTGATAAAAAATCCTGATATAATCATGATATAAAAGACAGGATAGTGTTTTTTGTCTGTGATCATATTCATAACTGAATTACAATTGATTTATGCATGCAGAAGGGATTTAGCTAGTGTACATAATCACAGATATGGAGTAAACACTGATATTTAACATAATGATACACATGCAAACATACAATTTAATTGAAGATAATGCGGCAAGAAGACCCACTCTTTCAGTACATTGTTATCAAATAAAAACAAATTGTGATAATTGAATACTTTATTGAAGATATGTCAGGATATAACAAAGTATTAAAAAGATTTCACTCTATAAAATTTATAAAGATAATATCACTCATATAAACTCATATCATTAAAATGTTGAGTGCATTAGCAGCTAGTGGAATTTCACTGGGTAACTTAACTTCACGTTATCCAGGATCAATCAATTTCCAGGTTCCTTTAATTTCCAGGTTTTTTCCAGGATCAATCATATTCCAGGTTTTTTCCAGGTTTTCCAGGGGCGCGGACACCCTGTATGTATTATTATCATTTACGCGTAGCGCTTACTTTTATCGTCATTTTTGTTTTTCTGTCACGCACATGCACGTTTCTCGAATGTTACTCACTTGCTTCATCAGTGCTACAACTGCTGTTGTATTTTTAAATTCAGTGCACATTTAACAAGTCTCATCTCTCTTAATGCTTGTATTGTTATTATTACGAAGTACTGCGAATAGTCAATACGGTCTAAACTTATGTCAGAACTAACTTGACTTACCTCATGAACTCATCAGTCACTGCTTCAATTGGTGTTTGAATAATGCATTCTCGGGTGACGTATTCAGCATCGATAACATTCACACGTGAATCATGTTGGAGCCATTTGTACAGGACATCTCTGATATCATTTGATGCCGATGATTCGACGATAAGAGACCAGATTTTGCTAATCAGATATTTTCTATAGTTCAAATCATTAACAATAAAAAGCCAGAAGAAATCCAAATGAATCAATAGTACATCAAATATTCCGAAACAAAGTTTAAGCTTTCCAACAACTGAAAAAAGACAGAAAAATCACTTGAAAGCTCTCTTTGAATTTTAAGTTATTGACATGCATAAGGCCTCAGCCACACTGCGAGCTTTACCAAGCGTTTCCGACCGAGCAAAGCGTTTTGCAGCAAATGTAAAGTCATCATTGCAGCAGTTGTAGACTGCCACACAGGGAGCAAAGCTAAACAGTGCGATTAATAGGTTGCGGACATGCGTTTGCTCGGGACGCTCGCGTTTGCTTTGCTTTCAGTGTGACTGAGGCCGAAGAAAAAAACATACTTTCATTTGGTGATCGTATTACGCAGGCTTGGGGTCAACTACTTCTGCAGCACGTGAGTACACGTATTTCACATTGTTGCATATATTATTGCATGTACATACACCCATGATAGCTCTATTACAACATAAGTATGCTTTTACATATACTTGCACAAATACATATACCTCTCCTTTCACAGGATCTAGCTGCAACGGTTTCATCTTTCTCTAGATGTTCGTCACGTACCATTCAGACAGCAGTTAGAACGTCAGAACTTGATCAGAATATGTGGATGCTTTGGTACTTGACTGTGTCTTTCGCTATCGAAAGAAGCTTCGATTTTCAGCTCAATTTGTATTTAGTAGCTCATGTGCTTTCATGCAGCGTCGCATCGATTTTTAAGAAAATAACAGATTCGTGACATTCCTCTGAAAATGCAAAACTTGTCGTGAAAGTACCTCGGTTAAAAAATATAAATTGAGATGATGATTCAAACTTTTGGTTCCCATAGCAATGACGTCCAACCCATCGATACGGCGCATTTCAACAGGCAGCATACATTTAGATTTTTTGCCTTGGACTGAATATGATTACGATAGGAAATTCCATTTTCGCTTTTATTGTCTTTTAATGAGATGGGGAGATAGCACAAAAAACTTGAGAAGACATTTTGAAAGAACCTGGGCAAGTGAAACAACAAAACTTATCAAGTGCGAAGATACTATGTAGGCTAAATCAGGAAACACGTGAATACAAGTTGCACTAGAACTAAAATACTATTAAGAGAGCTACTTTGTCGCCACGACAGAAGAACGTCAATCAATCAATTGATTGTAATGTTTGATAGGCATTACTTCTGAAATTCGCAGTAAACGATCATGTCGTGCCTTTCACACAATAGAGCATTTTTATAGAGAAAGAATATCGCAAAAGGTTTCATTGCACCGTTATATTTCGCCGGTCTTCTACGGGATGCACTACGGAATGACAAGCAAGGTATGATATGAACACATGTAACGGTCAGCAGGCAATCATGTGACGTAGCATGGCATGACTGATACGCAATGAGACTCGACAATAAAGCATGAAATACAATAAGTTAAGACTAATAATAAAATTATTGCCAAGTTAAAGAAATGTTAAAAACTGTACCCTTCTGGACGCAAAGGTCTGGCTTCAATCTGTAAATGTGCAGAGCCTCTTAATACACCAAGATGAAGCTTTCACCTTCCTCTCTTCAGCACAGAGAATCCTGGGGAGGGGGTACAGTCACATCAAAGAAGATGATGCTTGGCGATGTTGTTTGATGTCTTCCAGCCATTGGTGTCACCTCTCTTAAGCCACGCTGGGATGTGCTCGTTAATTCTCTGGGACAGTCTCCTCTCGGTTCGGCCAATGTATCTGCTGTCGCAGGCACAACTGAATTTGTAGAGGACGTTCGATTCCGAAGTGATTGGAAGTCTGTCCTTGAGGTTCCAGCTCCAGATTGCCTGGGTCACTGGGTTAACGCGAACGGTGACAGCGTAGAATGCGGCTACAATTTCTTTGGAGAGCTTCTTCTTGAGCCAGTCGTGTTTGGGCAAATAGAGCATTTGTCCAGCAAGCCCTCACGACGAAGCACGTGACCGGCAATGGCAGGTTGCCTGGAACCGCTGTCTAGTGCGCTCTTTTTGCATGCAATCGAATTTACCGTTTTTTAGCTTTTGTACTCTTGTGAGTTTCGGCATTGAAAACTGATGATCTGTTGTACAAAACTCTTATTCGCAGTTCGTATCTTCCTGATATTATTGATAAGAATATGATAAGTACAGAATCACTCCCCACGTGTGTGCCATATTATGGTGAAAAATCAGCAGCTATGAACTGAGCGCTTTTTTTCCTCTACAAAAAAATCGAAGGACCTAAATGCCTCTCATTCATAATCCAAGCAAAGCAGGGCAGTTTGGTAGTTTTAGGTAACTGATAAGAGGAAAAATATTCTGCAGCAAAATGCATTTAAACAATAATTCGGATTTAACTTTTACTCACTTTCTATTCATCTTCAACCTAAGTTTCGTGGCATGAAATACATCAATACTCAGTTACGGAAAATATAAGGACTTACTTTTATTGATATCTTCAACCAAAAGCGACTTCAAAGATGAAAATAAGTACTCAAGCTCCTGCTCTTTGTCTACTTTTTGAGAAGTTATAAAATGATCCAACTACAAAGGGAATCGAAAAATCACGAGTTACTAATGTGCAGTCATGAGAAGCATTCAAGCTTAATCAATCTGATGTGATTTTTATACAGCCTTCCTACGCCAATTAGATGCTTGCGATGACGTCAACGATACGACGGAAAAAATGACAATTGGAAAATCAACTATCATCATATTTTTGCTGAGAAAATTAGTTAAAATTTCATTTGATTCAAAAGAACAGCATTTCTTCGAATTGTAGCCTCTGCTACTATTAAAAGCTGTCATTCACGGCTGATGATGCCATTAAAAAGTCCCACATCCGACACAGTATCATTTTTAAGAAAAAAACAATTTTTCAATCTTTCATGGTTGTGCAGTGAGAACTGGGTATTTTCTACATAAGATTAACGATGCAACATTAAGGCCATTGCAAACTCATGAAATCGAATCGCACTATACAAAAACAGGTTCTGATCGCAGCCCATTGACAACATTTTAGACATAACAATTGATATTGATGATGCAATTCGGACCACCTAAGTGAAAAAAGCTACATTGAAAAGTCAAGTGACCTTGCAAAATAGAAAGACAACAGCTAGGGAGGGTTTGGGATAATAGGGGAAATCGATTGGACGGTAAATTGATTGACCTGGTGTGATGTGTTCAGACAGCGAAGAGAAGAAGACCGAAGAAGACGTGGTCGGAAGTGGTGAGGAAAGACCTAAAATCTGCGAAGATACAACCTCAAGAAGCGGCCAATCGAGATCTGCAGCAAGCTGGTCTCCGAAAATTGGGAAAACCGTCCAACCCTGCGAGTCGGGACAAACAGACGTTAAATGGATAGTGAGTGAGTGGTGACGCTGTCTGAAAAACCCAATTTGCAAAGTAACTTTTGTATTATGAATTGCATGCGTGCAGAAGGTGCCTATTGTGTGACAGCGTAATGAAAAACTCGAAACAGTGTCTAATTGCCTAGGTAGATGTAAACACCATAATGTACATGCCTGACAAGAAGTGCAGTATAGTCCGAATGCCAGAGCGAGTTTCTGCAGGGAACGAGGCCAAAAATGAGACTTTCACAGAATGATGTACACCCGGTGCCTACTACGAATCTGCGCATCTGCCGAGTTCTATTGAGTTCATCTTCTTGTCAGACATGACCGCAGAAAAACACATGGCAATCCAATGGGATGCAGATTGCAGTTTTTGTTTAAAATGAAATTTTATATGTCTTCCGTTCTTAAGCTAAAAATACTAAGTCTAAAGCCATATATTTTGACATGGAATGTCTTCAAGTCATTTCCTATCATGTCCATGCACCCAAAGATCGGTAATGATAAAATGATATCATCAAAAATTTTTGCTAAATTATATTTTCTACTCATAGATTCTTCGCATTTTGTATTGAAGCAGATTTTGTCTCTTTCGTTTGTTCTACCCATGTCCTTCCGCACTGGTTGATTCATGTAACGAAAAGCAACATGCTATTCATGGTGACTTAAATGGTCACGTGGGTCGTCAAAGCGATGGCTATGAAGGAGTGCATGGAGGCAGAGGATACGGAGTTCGAAATAACGACGGAGAGAGCATTCTCGAATTAGGTGACATGTTTGATCTGGCTATATGCAACACTTTCTTCGCGAAACCGGAGAACCACCTTATTACATATAATAGCGGTGGAAACAAGAGCCAGATAGACTTCGTCCTTGTCCGAAAGAGAGATTTGAAGGAAGTTCTAAATGTGAAGGCAATACCAAATGAAGAATGCGTCCAACAACACAGCCTTGTAGTCGCCGATTACTCCATCAAGAAGATCAAACCTTAAGGAGGAAGTTTGTCCCCAGACTGAAGTTATGGAAACTTCGTGATTAGGCCGTCCGTGAAAGGTTTGAAGCCGAGGTGAAGAGAAGAGCTAGTGAAGTGGAGATTGCGACAAATGTGGAGGATAAGTGGAGTGCAATGAAGACCATTTGGCTCGAGGCAACTGAATTAACATGCGGCAAAACAAAGGGTCCCGCGCGCACTAGGGAAACCTGGTGGTGGAACGACGAAGTGGAAAGAGCAGTTGCGGAGAAGAGGCATTGGTATTCCGTGTGGCGAAGGTCAGGTCAGGAGTCATCGCGAGCGTTATCGCGAGACTAGGCGAAAGTCACGGCAAACGGTTTGGAGCGCTCAACAGATGAAAATGTGTGAGTTGACGCAAGATCTGGAACACCGCTACTCTGGTCAGGCCATATTCAAGGTCGCAAGGCAAATGAAGAACGAGAGGGAGGACCCCACTCCTCCTGCCTACATGAAAGATGACGAAGGAAACTTGCTGACAGATGAAGTGACGTTGCGTGAAAAGTGGCGAAGCTTTATGATCTCCTTACTGAATACTCAGAATCAGTTCGAGTACCTTCAGGATGCTATGCTGACTGAGGGTCCAGGTATTGAGTTGTCTAAAGCGGATGTAACAAGTGCCATGCGGAAAAGCCGCAGAAGAAGAGCTCCAGGTCCTTCCGGTGTCGTTATCGAAATGATCGAAGCTTCGGGTGCTATCGCAGTGGACTGGTTAACAAACCTGTTTAATGTTATCCTTGCGAAAGAATGCATTCCATCTGATTGGCAAAGAAGCGTCATCATTCCACTATTCAGAGGCAAAGGCGATCCTCAATCTTTCAATTCCTATAGGGCCATCAAACTCATGGACCAGGTATTGAAGATATTCGAGCGCACGTTGGAGAATTCGTGAAACGGTCACCATCGATCAAATGCAATTTGGGTTCATGCCAGGTAGAGGAACCACTGACGCAATATTTTTGGTCCGTCAACTCCAAGAAAGGTACCTCGAAAAGAAGAGAAGCCTGTATCTGGCTTTTGTCGACCTAGAGAAGGCATTCGATCGTGTCCCTCGCCCTGTTGTGAGTTGGGCTTTACGCAATCTCGGGGTCTGCGAATGGTTGGTGAGAGCGATCATGACTCTATTTGACGGTGCAAAGTCGGTAGTGAGATGGAATTCTGTTGACAGTAGAGAGTTCGATGTAAGTGCAGGCGTTCACCAAGGGTCGGTCCTGAGCCCTCTTCTATTCGCATGTGTTCTGGAAGCCGTTACAAAGAGCGTGAGAAATGGCCTACCTTGGGAGGCTCTTTTTGCTGATGATCTACTCCTGGTGGCTGAGAGTGAGGAAGAGCTTGCGGGCAAAATGGCATCTTGGAAGGGCGTTCTTCACAGTAAAGGTTTGATCGTCAACTCCAGTAAGACAAAGGTCATGCTTTCACACCCTGGCAAGGGCGAGACAGAACCCTCTGGCCATGATCCATGTGCAGTGTGCCGCAAAGGTGTCGGTTCCAATTCCATCAAGTGCACAATATGTCAATTTTGGGCTCACAAGCGTTGCAGTGGCATTGTGGGCCGCCTTTCATCCGCAGCAGCTACATTCGTGTGCCGCCGGTGTAAAGGTGAAGTAAGGGCCAATCAAGCTCCATCTTTTGGTGACGGCGATCATCTCAAGGTTGACGAGGAAAGCTACGAAGTAGTTAATACTTTCCTTGGTGATACCTTGGTGATGTCATTGATGCTGGCGGAGGTGCAAGTGCAGCAGTCAGAGCGAGGATCCGAAGCGGTTGGTGCAGGTTTCGTGAGATGGCTCCCTTCTTAACATCTAGAGCAACTGCACTATCAATGAAGGCAGTCATCTATAAGTCTTGTGTGTGCACCAGCATGCTGTATGGCAGCGAGACTTGGGCCTTGTCAGCTGAGTGCTTGAGGCGACTTGAGGTGAACGAAATGCGGATGGTCCGTTGGATGTGCGGAGTCTCCTCTCGCGACCGCATTTCAAACGAGGAGCTCAGAGCTAGAGTGTGCCTGGAGCCTATCGGCGACTCCATAAGAAGACGTCGTTTAAGATGGTGTGGCCACGTAGAAAGAAAGGACGAATGTCAATGGGTGAAGCGCGTGCGGAAATTGAGAGTGGATGGGCGCCGACCAGTTGGACTTCCAAAGAAGACATGGAGCGATAACATCAACGAAGACCTTCGAGCGCTCGGGCTCCCTGTCGAAGATGCAAACGACCGAGCGAAATGGAGAGCCGCCATACAAGCGAATCGTCGTACCCAACATGGATGGAGAAAGCGACGTTAAATGGAATAAGTATAGGTAAGTAAGTATTGTCTGTCAGTCTGTCTATCACACAAATTGTCAAACAACTCATTAATAACACTGTCTTGATGTTTTTGAAGTCTTGACTGTCATCTAAATATTTTTAGCCTTTCTTCGAACTTTAGATACTGTTGGCCTAGCCAACTGTATATTGTAGACATATTTGTAATTCGAGTATATAAAGCTGAAATAAAAACTTGCGATGTCTCATGTATAGGCCAACTTTTGATATACAAGAAGCTTTGTATGACTAAACTACTTTCTTCGGTCTTCCATTAATTGGAATATATCGATGCTGCATGCAATCTAAATTTAATTTCATTGCTAAGAGCAATTAAAGTAGCATGATAACAGTGTAAATCGAAAAATTCGTATGACTAGATCTACTTATGGTATAGGCCTGCGTATATTTCACTAAAAATGGTGTATTTGCATTATAAAAATAAAATGATATCATTGCCGATCATAGCATGCACCCCTATCTATGAAGTTAAGCACATTCAGAATTGACAAGCCTCCTACAGTCGGCTAACACAAACATTTTGAGCAATTTCATCCACATATACCACATTCTCGCATAGGTTGCCGATCAGAAACATGACAATAACACACGCGCATCATAGGAAATGACTTGAAGACATTCATGTCAAAATATATGGCTCTAGACTCAGTATTTTTAGCTTGATAACAGAAAACGTACAAAATTTCATTTTGACCAAAATCTGCAATCTGCATCCCATTGGATTAACTGTGTATTCATTTGGTCGTGACAAGAAGAGGATCCAGGTAGAACTCGGCAGACGCGCAGTTTCGTATTAGTATTATGGTGCACAACATGCTGTGAAAGTCTCATTTTCGGCCTCGTTCCTTGCAGAAACTTGCTCTGGCTGCTGGAGTTCAATTATTCAAGGGAGACTACTATAACAAGCTCCTGAGAAGAAGTGCAGCTACTATTCGAACAAATGTGTCATTAGGTTAATTATTCAAACAGGATGGTTATAATCTCAACACTTCATATGCAAATACTTATATCATTTAACAGTCTGACAACTATTTTTGATATTCTTTGTTTGAGAAACGCCTGTTGCAGATGAGCTGGAGAGCGAATGTGTAAAAGTCATTAATCTAAGACTTCATTTAAATTCGAAGGCGGGATTGGAGCAAAGGGAAGCCAGTGGGCCGCATTTCCTCGCTGTTACGTTATAGAAGGGCGAATGAATAAGTGACAGGTGGTGGTGTCCTTGTCAAGACACTAAACAGCTGGGCTGGACCGAAGACTTCAGAAGTACCAAAACAATGTCATCCCAACCAACGAGGGTTTCTGAAAGTGTAAAGAAAAATATTCCAGCGCGGTCTTCTGCGACTTAGAGAGCATGTCCGGAAATGAGGGACGCCTGTTGAACACTCCGAAGAGGGGAGATGACCTCGACTTCCAGCACTGAGGACAATCCATAGTCCCACACATGGAGATAGATGTCGTGGAAACGCTTGTACAGCAGAAGGGTCATTCATGTAGGCTTACATTACAATTATGAATCGATTCCATCAAAATGACGAGAGGAATTATTGAAACTCTACATATTTTAATCATGACTAATTCACTCATATCTCATCACATAAAATCATCTTTGTGATTAGATGCTCAAGAAGACCGTGCCTACGAATTGACAAAATCTTTCGATATAAAATAATTCGAGGGGAGTACATGAGACGCAACAAAAATTCATTCAATTGATTTCCCTGAAGCGACAGTCTATTTGCATTCATTTCACACCGTAGCGCAACATACGTTTCGGTCATTTCCTTGTACAAGTGGCCTTCCAGAACTTAATGCTATTCGGTAAAAAAATCGGGCTATGGTCACCAGATGAATGATAAATTAGAATTCTGCCGTCCAAAGGTAAAAGTGCGTAACTGACATTTTGGCGATATTCAGTTTTTTGTATTTTTAGATAGAAAGTCAACTTGTACACCTATATTCAATGCAATAAATTCGTATTTGACTCCCAGCTGTCAATAGAATCATTTATGTAAACTTAACTGCAAATGAAGGTGATATGCTCAACTCAGAACATAGCTCAGAGCGTATCTGACATCTTCAATACAATAATAGCGTATCTGCAGCAGATATGTTTGAGTGTTTTGAAACATAGTATGGAGCAGATGCGTATCTGACCACTTGCGTCATTTTGCAATTAAAATGCTCTCGATATCTCTGCTCATACTTTACTTATCACTTCAGAATGCGCTAGAAAGCTTCTTAACTCGTGTGGATTTTATTGCTGTTGAGTCGACTATAGTTGGTGACGCGTGCTAATCAGAACAAAGCAAGTAATATACACGCATCGCGTCTCATAGCGAAGTATGCGCTGGTATGATATATAGGCTACTGCAACTGTAATTTGCAAGGTGATGAAGAGGACAATATCGAGCTTCTGTCGTTATAGTAACCGACCCAACCTTTGTCAGGATGTATAACGTCTGGAAAAGTCACGGGAAATGGAATTCGGCTTCATATAGATAATCATTCTCTTCATTTTCAGAAAACATTTTGACGCACAGATCTGCTTCTTCGTCGATTGAGATGATGAAAACTGTGACTGTTCCTGATGAGTCCCTTGTACAGCCTTTGCAGCTAAGCGAAGACAAATTTGGCTGCGCTATCACGTTTTGGCATTGCCCCTTACCTGAAAGGACTTTTACTTGATGATCTCTCTAAATCACCATTCTTTGTGTGTCTATTTGATGAATAATTGAATGAAGTGTCACATCGAGGTCAGCTTGATTTATATGTATGGCACTGGATGGAGATAAAGTCATGGCAATGTACTTGACATCACAGTTTCTTGGATTTGCACTGCATCCGAATTACACAAAGTTCATCAGGAAGCACTTAATCCCCTTGATGCTTCAAAACTCTTGCAAATTTCCATGGACGGTCTTAATGTTAACCATTCTTTCTTCCGATTGATGAAAGAATCACGCGAGCATGACTACGAACTCTCTTTGCATTGACGATGGTGCACTTTGAACAGTTGACAAGTCCAATAATATTATGAAGTTTCTTCGGAGCCGTTGGGAGGTGTTCAAATATCTTCCTTCGAGACGAGCAGATTACTTACACCAGGCCTGTGATTAGCCTATGAAAAAAATTGAGGATTTTTTGTGAAAAATTTGAGGAATGGAAACGGAGCCTAATATGATAATTGCAAGAAAAACTACAAATTGTAGCACGGATTTTGGGCCAAACTTCAAATCATGAAAGTCACAACGAAGAAGGCAACCCAAGAGTTGACCACACCCCACTTTTTGAAGTTGTGTATATTGCGAAGGAATACTGACTTGGTCATAATCACTTCCCGCGTTGATACGAAATCAATTTGTTGCCTCAAGTATTATCTGCTTAGAATGTGTCGAACAGAGGATGTCAGATCAAGCTGCTGATATCGCTCTGCTTCACGCTATCGTCTCCAATTTAATGATACTTGTCAGATTCGTATACTGTATTTTTTTGAATGTAGGATATATCCTCAACCACATGCATCTGGGCTTTGCAACGATTAATTTTTACGGACTTTAGACAAATTTGGGAGGAGAGTAACCGATAAGTATAGAAAGCTTAAAATCGTTGACCGAATGCTTGTGATTTAAAAAAAGTCAGCAATTTATCATGAAGGATACGCCACATTACACACTAATTTATTAATTTTACTTTATGTCACACAAGTTTTGGTGGGTTTTGTTTACTTGCTAGCGTTTGGTCATATCGCGTCGATCTACATTCAAATGAACATGAATTCTCTCATACAACACAAAACAAGTGTCGGGAACAGGCTTGCCAGTTGAGTTGTTGCTCTCCTACAGGCAAATAGTGAAAGATTATCACCTCTATTCGCAGGAAGTTGCGCAGAGATATTGACGTCCACATCTTGCAGTAGACCCAGGTTGAAAATCTACCAACCCAGTACTATGTGGTTCAATGTCTTAATTAATCTAAGTTCACATACAACGATAAGCAATGTGTGCACTAATTTCACACCAACCTGTGTTCAGCAAATTATGAAAACGATCTATACGTGAATAATTTATCCAGGATAAATGTCGGTCGGCAGACCCTGGAAAATGTAGCTGCAAAAAGACTCATGAGATAGCAGAGCTTCATACGCTTCCAACTGCCGCACGCTAGTGACCAGGAGGCATGTAGACACTAAATTTAGGGGCCATCTGCTTTACCCCGTCGGATGTGTTCATGTTCAGCGGAAATAAAATGGAAGAGAGTGAGTGAAACAAACGCTTCAGTTGATAAGAGCATTGAAATCCAAGTGGGCTGGGCTACCTATATGTTATCATATAATGGATATGGAAGATCGATGTCCTTAAGTTCTTTAAGAAGTACAGGCATGCATTTAGCAGCCATATAGTCGCAGAAACATACAAAGAAGTCTGTGACAAAGGTCAAGATAATTAATGAAAATAATTGAATGTGCATTTTATTGTTGGAATTCTAAGCAATATTATGAAGTTAGAAGTAAAAAAATTGGTGTTCAAATATACAATTTCTGTAGGTTGATCGCAGTGTTTCACTCATTAAATACGTGAAAGCATTTAATGAGTGAGTTCGACAGACAATAACTTCGGACAACTTCTCTGCTTAGCAAAATAAGTCCAGACGAACTGGAACATCTGCAGCCCTGTAGCTTGCAGAAATGAAAACGACATTCAACGTATTCAACGTAACAAAGTGCGTCAAGGTAACAAAATTAAAAAAAACAAGCTAACGACTGGTTAATTTTTGATGTGCTAAATATGACATGGCTAAAAAAAATCATTATATCCTAAAATGTCTAGAAATTTAAAAATACCTACTAGAAGGACAAGCAACAGTTCTCCTCTCCTCATGTGGAATGAATTGGTGAGTAAGTCGCTCTTTTCAAAATTATGCTTGTCACTTATATATTGAAAAGATTCTATTTAACAGTCTGCCCATTCAGATGATAAAAGGACAGGTCTGTTTCCAATCAAAATATCAGATCTAGCTAGCGCAGCGGGATTACGCTATCTAAAATCTGCCAAGTGTGTGAGAGAAAAATCATTAAGTTTTAAATCATGAGAGAAGAAAAAAATAGGAAATAAATCATGAGTGATTCATGATTAGCAGCATGGATGTAGGGTTCATGTTACAGGATTCTATCTTAGCTTCTTGTTTGGAAGTTTACATATCATCGCCATTCGCCAAAAAGCAATACATTATCCGACATTTAGTCTGTAGTGTGTCGTATTTGAGGAATTTCTCATAGTTAAGCTATATTTGAGGAATTTTTGAGGATTTGAGGAGTAATAAACAAATTTGAGGAATTTGAGGAGTAATCACAGGCCTGCTTACACATTGCAAAAACAAAAGATGTGAAAGTTCCTCCGAAGTAATGAGCGACTCGATGGGTAGAGAATGTTCCAGTTGCAAAAACAATTTTTGTTCAAATTCCTAATTTAGAGGCCTATGTCGAACATGTGATTGTGACACGTATTAAAATAGAACCATAGTCAAAATCTTACAAGCATATGAAGGCATATGTTGAAAGATCCTCTGCTGAAAGCAACACTGTATTTTTGTGATTGTAGCTCTTGAATTGGATGTTTTTTGAATAAAATTTCAGAGTGACAAGCCAATATTGCTATTTTTTTCGAATCATGCGAAACCATGATGGATTCTCTCTTACGGCGTTTTGTTGAACCGACTCCTACCCGTCATCTCTCCACAATACAATGATAAAACGTTCCCTTGATGTCAGAAAATTTGCTTGATTTAAAATACATGTACATCGATGTTGGCTGTGTTGCTAGGTCGGCACTCAGACTCGTTTCATAGAACCAGACCAGAGATCGATCTCTTTGCAGAACGTAGAAATTTCCTGCAAGAAATATTGAAAAAAATTCTGATGCGATGCCCCATCAAATATAAGTTGAAGGCTCTGGTTGCCTTGATCCTCTGAACATGGTATCTGATGGAAAACGGAAGTTCACCTCGCTGAATCTAGCGTTGGAGGAGATGGCAGCACGAAAATGGATGTCTGGATTGGAAGCTGATCGTGCAGAAGCTCACCATATTTCACTGACAATCAATCAATCAACTATTTCGTACCTCTGTCTGTTTAACGTAGAATCCGATCGACTAGATGATTACTTGATTCCTTTTCTTGCGAGTGAATCCGTCAAATTCGGAATTATTGAACTTTGCGCTTATTGCTCTGTCTGAGTCACGGCCAGGTTCTCGAAAAAGAGGATTTAGTAATGAAAAATATGAAAGATCGCTCACTTATATTTCAGAGAATAATTAAGGACCACATACAAGCTATCTATCATGGTTAAGCTAAGCAATTTAAAGTAACAAAAAAATAGATTTTATCGTCGAGAAGCGCATCAGCTCGATTTAAAGAAGCCAGAAAGGCGACGGGTATTCACTACCTTTTCTATAATTCATCATCATTTACGTTGTCATCATATGTGTGTTACTTACCTTGCATTTCCTGCTTTCGCTCGTTGCGCTTCTTCATCACCAAAAATAATCAAAGCTATTTTCGAGTTACTCACGTCAGTTTTGTCCGATGCACATTCAATTGAAAAATAGCGTATGTGCTGACCAATCACTTACGTTTTGAAACTGCGGAAATTTTTTTATAACATTTCAAATGCAAAACAACGGATTCATTATTATCGATTAATTATTGATTTTATAATTTTCCTTCCCATGGTCAAAAACTTTTACATATCTGCTCTATAAGTAGACGATAGAAGTTTTGGATTACCATCAAACAGGAAATCACAGTATTCAAAAAGACAAAATTGGCTCTACTGAAAATCGTCAAAATGTCAGTTACGCATTTTTACCTTTGGACGGCAGAGATGTAGCATACATACAACAATAAGATACCCATTCTATATAGCGTACATGTACATGTAGATTGCATGGTGTGCATTGATGTAACAAAGCACACAGTATTTTATACTATGTACTGGAAATGAATAAAAATCATAAGAAAATAGTATATATATCATAGAGCTCTTTAGAAGAACGATTAATAACGGCAGCGGGTAAAATAACAGCATTTCAGATGCTGAAAATCGATTTGGAAAACGTGTCAAATCGGTGCACCCCTAGTAATAAGGGCAGTGGTAGATAAAGGATTGTTTTGTTTTACACATCGACTTCAGCGATGAAAGAGTCTATGAAAATAGTTTGACATGATATATCCATGCTTTGCTGATGAATACGTCAATCACATTGTTATTTTTACTACGCATCCCTGCAGTCTTCGATATTCAGATTAGCATAATCTTTAGAGCTCTTATAATTGTGGAAAGTTCTGTGGCTAATTGGGAATAAGGAAATCTACATTTCGATTATGTATCCTAATTCACAATGCATAGGATACGCATTGTACACGCATCAGAAACACCGCTCTACTGCATGTTTGAGGAATATATCAAAATCTATCGATCCATTCATTCAGTAATGCTGTCTATAAAGATGTCATTAGTCCATGCGTCGTGCATCTACCTATCATGTTGACAGAATTCATTGATAAATCTTTCAATTTGCTTCTGTTAGAGAAATGCTTCATTTCAATCAATGGGTTGTTGCATACATCGTCATAATTTCAATCATCTACTTCGCACTTTAGACAAGAATCGGGAAAGAAGCTTTAAAGCGTGTGACTAAATGTAAGATAGCTGCATTTGCATTCAATAGAATGTACATCCTCCATATTCTTTTACTCATCCCTGTCCCACCCATGGCTCGAAGCCATTAGTAATTTACTGACTTAACACACCCGCAACTCTCACCAGGTCAAATGTAGTGAGAGCGGTGGTACCTCCCGGCGAAGCAGACAGACTCGAACTCTGGACTTTCTGCACTTCCGTACCGAAGCGCGGCCCTTAACCAACTGAGCTATCCCACCGCCTCTAAGCAATGACACCACTCACTTCCTTAATTGCTATTTTATGAATATCATAACCGGTGAAATCTTTGGATGTTTGTCACTCACTTTGAAAATTGATTGCGTCTGAATTATAAGAATGGAATGAGCCACCATTACGTCAAGTCTTTCTCTTCGAGCATGGGCTGTCCACAATCGCTCAAATAATACCGCTGGCTCAACGTGCACGTAAGTTGGGATGGAGCTGGCTATTTCACTGAGGCATAATTTGGCTTGATCTCTGAGTGACACGAAAAGTTGTTCATTCACCACACATGTTTGGAAAAAGTGAATCGCTTTCATCAAATACTCATAATTTCTGATGTGGTATTTTGCAGCATTCAATCCAATTCTTTGAGCAGAAATCTTAACCGCGTGATTGACATGTTCACAGTTGGTTACGGCCGTCAGATCAGCATACAAATGATCTACGAGGTGCTGAAAAGAGTTTCAAAAATCATTTAGCATAGATAAAATTTTCCGCAGAAGCGATCGTAGGTTTCTACGACATTTAATCGCATTATATATATCAAAACTACAGTTTTGATAGCACAAAAACAATTATTCATCAAATCAATTAAGAAAACAGAAGCGAAAGATGGAGTCACCGAGACTCATATTGACATCAATATTAACACACAGAATTAGATTGTTTTACTCTTTCAGTTTACTAGAAGTGCACATTAAATCAAAACGATGGCACATAATAGAGCTTAGTAAGTGGGCAAGAAGGAATTCCATTCCCAACACCCAAGAGATAGGCAAATCAGTCGTGCGTCGCTTGCGGATTGCTGCAAATTCCATCAAGGTGATTCGATTGCCACGATTCCTTCAGATCCGAAGAATTCAGATCATTGCGCACAAGTTTTCTCAATAATGTTGGTCCCTCCGATCATTATTAAAGAAGACAGCAGGCTCAAGAAAATTGGTTCACTTGATGACTTCACCACCTTCTCAGACTTTCATACTGCATACAGTGAATGCAGTTAGACATCCATTTGTGTTTTGGTGTGTCCGAAATGATACTACAACACGCACGCCACTCACTGACTGGTGTCCAAAACGCCGGCTAACAGCTTATTGTTTGAGTGTGTGTGCAATTTCCAATACTAATATGCGATATACGACTCATCCCTTCTAAGAACGCTGAACGAGCAAGTTGCCTAATTCTCTGTATTAACATGATTAACGCTATTAAGATCATGATGAATAATACAGTAAACTAAACTTCTCGGATTTCCTAGTATTAATATTATTGCTTTCATGGGATCTCAAGGAAAATTAATGTCAGATTTGACTTTCTTCTAAGCTGATCTACAATAACTATCCGATGAGAATCCAAACTACCATATACTTTTTAATTTCTAATGTAAAACTAGAGCAGGGCACAGCAATAGGTTCTAATCATTGCCTACTGTTAAATTCACACAAGCAGTAAAAGACGAAGTAAATGTTCTCGTCATTTTAGCAAAAGTTGGTGAATTGAAGGATTTACTTCGTTGCTCCATTTTTCACTTAAATCCTAGTCATCAGGTGTTTCCGAATTCTGCATCATGTTCTACAGAATGTATTTTCCTTTCCTGCTTCTATATTTCGAATTAATCTTACTACTTGTGAGATTTATGCAGCACACTGTGATAGATATCATGTTTTAAGTTTGGTGCTATCTATTCATAACTTAACGCGTGCTTCTGGAATCTTTCCATTAAATCCCGCCGCCAATGTATTTTCTCGCAATCAAATCATTAGACACACAACACTCATAGAAACTCCAATAATCTAATTCAAAGCACTTTCATCGTTTCTTTCCTAAGAAGGAAGACAAAATGAAGTAGATGTATGAAACTCCTCTAATACAGTAACATTTTCAGACGACGATGGAATAGAAGCCAGGCAAGCCAAGTAAGTTGAAGCTGCCAACACACGATGTCGTTAGACTGATGCAATCCATGTACAATCCTATACGTCTGACTCACAGTCATCTGAGACATCATCGTGCGAGCAGAGGTTTGCAGTGACATTCGGCACAGACATTGAAAGTTTGACACAAAATTGGGTTCTATAGGAGAAGTGACGGGTGCCCAATATTTGGCGGGGGCTTGACGAAAAGATCCTGCCTCTGATGGTATTGCATTTCATCCTCTTCATAATGCGACACGCGTGTAGTACTTGAGCCATGAACATAAAATTAAGCGGCAATTTCCAAACATAGAATAGCTCTGGACTTAAATTCAATTGAACTTAATTCGTGGCATGACTGTGTTAATCATTTACCGAATATTTCCGCATGTACAGTTGACGGTTTTTGAAGGGAGGCGGTTCATCATAATTATTGCGCACATAATTCCATAGTTTTCTATTCGGCTTCACCGATATGTGAGAAATGCTTGCTTTAAGTCGGCATCCTATTTAACACTCTTAATTCAAATTCAGCTATCATGAGATCTTATTTCAAGTTAAGATCAACTTTAAGTAACGCGAATAAGTTTATCTCCAAATATCCAAGCGGATCCTAACAGAGATGCATTGAATTAAAATTTTCTGAAAAATGAGTACATCACCAATAGCCACGTGGCATAGAGGGATTACTTTACTTCACGTATGCCGACATATTCAGTGGCTGCATAACATCAAAAGCTTGTTAGCTATCGGAAAATTAATCATATCAAGAACTATGTGCATTTTTAACTTCAACATGCGAACCAGACATTCGACCAACTTGATTTCTTGAGCTTGTTGTTCAGAGCATGATGATTATTTTATCTATTGATGCACCCAATCAAATTTCAAGCTTACCAAATATGCCATCAGAATTGTTTTGAGGAACTCAAATTTGCTTGATCTGCTTTGAGCAATTTTGTTTGCAAATATAAGCTTATCTGCTAAGTAGGTGCCCATCGAATAAATGTAGTAGTTTTCTAGACAGAATTACGGCACATGATCAATATTGATAACTGCTCATTTCAAATTAAAATTAAACTACGGGCTAAATAAATTACAGCAACGAGATCGAATTCAATGAAGATACATTTACTTACATCATCCAGTTCGACTGATTCAAAGATGTCAGACAATAAATTCATTTGGACATCGCGTTGGTTATTATCAAGTAACTTGAGTATGAAAGTCAATGCAATCTCGTTGTAACGTGGAATGGTAAGCACGGAATGAAGCGCTGTGTGCAAATCTCTTGTAAGGCCCTCATAGACATCCCAAATGTTAAAAATCAATTCCACAAATCGTTCTCTTTCACACCAAGATGATAGATCGCTCGCGATGCGGTTATTCCACTTCCTGAAAGCAAACAAAAAGAAGATGTGCTGATAGCCTACGGTGAACCGTGAACATGACCAAGCATCGATTACAGGCTGAGTAATTACCAACTTGGCGGATGTGATCTGACCGGCCTAAGGAGTCAGACAGTGTCACACCAAGCAAAGAAATGCTATCTTCCGCCTGATGGAAATGACTGTGCAGTCACATCAATGTTTTCTTCTTTCATAATATTTTCATTGCAAAAACGAAAAGAATCCGAAGAACAATTGCAGCACACCTGAGATACAAAAAATACGAGTCAAATGCTAGTAACTTGCAGATATGGTCATAAGTCGACGATAATTAAGCGGGAGGCAGGTGAAGAATTATTCTGAATTTTTTCTATCTTCTGTCTTCCAGCTCATTCTTAAAGCAGCTAGTCAATATTTTCAGTGACAGTGCACCATTTTTAGAATTATAGATCTTTCTCAAATGTGTTTGGGACGAAGAATAGGTTAAAGCTGCACCTACCATGTCGACTTTGTCCCCCTGTCAGTCTCTGTCATGGGCAACCACTTGAATCAGGGAACAATTACCAAATTCAAACTAGAAGTCTGTGATCCCATCAGCAAACATAATTTTCTTGTTGTTTTGTTATCAGCTCTATATTTTCTGAATAGAAATTTCTATGGAGTTTGTTCAGCAATTTGACCTGTTTTCTTTGATGTTCATTCCGATGGCGATTGTTCTCATTATTTACGCATTTCCGATTTGCTCATGATATCGCTTGATATACCAATAGTAACTGTTCTTCATTGTAATTGATGATTTGTGGAACTTTGCTATCAATAAGACTTATAGTTTACTTGGTAATTATATTAAATTCTATGATAGCTAGAGTTGGCATGGGAATGGCAATTCTACAACTTGGTGTGGGAATGGATTTTTATCTGATGGGAATAAATAGACAAAATCTTTCTGCTAGGAGCTGAATTAGGAACTGAAGCAGCAGGAACAAAGCAGATAGACAAGACAAAATCTGCCACGACAAAATTCAATACTGCATGACAATATCAATAGTCAGTGCTTGCAATCTCGACATCTACAAGTATTGGCCTACTCGATAATATTCGGTATTTTATTTAAAAATCTTTCACTGAATAGAAGCAAAAATATAGAAAATTTTAGTTTATTGTTCTCAATAATCATAGGCATCGACAGGATTGCCCTGAGATAGTAATACTACATCCACATTTCTCAGTATGACTTATCACCACAATTGAAATTTTCATATAGTCGAACCTGTCTTATTGCAACCTCTCTTATTGCAAAACCTGTAATATTGCTACAACACGTCTCGGTCTAAAATTTTTTCCATCTTTACCATAGTCATGCAATCTCTGTTATTGCAACTTCTCTTATTATGAAATCATGTCTTATTTCAATAAAATTTCGCGGTCCCTTCCAAGACTTTACCTTTCATATTGCCAAAACACTCAAGCGGCGATAAGTTTTGAGATAAAATGACAATCCAATCTTGTCAGATAATGTAGGAAATGAGATCCATAAATTATGTAGGCCTTCTTTGCACATAGGCTGTATTTCCAAAGTCCAGTTATAAGCAGCCTACACATAAACGTGTAGATTTTATACGCCGCATAAGCTTAATTTCTCCTCACTTTGCATAACGCAATGCCACATGTTTTGGGGAAGTTGTTGACATCAGTAGTCGATTGTAATTACTGTACTTGGGTAACTCATTACAGCTCGATACCAAGCTGCTAAATTGCCAACCGCAAATTATAGAAAACACATAAAATGCATTTCGAATATTGGTTGAAGACAAGTGGATGTTGATGCTTGCTTTCAACGTAATAGTAATGATAAAACATCACAACAAAATCATAGATGTACACAATAATCATCTGGAGGTGTAGTGATGACATATGAAATGTTGATAAGATAAGGCACTTTGCCAACTTAAATGCTCACGAAAACATACACAAAGATGCGATTTGTTTGTGTATAGAACGTGGACAAAAATAGTTCTCCTTAAAATACACATCATTTTGTTTTCTAGAAATAATCAAGTGTGTGCAAGTTAACTGGCAATTTACGCCTTCATAAATTGATTATGCATTTCTGTAATGTATTATACATCTTACTCTGTGTATAGATTTCTATGTTTTAGGTATTGATTGTATTTATGCGCACCCGACTTTTAATCAACTCAATATTTCTAGAAATTTCCATCAGGGCATTTGCTTTAGTTTGCATTCTTCCGTTTTCAGCATTCTTCGATTTTTTAAGCATGTCGTGCTTAAATTTGATTTACAGGCCTCCCAGCGAGTACGGATCAAAAACTTGATGATTTAATGATCAATTTTAGAAAATTTCATGACTACACGGAATGATACATGGACGTTTAACGCATATCTAACCACATATTCCTGCAAAAATACACATGGGTCATAATCTACATCACTCGTATCATATTATGACACTCTAAAAACTAACAATTTAAGGGAACAAAAATTATGTTCTTCTATATACAATCGGTAACATGTTAAAAAAATCATATAAAAAACAACACTTTCTGACTAGTAGTTGCATAAAAATTTTAAAAATATGACAAAATAATCATTAACTTGATGGATGATAACTTATCAATGTCAGGCATGCACGCGCTTCTGATAAAGATCGGAGCAAAAGTCTAACAACAATTTTAACAAAATAATCCACAGCAAACGTTCAACAATCGTAACAGAATTTCACCGAAGATCAATGGAAGAACACCAATCTTTCACAAAGTGGAACATGCCATAAAAGTACTGAAGGCTAAGCAGAAACTTGAGGGCAGGCACATATACTGCGAGGTCTTTTCTCCTGACTACGTGGCTCTTCTCCCACTTCAGGAAATCAAGTCATGACCATTTCCAATCCGCTCTTAATAATAAAAATCAGTAATACATACATACTTGTATTTCAGGCATGCGTACTTCGTCAGTGGCAATGAAGGATGCTATTACATGCAAAGCACTTTCTATAATGACGAATCAAGTCATATGATAACTACGGCAATTTAAATTCACGTACACACGAGAGGTAATCATGAATAGATAAAGATAGCCTTTGAGACGGATCATTCATTGACACTGACGAAGGGTGTCTGCCTGGTACATGTTTGACTGATTATCATCGACAATTGTTTCTGTTTTACAATACGACTTTGGGCACTCTTGCTTTCAATAATGAAAATATTTCAAAATGTGTTTCACAATAAAATAGGTAATAGCCTATAATTTGATTCTGTAAAAGACATACAGAGAAGTAAGGTTTAAATCGAACTGTTCGAAAAATTACAAAAGTTTTATGACTTTCTATGACAGGTACTGTATTTTATTACTTTTTATGACCTTTTTTTGAAAATCAGAAATTTTATGACTTTTATGACGCTGGGAGGCTTGGATTTATTTTGAATTGGAAAAAGAAATCGCACTTTTCGCACGCGTGTTCATGAAAGGAAGACATCTTTACTTACACCATAAAATACAACCATGCTGTATATAACATACGCTTACATTCTCTTGTTGCCCTTACCGACGAAATATTCGAAAATTCGGATAAATTGTGAATTATGTCGGATCATTGATTGACCTTGAAGTCGTTTTTCTTCAATTATCCATCATGCGTATTTCTGGATCGGTGTGGTTGATCCTCATTAGACAAGCGGAGCTATGAAGAGCAGACCTTCCAGTTTTGCTTTCCCTATAATTGAATAGTCTCCTTGTCGCATGATTCATTGATAAGTGCTTTAAACATCGTAAAACGATTTGACATTATCAAGTGACGCCATAGTAATTGGTCACCGATACTGGGACTAGGAATCTTAAAACCCCCAAATGATTGCATAAAATAATATAAAGCATACCAATAGAATAACTTACAAAGTTTGTTAAAACATTTGATAAAACGGTTAACTTTATCAAAAAGTGGACAACAAATCAACTAAGTGAAGATATCTCTCTCACTGGACGGATCGAAAACAAATCTGAGGGAGTTAAGACTAGGGTTTCCTCCCGGGAATCTCAATCCCGGGAAATAGCACAATTTCGGGATTCCCGTTTCCCGGGAAATTTACGCGGGATCCCGGGAAATTGTTATTCATTAAAAAACTATGCAATCAACATTTTTAGCGTACGATTGTGGGGTCTGACTCAATGGATGAGCTCCGCTAACGTCATCAGTAGATTGAATAGCGGAGTGTATGCAGAGCATAGAAGTGTTCTATTTCTATGACGCAGAGTTATCGATACATCAGCGAAGCCAGCGATGAGGCAGGGAAGCCAATGAAGCTAAATCGCAGCACTATTCACAACTGTTCATAGTGTGTATGCAGTGTGTGACAGGATGAAACAAACATCGATTAGTGCAGATTAATTCTGATTGGTTCAGCTCGAAAGCGTTGCAGGGAAAATATCCGATTACTTACTTGGAAGTTCTGTTTTTCATTATCTTACCGAGTTCACGTAGATTATACGTACATGGCTTCAAAATCTCCAGCGTGGCAATATTTTGATAAAAGTGGAAATGGAACTGCTAAATACAAAAAATGTTCAGCAATGATCAAATATCAGGGTGGTTCTACCAGCGGCTTGCGCCGTCATTTACACAGAAATTGCAACTTGAAGATATCTATCAATCAATCCTTTCCATCAAACCCACGTCTGTGTCTTCAGAAAGAGCATTTTCGGTTTCTGGAAATTTTGCGCTCAAAATAAGAAATCGTATGGGAGACCGATTGCTCTCATCGTTAATTATTTTGAACAACCATTTAACAAAAAAATAAAACTTTTTTAGAGCTGAACTTTTTAGAGAATTAAACACATTGATTGTCACTTCTACGACTTTTTATGTTGTTAAGAAAATACACGTACATGTCGTTTTTCAAAAGCTTCACTTTTATATTCTAAAACATGTACTTCCTTGTACTGTAAAACGTTTAATGTTGCGGGGGCATAATCAGAGTGTTGTATATAGTAGTCATGCAATCTCTTTACCATAGTCATGCAATCTCTGTTATTGCAACTTCTCTTATTATGAAATCATGTCTTATTTCAATAAAATTTCGCGGTCCCTTCCAAGACTTTACCTTTCATATTGCCAAAACACTCAAGCGGCGATAAGTTTTGAGATAAAATGACAATCCAATCTTGTCAGATAATGTAGGAAATGAGATCCATAAATTATGTAGGCCTTCTTTGCACATAGGCTGTATTTCCAAAGTCCAGTTATAAGCAGCCTACACATAAACGTGTAGATTTTATACGTCGCATAAGCTTAATTTCTCCTCACTTTGTATAACGCAATGCCACATGTTTTGGGGAAGTTGTTGACATCAGTAGTCGATTGTAATTACTGTACTTGGGTAACTCATTACAGCTCGATACCAAGCTGCTAAATTGCCAACCGCAAATTATAGAAAACACATAAAATGCATTTCGAATATTGGTTGAAGACAAGTGGATGTTGATGCTTGCTTTCAACGTAATAGTAATGATAAAACATCACAACAAAATCATAGATGTACACAATAATCATCTGGAGGTGTAGTGATGACATATGAAATGTTGATAAGATAAGGCACTTTGCCAACTTAAATGCTCACGAAAACATACACAAAGATGCGATTTGTTTGTGTATAGAACGTGGACAAAAATAGTTCTCCTTAAAATACACATCATTTTGTTTTCTAGAAATAATCAAGTGTGTGCAAGTTAACTGGCAATTTACGCCTTCATAAATTGATTATGCATTTCTGTAATGTATTATACATCTTACTCTGTGTATAGATTTCTATGTTTTAGGTATTGATTGTATTTATGCGCACCCGACTTTTAATCAACTCAATATTTCTAGAAATTTCCATCAGGGCATTTGCTTTAGTTTGCATTCTTCCGTTTTCAGCATTCTTCGATTTTTTAAGCATGTCGTGCTTAAATTTGATTTACAGGCCTCCCAGCGAGTACGGATCAAAAACTTGATGATTTAATGATCAATTTTAGAAAATTTCATGACTACACGGAATGATACATGGACGTTTAACGCATATCTAACCACATATTCCTGCAAAAATACACATGGGTCATAATCTACATCACTCGTATCATATTATGACACTCTAAAAACTAACAATTTAAGGGAACAAAAATTATGTTCTTCTATATACAATCGGTAACATGTTAAAAAAATCATATAAAAAACAACACTTTCTGACTAGTAGTTGCATAAAAATTTTAAAAATATGACGAAATAATCATTAACTTGATGGATGATAACTTATCAATGTCAGGCATGCACGCGCTTCTGATAAAGATCGGAGCAAAAGTCTAACAACAATTTTAACAAAATAATCCACAGCAAACGTTCAACAATCGTAACAGAATTTCACCGAAGATCAATGGAAGAACACCAATCTTTCACAAAGTGGAACATGCCATAAAAGTACTGAAGGCTAAGCAGAAACTTGAGGGCAGGCACATATACTGCGAGGTCTTTTCTCCTGACTACGTGGCTCTTCTCCCACTTCAGGAAATCAAGTCATGACCATTTCCAATCCGCTCTTAATAATAAAAATCAGTAATACATACATACTTGTATTTCAGGCATGCGTACTTCGTCAGTGGCAATGAAGGATGCTATTACATGCAAAGCACTTTCTATAATGACGAATCAAGTCATATGATAACTACGGCAATTTAAATTCACGTACACACGAGAGGTAATCATGAATAGATAAAGATAGCCTTTGAGACGGATCATTCATTGACACTGACGAAGGGTGTCTGCCTGGTACATGTTTGACTGATTATCATCGACAATTGTTTCTGTTTTACAATACGACTTTGGGCACTCTTGCTTTCAATAATGAAAATATTTCAAAATGTGTTTCACAATAAAATAGGTAATAGCCTATAATTTGATTCTGTAAAAGACATACAGAGAAGTAAGGTTTAAATCGAACTGTTCGAAAAATTACAAAAGTTTTATGACTTTCTATGACAGGTACTGTATTTTATTACTTTTTATGACCTTTTTTTGAAAATCAGAAATTTTATGACTTTTATGACGCTGGGAGGCTTGGATTTATTTTGAATTGGAAAAAGAAATCGCACTTTTCGCACGCGTGTTCATGAAAGGAAGACATCTTTACTTACACCATAAAATACGACCATGCTGTATATAACATACGCTTACATTCTCTTGTTGCCCTTACCGACGAAATATTCGAAAATTCGGATAAATTGTGAATTATTTCGGATCATTGATTGACCTTGAAGTCGTTTTTCTTCAATTATCCATCATGCGTATTTCTGGATCGGTGTGGTTGATCCTCATTAGACAAGCGGAGCTATGAAGAGCAGACCTTCCAGTTTTGCTTTCCCTATAATTGAATAGTCTCCTTGTCGCATGATTCATTGATAAGTGCTTTAAACATCGTAAAGCGATTTGACATTATCAAGTGACGCCATAGTAATTGGTCACCGATACTGGGACTAGGAATCTTAAAACCCCCAAATGATTGCATAAAATAATATAAAGCATACCAATAGAATAACTTACAAAGTTTGTTAAAACATTTGATAAAACGGTTAACTTTATCAAAAAGTGGACAACAAATCAACTAAGTGAAGATATCTCTCTCACTGGACGGATCGAAAACAAATCTGAGGGAGTTAAGACTAGGTTTCCTCCCGGGAATCTCAATCCCGGGAAATAGCACAATTTCGGGATTCCCGTTTCCCGGGAAATTTACGCGGGATCCCGGGAAATTGTTATTCATTAAAAAACTATGCAATCAACATTTTTAGCGTACGATTGTGGGGTCTGACTCAATGGATGAGCTCCGCTAACGTCATCAGTAGATTGAATAGCGGAGTGTATGCAGAGCATAGAAGTGTTCTATTTCTATGACGCAGAGTTATCGATACATCAGCGAAGCCAGCGATGAGGCAGGGAAGCCAATGAAGCTAAATCGCAGCACTATTCACAACTGTTCATAGTGTGTATGCAGTGTGTGACAGGATGAAACAAACATCGATTAGTGCAGATTAATTCTGATTGGTTCAGCTCGAAAGCGTTGCAGGGAAAATATCCGATTACTTACTTGGAAGTTCTGTTTTTCATTATCTTACCGAGTTCACGTAGATTATACGTACATGGCTTCAAAATCTCCAGCGTGGCAATATTTTGATAAAAGTGGAAATGGAACTGCTAAATACAAAAAATGTTCAGCAATGATCAAATATCAGGGTGGTTCTACCAGCGGCTTGCGCCGTCATTTACACAGAAATTGCAACTTGAAGATATCTATCAATCAATCCTTTCCATCAAACCCACGTCTGTGTCTTCAGAAAGAGCATTTTCGGTTTCTGGAAATTTTGCGCTCAAAATAAGAAATCGTATGGGAGACCGATTGCTCTCATCGTTAATTATTTTGAACAACCATTTAACAAAAAAATAAAACTTTTTTAGAGCTGAACTTTTTAGAGAATTAAACACATTGATTGTCACTTCTACGACTTTTTATGTTGTTAAGAAAATACACGTACATGTCGTTTTTCAAAAGCTTCACTTTTATATTCTAAAACATGTACTTCCTTGTACTGTAAAACGTTTAATGTTGCGGGGGCATAATCAGAGTGTTGTATATAGTAGTCATGCAATCTCTTTACCATAGTCATGCAATCTCTGTTATTGCAACTTCTCTTATTATGAAATCATGTCTTATTTCAATAAAATTTCGCGGTCCCTTCCAAGACTTTACCTTTCATATTGCCAAAACACTCAAGCGGCGATAAGTTTTGAGATAAAATGACAATCCAATCTTGTCAGATAATGTAGGAAATGAGATCCATAAATTATGTAGGCCTTCTTTGCACATAGGCTGTATTTCCAAAGTCCAGTTATAAGCAGCCTACACATAAACGTGTAGATTTTATACGTCGCATAAGCTTAATTTCTCCTCACTTTGTATAACGCAATGCCACATGTTTTGGGGAAGTTGTTGACATCAGCAGTCGATTGTAATTACTGTACTTGGGTAACTCATTACAGCTCGATACCAAGCTGCTAAATTGCCAACCGCAAATTATAGAAAACACATAAAATGCATTTCGAATATTGGTTGAAGACAAGTGGATGTTGATGCTTGCTTTCAACGTAATAGTAATGATAAAACATCACAACAAAATCATAGATGTACACAATAATCATCTGGAGGTGTAGTGATGACATATGAAATGTTGATAAGATAAGGCACTTTGCCAACTTAAATGCTCACGAAAACATACACAAAGATGCGATTTGTTTGTGTATAGAACGTGGACAAAAATAGTTCTCCTTAAAATACACATCATTTTGTTTTCTAGAAATAATCAAGTGTGTGCAAGTTAACTGGCAATTTACGCCTTCATAAATTGATTATGCATTTCTGTAATGTATTATACATCTTACTCTGTGTATAGATTTCTATGTTTTAGGTATTGATTGTATTTATGCGCACCCGACTTTTAATCAACTCAATATTTCTAGAAATTTCCATCAGGGCATTTGCTTTAGTTTGCATTCTTCCGTTTTCAGCATTCTTCGATTTTTTAAGCATGTCGTGCTTAAATTTGATTTACAGGCCTCCCAGCGAGTACGGATCAAAAACTTGATGATTTAATGATCAATTTTAGAAAATTTCATGACTACACGGAATGATACATGGACGTTTAACGCATATCTAACCACATATTCCTGCAAAAATACACATGGGTCATAATCTACATCACTCGTATCATATTATGACACTCTAAAAACTAACAATTTAAGGGAACAAAAATTATGTTCTTCTATATACAATCGGTAACATGTTAAAAAATCATATAAAAACAACACTTTCTGACTAGTAGTTGCATAAAAATTTTAAAAATATGACGAAATAATCATTAACTTGATGGATGATAACTTATCAATGTCAGGCATGCACGCGCTTCTGATAAAGATCGGAGCAAAAGTCTAACAACAATTTTAACAAAATAATCCACAGCAAACGTTCAACAATCGTAACAGAATTTCACCGAAGATCAATGGAAGAACACCAATCTTTCACAAAGTGGAACATGCCATAAAAGTACTGAAGGCTAAGCAGAAACTTGAGGGCAGGCACATATACTGCGAGGTCTTTTCTCCTGACTACGTGGCTCTTCTCCCACTTCAGGAAATCAAGTCATGACCATTTCCAATCCGCTCTTAATAATAAAAATCAGTAATACATACATACTTGTATTTCAGGCATGCGTACTTCGTCAGTGGCAATGAAGGATGCTATTACATGCAAAGCACTTTCTATAATGACGAATCAAGTCATATGATAACTACGGCAATTTAAATTCACGTACACACGAGAGGTAATCATGAATAGATAAAGATAGCCTTTGAGACGGATCATTCATTGACACTGACGAAGGGTGTCTGCCTGGTACATGTTTGACTGATTATCATCGACAATTGTTTCTGTTTTACAATACGACTTTGGGCACTCTTGCTTTCAATAATGAAAATATTTCAAAATGTGTTTCACAATAAAATAGGTAATAGCCTATAATTTGATTCTGTAAAAGACATACAGAGAAGTAAGGTTTAAATCGAACTGTTCGAAAAATTACAAAAGTTTTATGACTTTCTATGACAGGTACTGTATTTTATTACTTTTTATGACCTTTTTTTTGAAAATCAGGAATTTTATGACTTTTATGACGCTGGGAGGCTTGGATTTATTTTGAATTGGAAAAAGAAATCGCACTTTTCGCACGCGTGTTCATGAAAGGAAGACATCTTTACTTACACCATAAAATACGACCATGCTGTATATAACATACGCTTACATTCTCTTGTTGCCCTTACCGACGAAATATTCGAAAATTCGGATAAATTGTGAATTATGTCGGATCATTGATTGACCTTGAAGTCGTTTTTCTTCAATTATCCATCATGCGTATTTCTGGATCGGTGTGGTTGATCCTCATTAGACAAGCGGAGCTATGAAGAGCAGACCTTCCAGTTTTGCTTTCCCTATAATTGAATAGTCTCCTTGTCGCATGATTCATTGATAAGTGCTTTAAACATCGTAAAACGATTTGACATTATCAAGTGACGCCATAGTAATTGGTCACCGATACTGGGACTAAGAATCTTAAAACCCCCAAATGATTGCATAAAATAATATAAAGCATACCAATAGAATAACTTACAAAGTTTGTTAAAACATTTGATAAAACGGTTAACTTTATCAAAAAGTGGACAACAAATCAACTAAGTGAAGATATCTCTCTCACTGGACGGATCGAAAACAAATCTGAGGGAGTTAAGACTAGGGTTTCCTCCCGGGAATCTCAATCCCGGGAAATAGCACAATTTCGGGATTCCCGTTTCCCGGGAAATTTACGCGGGATCCCGGGAAATTGTTATTCATTAAAAAACTATGCAATCAACATTTTTAGCGTACGATTGTGGGGTCTGACTCAATGGATGAGCTCCGCTAACGTCATCAGTAGATTGAATAGCGGAGTGTATGCAGAGCATAGAAGTGTTCTATTTCTATGACGCAGAGTTATCGATACATCAGCGAAGCCAGCGATGAGGCAGGGAAGCCAATGAAGCTAAATCGCAGCACTATTCACAACTGTTCATAGTGTGTATGCAGTGTGTGACAGGATGAAACAAACATTGATTAGTGCAGATTAATTCTGATTGGTTCAGCTCGAAAGCGTTGCAGGGAAAATATCCGATTACTTACTTGGAAGTTCTGTTTTTCATTATCTTACCGAGTTCACGTAGATTATACGTACATGGCTTCAAAATCTCCAGCGTGGCAATATTTTGATAAAAGTGGAAATGGAACTGCTAAATACAAAAAATGTTCAGCAATGATCAAATATCAGGGTGGTTCTACCAGCGGCTTGCGCCGTCATTTACACAGAAATTGCAACTTGAAGATATCTATCAATCAATCCTTTCCATCAAACCCACGTCTGTGTCTTCAGAAAGAGCATTTTCGGTTTCTGGAAATTTTGCGCTCAAAATAAGAAATCGTATGGGAGACCGATTGCTCTCATCGTTAATTATTTTGAACAACCATTTAACAAAAAAATAAAACTTTTTTAGAGCTGAACTTTTTAGAGAATTAAACACATTGATTGTCACTTCTACGACTTTTTATGTTGTTAAGAAAATACACGTACATGTCGTTTTTCAAAAGCTTCACTTTTATATTCTAAAACATGTACTTCCTTGTACTGTAAAACGTTTAATGTTGCGGGGGCATAATCAGAGTGTTGTATATAGTAGTCATGCAATCTCTTTACCATAGTCATGCAATCTCTGTTATTGCAACTTCTCTTATTATGAAATCATGTCTTATTTCAATAAAATTTCGCGGTCCCTTCCAAGACTTTACCTTTCATATTGCCAAAACACTCAAGCGGCGATAAGTTTTGAGATAAAATGACAATCCAATCTTGTCAGATAATGTAGGAAATGAGATCCATAAATTATGTAGGCCTTCTTTGCACATAGGCTGTATTTCCAAAGTCCAGTTATAAGCAGCCTACACATAAACGTGTAGATTTTATACGTCGCATAAGCTTAATTTCTCCTCACTTTGTATAACGCAATGCCACATGTTTTGGGGAAGTTGTTGACATCAGCAGTCGATTGTAATTACTGTACTTGGGTAACTCATTACAGCTCGATACCAAGCTGCTAAATTGCCAACCGCAAATTATAGAAAACACATAAAATGCATTTCGAATATTGGTTGAAGACAAGTGGATGTTGATGCTTGCTTTCAACGTAATAGTAATGATAAAACATCACAACAAAATCATAGATGTACACAATAATCATCTGGAGGTGTAGTGATGACATATGAAATGTTGATAAGATAAGGCACTTTGCCAACTTAAATGCTCACGAAAACATACACAAAGATGCGATTTGTTTGTGTATAGAACGTGGACAAAAATAGTTCTCCTTAAAATACACATCATTTTGTTTTCTAGAAATAATCAAGTGTGTGCAAGTTAACTGGCAATTTACGCCTTCATAAATTGATTATGCATTTCTGTAATGTATTATACATCTTACTCTGTGTATAGATTTCTATGTTTTAGGTATTGATTGTATTTATGCGCACCCGACTTTTAATCAACTCAATATTTCTAGAAATTTCCATCAGGGCATTTGCTTTAGTTTGCATTCTTCCGTTTTCAGCATTCTTCGATTTTTTAAGCATGTCGTGCTTAAATTTGATTTACAGGCCTCCCAGCGAGTACGGATCAAAAACTTGATGATTTAATGATCAATTTTAGAAAATTTCATGACTACACGGAATGATACATGGACGTTTAACGCATATCTAACCACATATTCCTGCAAAAATACACATGGGTCATAATCTACATCACTCGTATCATATTATGACACTCTAAAAACTAACAATTTAAGGGAACAAAAATTATGTTCTTCTATATACAATCGGTAACATGTTAAAAAAATCATATAAAAAACAACACTTTCTGACTAGTAGTTGCATAAAAATTTTAAAAATATGACGAAATAATCATTAACTTGATGGATGATAACTTATCAATGTCAGGCATGCACGCGCTTCTGATAAAGATCGGAGCAAAAGTCTAACAACAATTTTAACAAAATAATCCACAGCAAACGTTCAACAATCGTAACAGAATTTCACCGAAGATCAATGGAAGAACACCAATCTTTCACAAAGTGGAACATGCCATAAAAGTACTGAAGGCTAAGCAGAAACTTGAGGGCAGGCACATATACTGCGAGGTCTTTTCTCCTGACTACGTGGCTCTTCTCCCACTTCAGGAAATCAAGTCATGACCATTTCCAATCCGCTCTTAATAATAAAAATCAGTAATACATACATACTTGTATTTCAGGCATGCGTACTTCGTCAGTGGCAATGAAGGATGCTATTACATGCAAAGCACTTTCTATAATGACGAATCAAGTCATATGATAACTACGGCAATTTAAATTCACGTACACACGAGAGGTAATCATGAATAGATAAAGATAGCCTTTGAGACGGATCATTCATTGACACTGACGAAGGGTGTCTGCCTGGTACATGTTTGACTGATTATCATCGACAATTGTTTCTGTTTTACAATACGACTTTGGGCACTCTTGCTTTCAATAATGAAAATATTTCAAAATGTGTTTCACAATAAAATAGGTAATAGCCTATAATTTGATTCTGTAAAAGACATACAGAGAAGTAAAGTTTAAATCGAACTGTTCGAAAAATTACAAAAGTTTTATGACTTTCTATGACAGGTACTGTATTTTATTACTTTTTTATGACCTTTTTTTTGAAAATCAGGAATTTTATGACTTTTATGACGCTGGGAGGCTTGGATTTATTTTGAATTGGAAAAAGAAATCGCACTTTTCGCACGCGTGTTCATGAAAGGAAGACATCTTTACTTACACCATAAAATACGACCATGCTGTATATAACATACGCTTACATTCTCTTGTTGCCCTTACCGACGAAATATTCGAAAATTCGGATAAATTGTGAATTATGTCGGATCATTGATTGACCTTGAAGTCGTTTTTCTTCAATTATCCATCATGCGTATTTCTGGATCGGTGTGGTTGATCCTCATTAGACAAGCGGAGCTATGAAGAGCAGACCTTCCAGTTTTGCTTTCCCTATAATTGAATAGTCTCCTTGTCGCATGATTCATTGATAAGTGCTTTAAACATCGTAAAACGATTTGACATTATCAAGTGACGCCATAGTAATTGGTCACCGATACTGGGACTAAGAATCTTAAAACCCCCAAATGATTGCATAAAATAATATAAAGCATACCAATAGAATAACTTACAAAGTTTGTTAAAACATTTGATAAAACGGTTAACTTTATCAAAAAGTGGACAACAAATCAACTAAGTGAAGATATCTCTCACTGGACGGATCGAAAACAAATCTGAGGGAGTTAAGACTAGGCTTTCCTCCCGGGAATCTCAATCCCGGGAAATAGCACAATTTCGGGATTCCCGTTTCCCGGGAAATTTACGCGGGATCCCGGGAAATTGTTATTCATTAAAAAACTATGCAATCAACATTTTTAGCGTACGATTGTGGGGTCTGACTCAATGGATGAGCTCCGCTAACGTCATCAGTAGATTGAATAGCGGAGTGTATGCAGAGCATAGAAGTGTTCTATTTCTATGACGCAGAGTTATCGATACATCAGCGAAGCCAGCGATGAGGCAGGGAAGCCAATGAAGCTAAATCGCAGCACTATTCACAACTGTTCATAGTGTGTATGCAGTGTGTGACAGGATGAAACAAACATTGATTAGTGCAGATTAATTCTGATTGGTTCAGCTCGAAAGCGTTGCAGGGAAAATATCCGATTACTTACTTGGAAGTTCTGTTTTTCATTATCTTACCGAGTTCACGTAGATTATACGTACATGGCTTCAAAATCTCCAGCGTGGCAATATTTTGATAAAAGTGGAAATGGAACTGCTAAATACAAAAAATGTTCAGCAATGATCAAATATCAGGGTGGTTCTACCAGCGGCTTGCGCCGTCATTTACACAGAAATTGCAACTTGAAGATATCTATCAATCAATCCTTTCCATCAAACCCACGTCTGTGTCTTCAGAAAGAGCATTTTCGGTTTCTGGAAATTTTGCGCTCAAAATAAGAAATCGTATGGGAGACCGATTGCTCTCATCGTTAATTATTTTGAACAACCATTTAACAAAAAAATAAAACTTTTTTAGAGCTGAACTTTTTAGAGAATTAAACACATTGATTGTCACTTCTACGACTTTTTATGTTGTTAAGAAAATACACGTACATGTCGTTTTTCAAAAGCTTCACTTTTATATTCTAAAACATGTACTTCCTTGTACTGTAAAACGTTTAATGTTGCGGGGGCATAATCAGTGTGTTGTATATAGTAGTCTATAGACCTAACCAGACTCATACCAGACTGTATAATGATTTGTAGTATGGTAATTCAAATATGAGTGACAGTTATCATGCACGGAAACTTGGTACATGTATTTGAAGTTGAGAAATCAGATATCAGGTCATATCACTGTAAGTGCAAGTTCAGATGTGCCTCAGTGGTGTGCTTAATATACCACATACATTAGTACAATGTACAACCGAAAACCATGTATATAATCCCTGTCATATGTTGGTAACTTAATTTTTCGGTTTACGTCCATTTTCCATGCTTCGGACACTGTTGGACGGTTAATGCAACATTACTGCAATTTAGTCATTTCCCGGGATTTCCCGTTTCCCGGGAAATGGATTTTCGTCAAATATGGAAACCCTAGTTAAGACACATCTGAAATGAGAGTCACACAATGTATGGCAAGTTGAGTTGGCAGATTCAATGAGTGAAGAATGTTCAGAATGTGACAAACAAAAATTCGATGCACTGGACGCTCAATAAGTGGCGAATTGAGGTGCAATACAAAATGTCACGATGGAAAGTATAAAGGCATGGTAACATTTCAGGATCAATGATGGACAACAACCAGCATGACGAAGTTTTCAGACATCAAAATAGTTGAACAGTTTTCTTAACAGCGTGTTAAATGTGCAAAGTCTACTTCAGGCAATGAGACTATATTACACAAAGATGAGAAAACGAATGAACCATCATGTTAAAGCTGTAATCTAAAAACTGAGGACCAATCGAATACACCTTCTCGTCAGTTCACAACTGCCTGAAAATTCCACTATTACGAGTAGTTGCTGTTCAACAATGTTTGTGTGCACGCAACCATCTACAGATGTATTCTACACAACTGAAATGAGTTCGTTGGCAAGTTAAGCTCTTCTAAAATTCTTGCGCATATTCGGGTATATAAGACCAGTGAATCATATTTTGATCTACGCTCAGATCCACTCCATGCTAGTCATAGAGCAGGATTAACTTGCAGATCCTTACAGATCTTACTTACACATCATAACGAGGAAACAGAAACGTTACAAAAACATGGCGAAATCAACTTTGACAGGCTTGAATATTTCAGTCTCACTTGCGTAGTTTACGCAAATTTGCAGTTAGTACGTCATAGTCTTATGCCGCTGTGCTGTACCGTTGCAAGCTCCAAAAACTCATATCTTTATTTGAATATAGGCGATTTGGATTCTGACATGCAAGATGCTTGGCCGTAAGGTATTATGTGATTGAATCAATTAGATATGCATTATGAATTTTAAATAGCTCACTAAATGCCTATGATTTAAAAATGCAATGCTGTTGATAGCCACTTCAGATGGAGAAATATCAAGATGGTATCTTCGTTTCGGTCAATGATCTGCAGGTACGTAGCATGTGCTGAATCAAATTAAGACATTGATGCATATTAATGAATAAAAAAGTTGCTATAAAATTAGTAATATTAGTAATATTTGTACTCTGCATTCACAATTTAAGATGTCACGACACTTCAATACATATCGTCATGAAACATCACTTCACTAATAACAAATTGAAAAACTGCAAGCTCATGAAGCGATGCAATGCAATTAAAGAAGCCAATTATACCATTCAACGTTTTTTTTCAGTTGAACTAATGACTAAAGTTATCTTAAGTAAGATTCCTTGTCCCAGAAATGTTGACTGATGACTATGACGTCACATGATTTTTTTCAAATTGTTGTATGATGTTTAAAACACTTATGAATTAATCTCATGCGACAGGGAGACAACTGAATTATGCAGAAAGTAAAACTAAAAGATCTGCTCTTCAAATGACCGCTTGAACATTAAGAATTGACCACTCCAATCCCAAGAAATTTAGATTTGAAATATGTAAACTTTTCTAGACCACACAGTAGATATAAAAATGAAAAGCACACGTTTCTCGCACGCTGTAACGTCACAGCACCTCCCCGATCGGACGTTGCTGGAGCTTAAAAATGCATTCAATTCCGATGCAATTTCAGCAGACTTCCAATGACGTTTTTGGTGGAACTTGACAGCACGATCAAGACCGCACGACATGATCTTCTTTGAAAATGAACATCAATTCATCAAAATGCACAGATTTGAATAAATCAAGCAACTCATGACTTACCTCCTCCAGAAGTCAATGACGGCATTGAAAATAGGAATGACATTGTTGAATCCGAATGAAAGTTTTATAAGTAAAGACAGGAACTCCAAGATTTCATTCAGAACTTTATCAAGACTGTCTTGCAACTTTCCATTAACTATTTTTTCAATAATTGGAGCAAGTGACTTAGCCGCTGAAGAGATTTCGACATTTTCGGCTTCTCCTAAGGCTATGAAATGATGAAGAATGTACGTCTAAAAGAAAATGAGAAAACAACAGAGTTAAATGAAAAACGAATTAAATGCAATAATACGTTGAATTGAATTGAATTGAATTCTTTGTAAAGAAACTTCTAAAGGTCACACGGGTTCATCTGAACTCTGAAGTGTGGCCGAAAACAGAATGTACAACACTATTTAAAAAATTTTGCACAATTAAGAGGTCATAATCACGCAAACGCTTTTTGAATGTGCATAAAGTTTTGCTGGAAATTATTTAGTCTGGTAAGCAGTTCCATACATGGATCAGTCTGCGGGAAAAGAGCTGGTCATTATTTTGTGGGCGATCATGGACATCAATTGGAAAATGTGGCCGCGTGTAATTGAATCTATGGGTCAAATGAAGAATTCATTATAAGTAGGATTCGGAAAATATTCTTTTAAATAAAAAAAACTTATTTAAATAAATTTAAATATTTTGGGATATTCTAATTGTTGATCTTCTCAAACATTTTTTTGAATGTTTCTCAAGTTTGTGGACTCAAATGCTTTGCACTTTGTTAAAGACCCTTGATTTAATCATATGTTAAAAGCAAAATATTGAAAATTGGGGTGCATCGGCAGTCATCATATTCAAAGACTTTGACCATTACATCAATTTTTTTATGAGGCACTATGGTAGCTGGTAAAGGCACGCGCTTTTGTCGAAAAAAGAGAAAAGGCTACATTATTCTATCTGACTGACGTCAGCGACATATAAATCTGCGATCTATTGAAATAGTGTTGTGGCGAAAACTCACTCCCAAACGACATGTCACCGCAACAGGCTGCCACCAGTGATTCTGCGCCGATCACGAGCGTCAACATCGAGCGTACGTCTTCGACATACAAAACGATTTCATCTGACAATCGCCGGAGACTCACTTATCGCCGAAGATCTATCCAAAATATTACTCTGCAATTGTTTTTACCACTAAATGGAAATACAATGTAGATCGGGCCTATTTGTATCTATTATGCTTCTATTGCTCAGAAGTTTAGGAATTAGTGAGTATCTAAATATATGGATAGGATGAACTTAGCTTTTTCCTGAACCCTGCGGAATAATTGCTAAAATTCTCAGTGTTATGTCATTTCTAAATATTTTGACTATTCTTTTAAAATATTCCGAGGTCTTCAGGTAAATAAACATTTAGATATTTTCATACTTCTGACTAAATATTTTCCCGAACCCTACTTATAAGGAATATCAACCAACCCGCTCAGCATTATTAGATAACACACATACACACACACGTATTTCCATTCAATTTTGCGCTTGAAATATCCAATACGTTGCAACCACAGTTGCCATGCAAAAGCCATATGTGTCTGTCAAAACTTTAAGCGTGTATTTTGCTATTGTTTTTATGATTTTAACTTAACTTGGAATCTGCATCTAATTCACTTGTTGAGGTTCGTTATTCCTCTATTTAGCACTATCACAATTTGCAAGTCCTCAGCCTCTAAGATAGAACGCTGAACTGCTTGCATGCGACTTAACAGCATTTTTTGTCTTTAACCACTAGAGATCGGTGAAAACGCAAAAGTAAGAAAAATTAACAAAGATAGAGCTACCGCAAATTTACATAGGTACTTCTATTCTTTCCCCCCACATTTCTGTTGTTGACACCCAGAAGTGTTGCATCTGTCAACGATCTTCTCTTGCTCCTACTTGTTAGTAGTGAAAACTGTGCCCTACTATGAGAGGGATAGGTAAATGGATGAGTACATGTAAAATTCAGTGTTATCAATAGGAACATGGATAGGTACATGTATAATTCAGTGTTATTAATAGGAACATGCATGACTTCTGTTTTACTGGATAGGTACATGTGTTTGGTACACTCGGTTGAGTACACTGTGTTTCGGAACGTCTATGATCGAACTTGTGTGACTTGGTTCTGAGTACTTGGGTACGTACCGATAGACGTCCTCTGTTTGATTTTGAATGAGTTTGCTCAATTGCGACTATTGTGACCATTGTAATAATTATTGAAAAATATGAAACCTTGATGTGCATTTATGATTTTGTTCCCAATATGAAAACCAATTCCGGAACTATATTTCAAGTGAAAAGACAAGAGATTTACGATGTAAATATTATTTAAGATTGAAAAACAAGTGAAGTGTAGAAATATTGTCCCGTAGGGGACTCTATTATCTTCAAGAAATCGTCGCTCCATTCCAAAAAAGCTACATTGTTTGTGACCTCATGTTCTATTTGATGAAGCAGACACTTGACTGCTACCTTGTTGCGCCTTTGAAGGTCTGTTACGATTAATAGCCTCCAAAGGGCCAAATTGCAGCCACATGAGAGATGCATGACCATGTCCAATCGTCCACCCATGATTGTTTCACTTCCATTTTCAAAGAAGAAGAGTTTCGACATGCTTTTGGATAAGAAGTTGGAAATCATAATCTCTTGAGGAAATAAACTTTAAAGTTTGGTACAATGACATCTTTATATATGTTAATAAACTTTAGGGGAGTTCGGTACCTCTCTGATTGGCTGTTAGGACTTCCTTTGTTTAAAAAGTATATAAGTCCGAGGTTTGTACCAATTCTTATCAAAGGTTCTAATCCTCACGTTTACAAGTTCCAATTATTTTAAATCTAGAAGTCATTATGGATCGCAAACAGGAAGCTGCAGTTGAGAACGGTACTCCTGATCGTACCACTTCACCTCAATCGCCAATGGAACGATCGACAACACCAGAAGAGCCGGTGGTGTTCACCCAAGCCCCTGCATCGCCCGACTACTCGAGTGATGATAGTGACGTATCAATCGAGACGATGCGGCACATGAATAAGAAGTCCATGAGAACGCCACTATATGGAAGGGTCACTGTCAAAGTGAAGAACGCGCCGAAGAAGTACCACAGCAAACGGGTCTTCATGCGAATGGAGCCGAACGAGCGGAGCCTCACAACCGCTCTCGAATTTTCCATCATCGACCTTGACACACCACGTCGCTGACCTTGTGCCCCAAAGAAGACAAGGATCCATGTGCAAGTGGACTTGAAAAAACTTGTACCACTTCCGGACATTGATGACATTTAGTGTGTTTTTTTAATCTCTTCATTTAATATTCATTTGTATATATGAACAGACTTGTTTTATCATTTCACAAATCGGTCTTCAATTAAGGTCTGAATGGGAAAGGGGAATAACTATCTACAATTAATGATGTTCAATAACTGAATTGAAACAAAAAAAATCAAATATGAAGACTTCAACTTGAAATAAATAGGAACATATAACTTTTAAAGAAGCAGTTATGTTGTTAATTTTAAAATGCTTGTAGCAGTCCAGGATGACATCATACATGTGTCATACGGGACACCATTAGAATGAGAATGAAAAGAACATTCGAATGATATAAGGTATGTACCTATTTGATGAAAAAATGTTCGTTGTATCCAAGTGTATGCAACTGGAAAAATTCGAAGTTTTTTTAGGAAAATGACAAAGTTTGCAAGATTTTGACAATTTTCAAAGTTAAAGTTCTACAACCAAAAATGATCATAATACATAAACCTACACACATGACCTTGACCTTCATACACGGCGGGGGGCCTCAAAAGTTCTCGGGCGCTTCGCGCCCTCAAAATTTTTCGGATTATACTCGAAAATTTATTTATCCATGGGGTCCGGGTGCCATAGCTACCTTTTTTTGTTTCCTAACCCTAACCCTAGTATTTTAATTTGATTATTTGAATTTTGGCGCGAAATTCGAATTTTCGAAGTCTTTAAATTTGATTATTCGAATTTTGGCGCGAAATTTGAATTTTCGAAATTTAGCGCTTAATTCAAATTTTAATATTCTATTCAAATCACACGTTTTATATCTTCAAATATGAATCATTATATGACTATTAATAATAACATGTATATCAAAATAATATATCAGTCCATCAATCAGTTCATATTACTTTGAATTCACTCTACTGTTTACATGCAGAAATCTTTCAACACATGATGGCACTTCCATTTCTAAGGTTAAAAATAAAACAGCTGTTCCAATTCTTGTTTGAGTTATCAATTTTGTTTAACTGTACTAATGCGATGATGTGATGTCATAAAGTCTTTGTTCATAGTTGCTTTGTCAATTTCATATATAAAGAACTTGCACACATCAGATCTTCACTCATTTTTGAATTATTCAGTGTCCATAGCAGACGTCGTTCTTCGTTCCTCCGTTCTCCGATTCATACTACAATTCTGAAGTAAGTTTCATTGCCATGTTGTGCTACTTTATAGGATATTCGGGAGTAGGAACATTATTAAGTTCTTATAACCAAATAGCTTTAAATATAGAAGCCTGGGTTTTAGGATAGGAACACTTTATGTTACATTATTAACCATGTTTTTTTTATTTTCTTCCTATATTAAATCATCCAGAAGAGACATGACTGTATAAGTCTGAGTAAAAGTGCAATTGACATCCGTATTTTCACACATTGTTTCTAAATAAAAAGAAGCTTAAATAAATATTCAATGTCATCTGATAGCAGATGCATGAGATTCAAATTTGTTTAATTAAACGAATTGAGTAACGGTTGAAATTTCCGAAATCTCACTTTCATTATATTTATTTCAAATTAAATAAATATAAATCAGCTGCTTCCATAAAATTCAAGCTTGTTTAATTAAACCAATTGAGAAGTGGTTCAAATTTTCGAAATCTCATTTTCATTCTATTATTATTTCGAAATTAAATAATGATTAATCAGCTGCTTCCAAATTTCATGTCTTTTTATGAACAAACCCTTTCCAATGAAATTAAACTTTCGAATCTCAGTTTCTATTTCATCCATGAATTTATTTCTTCTTAAGATTTGTCAAATATTAATCTAGTACTTAATAAAGCTTTGAAGATGGTACATAAATGATTTCTCATTTAATAAGAGATTAAATTATAATGAAAGTTTTTTATACTCTACAGAAATGGTTCGACATGAAAGCACCGCATGGCAACGTTTCATCTTCCATTTTGTGAGACTTGTCAACTGCCCGTTCGACATGCGAACAAAAGCGGGCATAAGGAATGCTCCTTCAGAGAGGACTGCACCTACCTCTACTATCTCACTTGCAAGAGGTACGAAAGGAGCGATGCAAAGGCAAATAGTGACTCCGCGAAAGCCTTCATTGCCAAGCACACCCCTTGTGCTCAACTAAATGGAAGAAAGGGGATTAACTTAACCTCCAAAGTTGAGAAGAAGTTGGAGCGTCTTTTTGGAAAGGAGCGACCGACTGAAAGCGTGCTTTCCCAGTTGGATGAACCTGCTCCAAAGGATAAGCCTCAAAAGTCTCGAGTTACTAAGAAGAAAGTTCCTAAGTCTCAGGAGTTCATCGATGAGACTTTTAGTGATTGTGAGGTGAGTGCCATCAATTCTACATGCTAGCTTCAACGGATAACTGACTCACAGCAGAAAAATAAAAATACTACTTCATTATGTATGAAATGATTATATGTCGTTAAACATTTCAGGATGTGCTGATGCCCCCACCGAAGAGAGCCAAGGTGTTGGTTCAGAAAAAACTGTTCGCTAAAGATGTAAGTATTTATTGACTAATTTAATTATTTCTGTACATAAAGTAAATCACCATTGCTTAAACATTTCAGAGTGAGCTACCTCACTCGACAAAGGCTGACGAGGATATAGTGGCTGAAAAATTGCGAAATGTAAGCATTTCAGTTATTTATTAGTTCTCCATGTGAAATTAAACATGAATTTTTCTACTTTCAGCTGTTTCCTAGTGTTCAAAGCTGCCCAAAAATTCCGCGCTTACCTTCACCGAGGAGCAGACTACCTTCGAGTCCCGCAAGTGTCATTACATAGGTCTCAGTCAACAATAACTGAAAATGCATCAAGTATTTTTAAGAACATACATACTTCGTCAATGAGTTGCAAACATGTCATCATATTTTTCGTTGCAGTCTATGCGATCTCTGTCGCTGAAGAAGCATCAGAGAAACTTCTTGTCTACGCCGGCGACAACAACGTCGGTAGAGGACAATGAGGAGAAACCATACTCAATTCGCGAGTCATCGGATGACTCCTCAACATCGGAGGATTCGGACTCCTCATCCGATGATGAAGCCACTACTTCAGCGATTTCATCTCCGACGTCCTCTTCCGACGAAGATGATGATTCTGGTGAACATGTAAGTACATGATTGGTTAACTGCATGTGCACAGAATTGTTTTCATTAAAATTTATTTTGAAACTCACTTGATTATCAATATATTCGTCTACAATTGATTAATTCATCTTTCAGAATGATTCGGTGACTCTTAACAAGGCGAGTGGATCCGATCAAAAAACCGCAATCCAGCAGGAGGTAAGAGGAATTCACATTTGTATCTCATTAATGTCAAAAATGGTAAATAGATGATAAACAATTGTTCCTTTCAATTTCAGGACTCCGTGATGTTTGCATCTCAAGAGGAGATCTCATTCTCCAACATCCGGGCGTCACCTAGCTGGAATGTCCGCCTACCACTGTCGCCGATGATGACATTGGCCCCATCGTCAGCAGCTCATATCCCAGTCGCAGCTCCTTCACCTCCAACACCTATCCCAGCCGCAGCTCCTTCCTCTCCAACACCTCCTATCCCAGCCGCAGTTCCTAAGGCTCCTCTCCCAGTACGCGAGTACAACGTAGACCTCGACGCAACGACGGAGGAGGACATCGAGAGCAAGTTACGGCGGTGTCAAGAAAGACAAAGAGTCCGAGGCTCGTGAGGCTCAGTTAATGGAGGAGAACAGAGGTTTGGTTGAGTCCTTACAAAACATAACTCAATCAAACCTCCTGTTGGCCTCACAATCAACAAATAGCCAACGACATGAGAAAGAGACCTTAGTCCACGTCGAGTGCAGCGATAACACCATCCGTAGACTAAGACTGACGCGGATGGACGATTTGGGTGGCTGCAGTGAAAGCTGTAGCCACTTGAAACTATACCACAGTGGCATCGTGAAATGCATCAAGTTATAACTACTTTTTACTTTTGGAAAAAAATAGATTACTTTAAATTTTATGTTTTCTCTTTCCAACAGATCGGAACATATGGTATTGGCTGGTGATGACGTTGACGTCATTAGATGATAAATGTATATAAGGGCTTGCTAATTTCAATCCTCATCAATAATCATGGTTGTCTGTACCAAGTGTGGAAAAGTGTTCACTCTCATAGGCAATTTGCAACGTCATGAAAAATTTTGTAAGTTAGGAAAAACGTATCAATGTAGCAAGTGTCCATATAAGACGAAAAGGATAGATAATCTTAAGAGGCATAAACTTGTATGCAATATTAAACCGAATGATATCATAACAGAGTCAAATTCAAATAATCAAAATAGATCTACTTCTAAGCAAACAACCAGCGCTTCAACTAACATACAAGGCTTTATGCAATACTGCTCTCGGTGTGGCAAAACGTATAACTCTATAAGTAGATTTCGACAGCATATGAATGTACATAATACAAATAGTGAGATGAATATGCATAATAACTATGGAACTGTTAGTCTCAGCGAAAGCGCACTCGATGGCCATGCACGTGTGTATGATATCACACCAACAACACCTACTTTGGACATAACATCATTCTTAGAAAGCATGCGTTCCATGTTAGGGAATTTAGTGTCTGACTTACTAAGTCGTCAGATTGCACAAATTCGTTATGTCCGTTCTAATCCTCAAGAAGAAGAAACTTTTCTCGCACACTTTACCTCATCATCCTCAAACTATATTTATGACTATGATGCTTGGTTTCAGGATCATCTAAATAGTCTAATAAATCATATTGAAGCCTTCACAAAAAAGGGTAGCAATTGGATTATAGATGATGTACAAAATATAGAGTTCAATGTAATAACAAGTCCAATACTGTCAGGTGGACAATCATTTCCTCTACCAAAGAAGTTAAAAAACTCTAGAGCTGTCATTAATGTTAATTCAAATGCAAATGATTGCTTCCTATATGCAGTTTAATCAATATTGCATTATAATGAAGTACCTTATTTAAGGAATGAAGTAAAATCATATAGTAAGTGGACATCTGAGCTAAATATGGAAGGCATTTCCACACCAGTATCAATCAAAGATATTCCAAAATTTGAGAAAAATAATGATATTAAAATTAACATTCACTTTTATGAAAATGGACTCAAAGGTGTTCGATACAATAGTAACTTTACTGGTAGGCAAACGGTTAATATTTTGCTAATTCTAAACAATGGAGCAGCACACTATTGTGGAATTCCAAAGCTGTCAAGATTGTATAGAAGAACTTTAAAAAGACATCAATACTTCTGCGAAAGATGCACTCAGTCATTCACATATAAGACAACACTAGAACGACACTTCCAGTTTTGCATTCGAGGAAAAGCACAAATAGAAAAAATGCCGTCAGATCTAAAAGTAATAACAAGTAGCATGGAATATCAACTAAGTCCTCCTTTAGTAATTTATGCAGATATAGAGTGCTACATTGATAATAAAATACATAAACCTGCGGCCATTGGAGCTGATCATGTCTGGCATAATGCCCTTCAATCGAAATTTGAAAACAAGTATTACCTTTTTGAGGGAGAAAATTGCATTATTAGTTTCTTGCACAACTTAGAAACTGTAGCCCAAGACTTATATGACAACCAATGTGCAACAACTAGGCATGCCAATGACACTGTCAGCGGATGAAAAAGTAAGCCATGAGAATGCAGAATGTTGCAACAAATCGAAATTCAGCGATGAAGTCATAAAAGTTCGTGATCATGATCATATCACCGGACGATATAGGCAAACATTATGTAGGAAATGCAATCTCCGGTTAAGACTTAACAGACGGGAGCTACCCATATTTTTCCACAATTTTAAAAATCATGATAGTCACATCGTTTGCTATAAAGCGATTGGAAGAATGAAATCTTGGAAATTAGATGTTGTAGCAGCAACTGCTGAAAATATATAACTCAGGCCTGTGGCGCTTACTTACAAAAAATAGAGGAATTTTGACGCTAAAAATAGAGGAAGTGAAAAATGATTCTTTTGCAAAATTCTAACTTACTTGTGGTATCTGCAAGTGTGTTTGGAAAATTGCACAGCAAAAAACGGTTTTTCAACTCAATGAATTGTCTCTAGAACTAGTTCCCTATATACCGCTTGTCCCTCACCCCGCTAGAACCATTCAACTGAACACACATTTTTCCGTTGTAAATACATCCTATATATCTTTTTCTGTTCCCGTCAAGGAGCTCTGTTGGTTCTGATATGTTCTGTATATTCTGTTGGTGTGTGATTTACATATGGATCGAATAAAGAACATTTTAAACTATCTATTTATTGAAACAAATTAACAAGTTTGTGTAACATGATGCTTGTTATACAAATTGTTCAACGGCACTATGTATCAACTCCAGCATTTGAGAATTCTGTTGGCGGCATCAAAATCTGAAGATGAAAGATTTGTATAGAGGATGTAGACTTCATGATGCAATATACTCGAGGACGTACCTTTGGAATAATAGCCTTTTTCTCAAGAAACTTTACATCAATTGTTTTTGAATGTAGATCGAGAGAAATCTGAAAGTGATAATTTAACCTTTAACAACGTAGTTTAGTCGAAAATCAGTCGACTTACCATCTGCAATTTTAGGCATTGCTTAGGCAATGGCCTAGATCTTGAATGAGACAGATTCTCCGTGAACTTTCGCTTATTTGCGTTCTGTTTATTTTGCATTTGTTGTAGCTCATAGCTCATCCAGCTTCGGTTGAGCACTTTCCATCATAGCTTGTGCTACTCCAATATTCTCGATATTCTTATTTTGGATTGCTGTTTTGATTTTTGCACTAGCTTCTTTCATCGAATTATTTGCCACGGACATTTCTCTCTCCATTATTCGATCCATATCGTGGAATTCCCGCAATCTTGAATTGATATTTTCTTTTTCAATTTCGACCTGTTTTTGTTCCGCATCGGCTTTGGATGCATCTTCCTTTTTGACGCTTTTGATTTCTGTATGCTGTCTTTGTAGGTGGCTCGAGCAGCGGTCATTCTTTCTATCAGCGACTTTGTTATCGGCAAATTTTCAGGTTTCCCTCCCAACGACATCAAGCTGTCATTAATAGTTCTAAGAGCCTTAATAATTTGAAGAGACAAAGACGTTCTAGTAGTGCCCATCAAGAACTTATTCCGTGAAAAGCCTCTTTCAACATCTGCACTTCCGTGAAAGAAGCACAAAACTGCCTTACTCAACTTTGTCAAAATTGGGTACTTAATCTGTCCATCAGTCCGCTTAATTTGAAATACTTTGATCCAGTATGCGTCGACTAGAACGGAAGAGTGCCACGACTCCTGGATCAATGGTTCGATGGAATATTGCATCCATTCATCCACGAGTGAATCAATCTTGTTTGGCTTCACAACAGCTTTCAAGTTTTGGCTTAATATTTTGACATGAGTCAATCCGTTTTTTTCCGTTCTACATGAAGGGCTCATGCACCGCAAAGACTTCAAAACAGGATTAGAAAGTGGGAGCTTTTTCAATAGGTGTCCCGCAACCACGACGTGAAACCTTTTGACATCGGCCCGAAAACTCAAGTGCTGTGATGGAGTACACTGTTTGAGTAACGATTCTGATTTTACCCCTATGTGAATTGTTTCAAGTTGGTTTTCAGCACATTCCATGTCAATTTCGAAAAGCTGATGTCCTTATTTTTGTGCAACAGTGTTCGGTCGGATGAACCTCAACACTAACATTCTGATCAAATCAGACAACTGAGTGTACAATAAATGTACTAGCAGGCCTTCCGTTTGGAAAAAACGTTCAAATTTGTCAAAAACCGATGAAACAGAGACAATGAAATGGATTTTGGCTTCGAAAGTTTTTAAGCTTTTAAGTCAATGACGGACCGACAAGTTTCGTACAGTCTGAACACAGGAAAGGATAGGTCTGATTGGATTTGTGAATCAGTCTTTAATGAATATTGCCTTCTTCATTTCCCCGATCGATCACTTGATGAAGAGTCCTGAGAAAAACAAGCCCTGAACAAGAACGAATACACTGACCTGAGCATCATAAATGCAAACTCCACCTGTAAATTATATATATTAGATAACATTAAATCCATGTATAGGGACCAAAAAGCACATTCAAAATCTGTTCGACGTATACTTGTATATTTTCCCTACTGATGTCTTTAAAAACGATACATCATTATCAACATTAATACATTTTTAGAGGAAATAGAGGAAATTTTCTAAAATAGAGTATTTAAGAGGAGAGGGACAAAAAATAGAGGAAATAGAGGACCTGCCACAGGCCTGATAACTTTATCCGCCAGTATCCCTGTAAATGAATACAAAGGGAAGACAGTATACTTTTAACTAAAATTCTTAGACTCATATCAATTTCTAAGTGCATCCTTGAGTGAATTAGCCAAGGGCTTGCAAACGTATGAGCATGTAGAGACATTAAGGGTAGAATTTCCACAATTAAGTGATAATGTTTTATATCAGAAGGGAGTGTTTCCATATTCATACTTCAAAAACTTAAACACGTTGAAGGAAGACTGTCTACTACCACAATTTGAATTCTATAATGATCTTACTCGTGAGCACTGTTCCGATAGTGAATATGAACACGCTAACAAGGGATGGATTGAATTTAATTGTAGCACATTTGGTGATTAGATGCTGGCATATCTGAAGTTAGATGTTTTATTGTTGGCAGACATATTTGAAGTGTTTAGAGCATTGAGTCAACGTGAGGATGAAGTCGACCTTGTACATTTTGTCAGTCTCCCACATCTTATCTTTAACTCAGCACTAAATTTCTCTTCCAATGATCCCCCACACTACATACAAGATGAAAATATGTACAATCTATTTGAACGAGGAATTAGAGGGGGTATGACTTTCACCAACATTCACCGAGCGCGTGCACGCATTGAAGAATTAGGAAATAATATACATGAAAGTCGACATTTGACCTACTTAGATGTTAATAACCTTACGGTTCTTCACTCAGTAGGAATCTACCCCACTCAAATTTCAAATCGTTGAATGAAAGTGAATTAGATAATTTTTTAAATGAAGAAAATGTTCAAAATATAGATGATGATGGTGAAATCGGCTTCATTTTTTATTCAGATTTAGAGTATCCTGCAGCCATTCATGATGACACTGCCGATTTCCCATTAGCTCCGGAAATGCAGATGATTGAAAAGAATGTTTTCACACTATATGAAAAATCTATATGAAAAAGTAAGACCAAATACACATTTTTCTTCTGGTTGGTATGGAAATGTACAAACTTTCAATAGTTTTAAATAAATTAATATATGTTGGTCAAGCAGTACTTGACTATAGTAAGTTGGAAATGTATCAATTATATTACAATGATAAAAAAGGATGTCCACTGATAAATAGAACGCGGCTTGTGGAGGTGATACCGACAGTTTCTTCCTATGTTTATAAACATCACCATCTGTCCATCAGGAAGATATACTTCGGTGAAAAGTTTGACTCTTCAAACTATGACAGTCATCACCGACTATAGTCAACTAAAAACAAAGCTAGATTAGGTTGTTTTAAGGATGAGTGTGCTGGAGAGTTGCTTGAGGAAATGATCCTACCAAAACCGAAAATGTATTCAATGAAATATATAGACTCTACGAATCATAGCATCAAACGTGCAAAAGGAATTCAGAGAGCAGCAGTTAAAAAATTGAAACACAATGACTATAGGAGTGTCTATTATAGTGAGAATGATACAACTGAAGATATGACAATTATAAATTCAAAAAATCACATAGTTAGCACAAGATCATTTAGGAAGCGAGGTCTTTCACTTTGGGAGGATAAGCGCTGTTGGCTGGATAAAAATTTATCATTACCATATGGACACTACAGTCTAAGTCTTCCCCCACCTTCAAAGAGAAGGAGATGCCTTCCTGTCACAGGTGATGTAGAATAAGTCTAAATAAATGCAATACAATATTCCACTTGTAATAGATCTTGCGACTGCTACATCTTCCGACATGTAGCAACACTTACTAATGCATAATTAGTCTTACTAAAATTGAAATTTCTACATCTTTCCGATATGTAGAAATGATTACTAATAAATAGGTAGTCCTAATGTGAATGGATATGTAAAGACTTTGTACTCAACATCATTCCGATATGTTGAGCTAATGAAATAACAAACTTTAGGCAAACATTAAACCTAAATTTGAAACATAGCTTTCGGAACATGCCTCATTACATTAGAACATGGAAACTTAGTGACGTTCAAAACGTTCACATAACAAATTCTAAAAGAATAGCATTTCGTCATTCAATAGCAAATAGTGTTCGAAAACATCGTGGCGTTTGCATTAGTATTGACTCATTGCCTTCACTGAAAGACTTCGCTGATCTCATTGGCAACCATAAAACTCGGATCAAGATTCCTCTCGATGACAAGGTATGGATAGTGTGATTCATCAGTCAAACTATACGTCTGTTCACCAAAACGGGAAGATGTTGAATATCGATTTTTTCGTTTCGGTGACGTCACATGGGAAACCTTTACAAGGGAGATGCTACCACAGATAACGTCATTCATTAAAGATGGAGGACATCAAACGGTTGGAAGTTGTAAATCGGAAGTTAACTACAAAAGCAAAGTCAAAACTCAATCTACAAGAGATCGAGAGGAATATACCCAACCGAAAACAATGGTTACTCATAAAACGCAAATTGAAGCCGACAACGAGCTTACATCTTGGAAGACCCTAAATGTTAACATGGAGGATTCAGAGGAAGGATAAATCTCTCACTATCCTATTCTTTCCAAATGGAGCAATCCAATGTATTGGAAGGGTCATGGAGGGTGATCTCTCATATCTACACTTTACTTTGGAACATTTACTTGGTGATTCATTATCTGATTGGAAAGTGAAGACAATGACCGTGTTATGTGAATTACACTATCACTATGACTTCCGTAAAGTTACATCATCACATAATCTAACTTATGAAGTGGAGTTATTTCCAGCAGGTCAATTGACTAACTGGCATCCATATCATGTTCATGTGGAATGGAAATCTCTCCATAATGGAAAGATTGTGATAACCGGCATTAAAGACAAGTGATGTGCCTCCCATCGTATGTGATTTGAAAAAATGTTTCATGAAAACCAAATTGTAGATTTTGTATATATGTAAATAGATAATGAAATATGAACATGTTTTTGTTTTCCTTATAAACCCTTGTTTTGGAAAAAAGAGAGCAAGTTAATGATACAACATAAAACTTTATTTCAAAACTGTTTCGACATATTTAGTAAGAATTACATCATTTTTATCAGTCTTTTGAAAATAGTTCTAAAGCACTTTTACAGTTATTTTTCAATGGTCTCTTGTTGACAATATAGAGTACATAGCCACCGCACATTAGAGATGTATTACTTTGAAGTGGGAACGATGTCACTTTCCTAACAGTGCAGGAGAACCTGTTCATCCATAATGCGATATCATGTAAACGAGGTTGATTAAGAGTCAAAATATTCGGCCACTTTATAACGATTGATGTATACAGCAATCCAATGTTTTCCGGGAAGATTGTTGGTATCCGTATTGATGATAAGCGAACAAGGATAGAAAGGAATTGAATCAGGTAAATTGTCTCTAGAAAAGACATTGAGAAATATTGTCTTGGAGTAGGGATGAGCTTTCCTCATTTTCCTCAAGATTTCTATGTTGCTTAAGTTACTCATCTCTGATAGCTGACAGTCACGTCTCTCATTCTTGTTATCTCAACTTTGCTATCATAGATAGGAAATGTTTTCTTCAAAGGTGACTCAAATGATACCTCCAGTCGTAGATTTCCAGGCTTTGTAACTCCTACGCTTTCACCACCTAGATCTGCATCTGCTGTGAGGTTGTACATAATGGAGAAGTAGCCATTCTTGTACATGTCCATTGTAATTCCATTTGAATCATCTGTATTAAACATGTTGAGGGCGGTGAAAGTAGAACCATATTCACGTGCGAATTTACCATCTTTGAAATTAGGCTCATGTGCTTTGAAAGATACAAATTTCCCATCCTGTTTGAGTGCTAGTTTGCTAACATTAAAGTGTTGGAAATTGAATGGATTCTTTTCAAAAGCACCAATGAATGCCTCATTTTCCACAAATGTGATATACACCGCCTTTGGCATTGCAGTGGGAAAAAGATTTGGGTAGGCATGTGAGGATGATCCCGCACCAATTGTAAAGTTTGTCAACACACTGTGATTAACTGGATATATTGCATTGTTTTTCCTCAATCCTGTCGCATGCTCGTTGATGACTGACGGGTTCATTGTTACTCGCCTTACATTGAGCACGGCATTACTTATGTTGATTTGATAGTTTGTAGCTCCAAAAGCCATTAACGCGAACTCAGGATTTGCACGAATAAATTTTATTTGCATTTTAACCTGTGATAGCAGATATCTAGATTGACGAAGGAAATCAAGATAGACATGTCCTTTCAAGTATAATTCCTTTGAATCCGCTGTTAAATCCATTCGTCTTTTTAACCATGTATTTGAGACATCATCAAATTTCCCTTGCTGATCATCATACCACCCAGAAACTTGCAAGTGTGACTGTTTAGCTGGCTTTTGAAATTGCGTCATTGTATGTATGTATGCTCCATATGGATATGCTCGTCCGAATGCTCCATCGAAGATATCCTCCTTCAATCTGTTTGTCATTCAATATTAGATACACATCTGAGAACAGACTGGCAATAGGAAGATTTGCCAATCCCACTTTATCCTTGGATGAATCAATATTTGTACCATCAGTCTTCTTAATTTGTATACACAACTCTAAATCAATGGATTGACAGTCAACATAATCTTGAGGATTGGCAGGTAGATCAAACTGAATAGGTTGTTGGTTACCATCGATATTTGTTGTGGGGACTATGTCTACAATTGTTGAGATGATGTCTGTCTGATGAGGGGGAGAATCGAAGAAACACAAAGCCGAATTGATACTCTGCAAATTATTACTAGCTCTACAAATATGTTGTCTACCTTCGTTTTGACTTGTTTCTAGTCGCTGTGGAATTTCGTTTGCGCTTTCTTGTTTTCACTCGACGTCTAGATTTAGAACGTGCTGCTCTAGTCGGCTTTTTACTTTTTCCTGCGTCTTTGCTTAGTAACTCGACCGGATCCAAATTGTCCAACTTCCTACGCTTCTTCCGAACTGTACGTCTCGTCTTTGTTAAATCATCTAATGCGTCTATGGCAGATTGCTGCGCGCGCATTTTCATAGATTCACCGATATCCTCACCTTGAAGCGCATCAGCTGCAACATTTGCACCAAAATCTAAAGCCCTGCTTCCAACACGCTTCATGATTGGTACCCCATACTTTTTGAGTGTTGGAAGAACCATACGTCTTAGTGCACCAAATATGCCTCCTCCAACTTGTGGTCTACCTCCAACAAACACGGGATAACCGCTCTGATATGATGGTCTACTGTAAATGCCTGTCATTATGACTATTGAATTACTATGGAAGTCACAATAGCGTAAAGCCTTATTCTCGTGACCTAATGTGTAGGGTCAAAACAGCAACACCACCACAGAACGGTACTACTTCTCCTGCGTCATCATGAATTGATATGTCAATTCTATCGATGTAACTTCGGCTGATTGGTAGATACATTGTGTTAAAAATTCTCGATTGATTAGTTGCTTCCTTACGGATGAGAGAGGAAATGTGCGCAGAAGTGGGGCCTCAATGTCGCCAACCATTGTATATTCAATAATGTTACAATAGACGTATAAGTTACCTATATCACGCTCTAGTGATGGGGCTGTATCGCCTATTGATGTGCCTTCATAAATAGTTGATTTTGAGAATCCCAATGTGGTCGCTAACACGCTATCCAGCTTGATAAGAGAGTTCTTCCCTACCTTTAGAATCATGCGTTTCTTATGTGGGTCATAAGAAAAGTGATATTCATCTGCATCAAGGTAATCTACACCAAACTCATTTAACTTTGTACACAATTCAGATGGCGTTTTCAAGCTTTCAATGTTCAAATTAACTCTTTTTACAAGTTCACTGGAAGTAGACAAATCATCACCCAATATGTCTTCGCTGTATACGTGGATATCCCATGAAGCATTTGTTGATGCTTTGAGTTTAGAAGAGGACAATTGAACCTTGAATGTATCATTTAATTCTGTCAACCAAGGTGTGCTTTCAAGACCCTTAAACATCCCAATCATTTCAGATCCGAATTCAATAACAGCGGAATCAGACTTTTCCAATGGTGTCTTTCTAGTAAAAACAATAAATTCTGCCTCCGTTTCAACAGTAAACAAAGTTACTTTCTCTTTCTTATATTCACAAGTCATTAACGCTTCTGGCACTGATCCTTGAAACTTTCTTGCAAAGTCTTCAACACTTCTAATGACCTCAAATTGATTTTTACTCGGATGCTCCTTTTTTGTAATGCATACAATCGCACAATTCTACATTGAAAATCAGTGACTTTCCTCTCCGAATTCCACCCACGCCCATTGTACCAACACCTTGATGAGAAAGTTGTTCTGGAATACCCAAAAGTATGACTCAAATCTTTACTTAATACAAGAAGAACATGCTTCCCTTCCTTCATCAATTTTGTTGACCCCTTTATGACTGGTTTGTAGAATTTATTCAAAGTCAGCTTGAAGAGATCATTTATTCGTTCAAACATTCTACCGATTTCCTTTTCTGTATCTTGCAAGCTCATTGTGGGAACCTTAAAATCAAAAGTTGACGTTGCAAATGCCTTTTGAATTTTAATCATGTTTCAGACAGATGGTAAAGATGTTGAAAAAGGATGTAAAGTTAGATGATGAAAAGCCCATGTACCATGTAGACTATTGTGAAATATGCGAAAACAATCATCCTTCTCTCGTACTTCTTTATGTAATTCAAAATAATTGTTTTTTAGCAAACTGATATCGTTGTAATAAGTAATTTCAGTTAGAGCAACTTCAAGGGGTCCATGCAGAGTAATTGGATTAGCGAATTCAACAGAGTATAGAGATGGTTTGTTACTTGGGAATATCTTGGGGTTGCTATTGCTTGGAAGAATGATGTTGAAGTTAGTAGACATGTTAAACTCATATGGAAAAAGCCACATGCTATATTAGCTTAAAAGTTACGAGTGTCTCCCACCTCCACATTTTGTAGATCCTGGTGCGTTATCCAGCAATTGAATGAATCAGGATATCCCTTCCATTTAACTAGATATTTCCTTTGATTGCCATGACCTTTCCTCCTAATTATTTTGTCAATCATATACACCTCTTCACTTCTGTCTACTACTTGCAATTCATAAGAGTAAAATTTTCCTTCAATTGGATTGCCATGGTAATCTATTAATTTATACATGGTGGGTCTAAATTTTCTATTTACTTCATCTACAAAAAACTCTTCTTCAGTCCAATTAGGTAGATACCCCTTCCCTAATGTAGACTTAACCTTTGAAATCTGAACTCTATCACCAACATTAATTTTCCTTTCATTGGAAATATTTTTCGGTTTCTTATCATACAATCGAAGCCATACATCCATCGCATTATCTGGGGCAACATCAACTGGCTTCATCTTAATGATGCGATGGTAGCTTTCATCGTAATTCTTAACAAATTTCTGCAGCTCACCTACCCAAACATGTGCATTTTTTGCAGTGAAATAGCGTCATATTTTTGTCTTCAGTGTGCGATTGAACCTCTCTCAACCATGGCAGCTTTATAAGCACTTTTGACGCTAAACAATTCCACATTATGACTTTTAAGGAGACTTCGAACATGAGTTTTCGAATTCCTTCCCTTGATCGGTCTGTATTCTTTGCGGAACACGCCCCTCATCGAAAATGCTCTGAAAAGCCGCTTCAACTTCTGGTCCCCGTTTCGATTTCAACGCACGTGCCCTAGCATAGCGAGATAAAATATCTATTACGGTTAAAATGTATTTATAGCCATCATTGTACTGTGATATCTGTTGCACGTCAGCCAAGTCCGCTTGCCATTGACTATCTATATTGTTAACAACATATTTTCTCGTTGGAAACCGCTTTCTCGCATTTTTGTGAGGAGTGCAAGTTGGTTGACTCCTTAACCACTTCTTGACTTTCTCTATTCCCACACCTGCTGCACGAGCTAGAACCTCCGGACGACTGAAACTTGCGGGGTGATTTAAGTCGCAATAAATCGTTCTGAGTTTCACTGCTGTACTCATCGTCTTTGTTCTGATTTGCACGCGTATTACTCGCACAGCAACTGCTAACACAATTGACATCAACCTCTATGCCCTCTTCTCCTTTACCTTCGAGCGCAGATTTCAAACAACAGCAAAATTTTTGTAACGACATGATATGAGAGAAGCAAGGCTTAATTCATATTTGCTTAATATTTACTATACTCCTTCCCAACACGCATTGAGCGCCTAGTAGCTCTTTTTGGTTGCAGATCATCGGGATCATGAAGCTCTCGCTTGACCGCCATCGTGGGTGTTTTACTTTTTGATCCATCTTGTAAGTGACCCTTATCCAACTCATTCACAGTCGGTCCTCCAATAATATTGTGAGGTACATTTTGATCAGATAAAATTTTCTGAAAATATGTCCACCCTTGTGGTGCACCTAGTTTTCGCCTTACATCTCTGACAGCATATTGTAGAAGGTCATCTATGTAACTATTTCTAATAACATCACCAGTTGTTTCATCTATTATCTCCCCTCTCTCATTGAACTTCACATGTAGATCAATGAAGTCAAATAATCGCTCAGCGCGCACACGATATGGTCGAGGTGTTGACAAGGTTATAAATCGTCGCAACTTGTCACTAATCTGTCGCCTCTCATCAATGTTTTCAGCTGTCAACTGCATTCGTCGATAGGCATCCTTAATCTTCTGAATTTCCATATCTTTTGTGCTAGTTCCTTAAGTTGATTTGTAATAGGTTGATCTATATCTTTGACTTCCTGTGCACTTTGTAATGTAGTCAATTGTACATACTCCTCTTGAGGAATGACTACCATCTTTGAATACGACATGTTTGAAAATAATAAGGCAACAAAGCACATTGCTTAAAACTAACTGTGAACCGAGAAAACTGTCATTGGTTCAGCGGAATTAGGTATGATATTTGTTCGAAATCGAAGTCGTTCCGGACATTCCTGGGTTAGATCAATAAATAGATAGCCATGTGGTTTCTTTGTTACATCTTCATATATTTTTGAAAGTACTTTAGGTTGTTGAGGTAATATCTGTCTACTCAGATGATGTATCTGACTGCTATCTCTTGGATTTTTAAATTTTGCCAAATAATGTGTATTCAAACTTCTAGTTCTTTGCTCTTTCCCTCCATCGAAGATGTTTTGGGTGATGTAGATAATAAAAGCTTCCCTATGATGTGCAGTTTGAATGAACATTTCAGTTACATCCTTTGAAGATTTGCTTTCACGTAATAGATTATCTAATACTAGTAAGTCACCTGCTTTGATATCCTCAGTTGATGGCAACCCTTGCTTCACCTCATAACCTTTCTGGCGAAGTGCAGAATGTAGTTGTGGTTGAAATATTCCAAAAATACCATATGACTCTCTTAATTTCCTTGTTAAACATTTCATTTCTATATTGTAGCAATTGAGTTACAAATGTAGTTTTACCGGACTGACTTGGTCCAGCGACACACATTGTGCGATCAGTGAATAGACGAAAATCTGTCATCTTATAATTCCATTAACATTAAACTCATCATCCCGATAATTTTGCTTAGAACAACAAAACAGACACATGCTCCAGATCACGTTTATTTACATTCAGAATAGAAACTTTCAAGTTACATTTACAAATTAAAACATTTGTGTTTCCTCATCACAATTAGGATTATAGAAAGTTTTCAAGTCAGCATCTTGGCGCTTCAACTTCAATTTAGGATTACCATCTTTAGATTTCCGCTCTCGCTTTTTGCTCTCTTCCTTCCCATCACTTGAAGCAGTCTTATCAATGTTAATTAAGCATTTATCAATTGGTAGTGGTTCATAGACTAGTTGAAGAACCTTCATTTGTAAAGATGCGACTTTGCCAGTCGAACCATGTGAGCCAATATAAAGTCCGGTAACGTGCACTAAGTCCATATAGCGACCCCGTTTGAGATCCTCACATTCCATCGCGTTTGTAAAGATATCGAATGCTTGAAAATGATCCGATAGTTTTAAAAACAGTGTATCGAATTCCGGCAATTCCTTGTACCCAAATCCTTCCTCTAATGCCTTTCTCCAATGAGTGGGAGCACTTTCAGGCACACATTTTTTCGCGAAAGAGTCAATAGTTTTAAGAATCACCTGTTGCCATTTTGGAAAAGTCACTCGCATTTGTCTCATATTGCTATACCCTGATGTAGACATGCCATTACTGTGGAAGAATGGAACTTGAAGATAAAAGCCATCATCACCATAATTCAAAGTTTCAAAGTAGAATGTATTTCCAATCCCTTGCACCTTTCGTGTCGGACGAAGCTTCAAGAGATCTTGCTCAAAAGCGTAACCTTCCTCTCTGATTGTATACATTTTCTGAGTCATGTTTCAACAAGTACTAATTCGGAGCTTTCAACCAGCGCAAATGAATTGTTGAAAGTGATAAAAATATCATTAAGTCTTCTTCTATATATACACACACCTATATATATCACTCTCAAAAGTGAAGTGATGACGTGTTACTTTTATGATTCGTTACGTTAATTAAACATTGCAGCAGTTGCTGCAATCCCTCCAGCGGACTATTGATTACACACAATACTGTTTTTCAAAATCATTTAACATACTTATAAAACCCACCCACCACCGGGAATTTAAGTTTTTCGTCTCTATATCACTACTCCTTGGATTTGAAAACTTTTTTCTGCTATTCAAAAGCCTGCATTCAAATAGAGCATGTAAATAAACACATTAGTGTATTGCAAAAAGTATCTGCAAATGAAAAATCACGAATGAATTGAATCATTGAATTTTGAATCACTTTAATTTTGATCTAATTATCATGCGCAACTTACATTTTTTTTTTAACGACTTTTTTAACCTGTTTTGAATCGTTTGAAGGCGCGTGACGAGAAGATGCCTTCCGTTTTACAGACATTTTTATTCTAATATGGAAATAGATAATACAATTACAATTTTTGCTTAGTACTTACATTATACACAAAAGTTTACAAGCATTCACACATCACGCAGAGTTTGTTGCTGGTACTTATAAAATTACACAAAACACTTAACAAGTTGTAGAGGGAAACTGATACACACTCACATCGGCTAGAGTCTGATTTGTAGCAGTTATGAGCTGCTCAATGTCTTTCATTAGATGCTTTGAAATAGGACAGCACATACAGCAGGGCTTTGAATGGAAAGTCTTTAGTATATTGGCATAGTATGCCCGCAAACTGATCACCTCAGAATGTCCTTGAGCAGCCACATTGATGCTTACTGATGGCAGTCCACTGAACAAGTCCAATTTACATTTCTCACCCTTCTTGTCAAAGTAGCTGGAGGTGATAATGTCATGGAGACATGTGTTGTGTTTCCGTTGGATACTGCTGCAGCAGCAGCGAGAGTATTCCGGTACAATCACAGTTTGAGCTAGTGAGCGAAATACTTCATTGAGCCAAAATCTTGCAACTCGTGTAAGAGCGTTGTTCACGACTCTCATTAACATTCTCTGCACCACAACGTCCTCTCCGCAGCGGAAATACTTCACTATTTCCTCCATCAGATCCACCAAATCCGCTTTATAACCAGTTATATTTACGGCAGAATAGAATATATTGCCGGTGAAGAGTTGACTTCGGTAAATTATTGAAATGGGAATGTTGGTAGTGAACGAGATGCTGATTGACATTGTATTATCCTCAAATTATGCTTGAAATAGAACGGCACAATGTCCTCCTTATATAGAAAAGCCACACGAAGACACAATAGTCACCAATCACAGACGTGCATGATGACTCATCATGCACGCACGATATACAGTGACTGTTGAAAATATTTCTTGATCACAAAAAGGGGACAAGATGAAGTTTCAAAGGGTACATAACATGTAGAACACATAACGCTATGAGAACATGGTAAAAAGAGAAGGGATCGTTCCTGTTTAAAACATTTAACGCAGTTCTGTTCACATAATAATTTAAATGTCTCTTCTTCTAATTTCCTTCTGAAGTCACTTTTATTGGGAGAACTTTTTATTAAAACACTGTCAAATGTCTCCTTCTTTCCATATCGTTCCAATTTCATCCTCCTAATTTCACTATCATTGCAGTGTAGCATGGAGAAATCCTCTATCCACCTACGATCCAAATTGTGATTCATAGCATACTCATCTAGATCCATTAGTCGATCAACTAAATCACCAGCGTTGATATTTTCACTGAGATTTGTTACAGTTTCTATGGCTTTGAACGAATATCCAAGGTCTCTTGCGACAACCCACGACGTTGGGATACTAGTCATCATTATGTATGTCATCAAACAACTATCTCATATTTATAGCATAGTTTGTCTACGCAAAAAGGAAAATCAATGTGACTGTCATCTTGATTACAATGGTTGCAATAGTCACAATAGTCGCAATTGAGCAAACTCATTCAAAATCAAACAGAGGACGTCTATCGGTACGTACCCAAGTACTCAGAACCAAGTCACACAAGTTCGATCATAGACGTTCCGAAACACAGTGTACTCAACCGAGTGTACCAAACACATTTACCTATCCGGTAAAACAGAAGTCATGCATGTTCCTATTAATAACACTGAATTATACATGTACCTATCCATGTTCCTATTGATAACACTGAATTTTACATGTACCCATCCATGTACCTATCCCTATCATAGTAGGGCACAGTTTTCACTACTCTTGTTCTCACTGACGTGGCATAGCGTTGAGTGTGTAAACTTGTAGAACATTTACAGCCTCAGAATCAGACAACTGCTCGTCATTTGTCTGTAGACAGCAATCACATGAAGTTCATCATCACAGCTGTACCTTGTATTCTAACTGAGTATCCAAGGGACCAATCCTTCGTGTTGTAGTGTCACCCAGTGACAGATCAAGTCTATTCTAAACCCAATGTGACTACCTTTGAAGAAATTTGATGATTTTGGAAAACTTGAAAAATGTAGGGGGGAAGAATAGAAGTACCTTCACATACAACATTTTTTCCACTCTTCACAATGCAATATTACATGATCGACAACATTCTGTATTCAATAAACAACTGATGAGGTGCTTTGATTAATGCTCGATAACTGAATTCGAACTTGTCATTTGCTCAAGCAAGGATTTTCAGGTGGGACCAATTTTGATGTCTGAACGGAATCAGTTGATTAAAGAAAAAAAGATAAGTTTTGTTTCGATTTACACCATCTGTGATAAATAGAACATGGGGGTTCCCACTAACATTTAGATACGAAAATGTGACAGAATTAGTCACAATCTATCGATAGATAAGAGATGTCAAGTGATTCCGTCACAATGCGGTACTTCAATGTTAGTGGGAAACCCCAGGATCTATTCATAGCATATGGTGTAAAGCGATACAAAACTTTTGTTTTTTCTTTAATCAACTTGAGTCAAGGACTATGTGGAGATCTACTTGGTGCCGCTTGGCAGCTGAGGAGTGCTCAACAGGCTGCAATGCCAGGTGTCCGTAAAGTCAAGCAACTAAGTAAAATACTAACATGTGATATTGCTTGCGAGACTTGACGGACACTCGGTAGTACGGAAAATGTTAGTAATAAGATGAATTAAAATCATAGTCACGATTTGTGAATGTGCCATAAATGTTTCTGTATATCTATTTGTTGAGTCATTAGATGAAGAAAACCTTTTAATATGTTTATCAACACAATGGACGTAAGTGTATCAAACCGATCAACATGTAGCAACATCTAATCATGGCTGAAATCATAACCTACAGTGTTAAATAGGCACAATCAGTCCAAAAACATGATGAATAGAGCAAAACGATGATGTTGATGACTGCACACGGGAGGCACTTTTTTAATTTTCGGTTGTCAGTAGACCAATTCTTCACTGATAGCCCCAGTCGATGAGCTTGAATCTCTTAATAGCAGATTTGAGTCGATCCGTGCACTCCGATTGGAAGGTTAGAAGTTTCCACGTCTCAGGTTCGAAGCCGGAAATGTCATTGAGGCCATGAGGAGCTGCTGTGCGGAACCTGCGAATCCACTTGCACTCCTTGGCGAGTCGAGTGGACTGAGAGAATGCTTTTTCAATGGACAGAAAAGCAAATGTGATCCGACAGCCGTTGCCACGAAAATGAGCAGACAAACGAGCAGCCTCATTGGGTTCGATATCTGACCTACATACGTGTATAAGAGAGCAACTCCGTCACCGTATTGCGTAGATGCAACGCATCGATGGACATGTCATGTGAAATAATATGGGTGAAAAGGATCCGAAGAGAGCGCACGAAATACTCTATTCTCCAATACGATTGAGCAGATGATGCCTCTTGAGCTTCCACACCTCCAGAAGACCGGAGTTTAGGTTGGTTGAAGAAGTCAACATAAAGAGATCACTTAATGCCGAGAGGATGGCTGATCGAGAAATTCCGTTACAGCGCCATAGCGGGAAGACAGTCTCACAAACGGAGGAAAAATCGACTGAAGAGTAAGATCGGGTAACAAAACGAAGGACCTGAGAGTAGATGACCGAGCCGTGAACATGTGCGTTGTGGTGTGAATCACGAGGAAGAAGATGCTAACAATCTGTGTCCTTGAAACCAACACAGTAGCCGAAGTCGTTGTTAGAAGCTTTGTAAATCTCGAGGTCGAGAAATCTCAAGAGATGTGACTGATGCTGTAGATCAACCTGGATCTGAGAGTCCGGCAGATTCACATATCGGCAAAAGAATATCCAACGCAAAATAACAATGATCCCAAATGAAGAAAATGTAGTCTTGGAATCTTTACCATGAACGAAGTCGTTGATTTCTGCCTTGTAAGGTAGAAGTTTCCCACTCCTCCAAATAGATGTTTGCAAAGCTACCAACGAAGGCTTTCACTATTACAACTTCAGACGTCTGAAGAAACCATCCTCTATTGAAGACAAATTCATTATTCAAGAGACAGAGTCGAAGAATTTCAGTCAACTCCAAATCAGGACGACTTGAGTTAGGAAATGGTTAGGATACCTCAAATGCGCTCGTTAAACTCTGGCGATGTCCTCCTCTATCGGAATGTTGGTAGCCTAAACAAAGATCTGATATCCATGGAACACGAAAGTGAATCAGCAGAGATTGTATGATGAGTTCGCAGGATGGCAATTAAATGTTCAGAGTCGCAGATTTAACTTTCCATTCGATGAACAGTAGTTGCAAGGTAATAATCCAAATATCTTGCCACATTACAAGCGTCTGTCTTCACGCTAGCTACGATTGGACGTCCAGGAGTCATCACTAGAGTAGGTCACTCTGCTTAATGAAGTTTCGGAAGAATGTCGAATCGACGAGAACGAGCGTTAAAAGATGGCAGTAAAAATAACATCTCCTTTCGATTTACAAAATTCCTTGAGTGTGTAGAATGAAAGATAGCGGTCAACTGAACTGAAGAATTAACTGACGTCGGCGAGTCAAGGACAACATAACAGTCCGAATCAGCCAGATGACGCTCACATTCCTGGATTAAGTGTTAAGTGAAGAGCCCATGATGACCCAACGCCCACTCTCATCGGTGAGTGAAAGATCAGAACCTAGTTCACTCAAAATATTCCTCTCAGCAATCGGTCCATACAGTAGACAACAGCAGCTGCATTCTCGACATACCGATCTACTTATAGCTTCCGCACCAAGTCAATTAAAAAGGAAAAAGCCGATCTGTGATTGCAGGAGTCAGACGTAGGAATGAAAGCAGATGGTCGACTGAGGAGCTTGAAAATAGCAGGAGAAGTGGCACGAGTATCATCGCTCGAGTAGCAATAAATTACAACTGAACTTGCAACATGTGCTTGGTAAGCCGGTAAACGAAGTAACAATAGCATAATAGATGAAGCGAGGATTTATGAAAGATCCCCGCGTGCCGCTCAACATACCCTTCGAACTTAAAACCAGGATACCTGATAGAATACTTGATTGGCACAAGATATTTCGCCCTAAAGGCTTCAATGGTGGTGTGCAATTAAAAGTATCTCAAAGGTTAAGAACGCGACAAGACTTCCACTAGATAATCGATTCTTTACAGCGGACAATGAAATCTGATCCAGCTCGATCACACTGATCGATACAGAAATGCTTCGAGTGTAAAATAACAGGAGGGAAAAAACCACGATTCATAAATCAAAAATTACAATGGATAATACCAGGATCAATAGGTGAGTCACTCACCTTTTGATCCTGGTATTATCCATTGTACTTCTTGATATATGTGAGTATCTGGTGTAGGTTTGCATGTATACATGATGATAAAACTGAAAATTATGACGTTAAATATAGGCAATAAGCAAAAATCGAGAATACATTAGCGGTGAGCAAACCCATAGAGCACACGTACTTTATCATCTCAAAATACTGCGAAGGCTTTTATCGGTCTTTTGTGACAAGAGTAACATGTATATTCAGGTTGCCGTTGGTGGAGCTTTGAATAGTCAACTGACCTGTTCAAAGATAACCTGCATTCTCGAAAATATAGTCTAAAATATTAAGATCAACAGTAGAAGATATATGATGGCGCAAATTCTCAATCACTGTCACATCATTTGTATACAACACGAACATTCAATGTTGTGAAAAAGAGGATTGATATATCCCATAAAAGTGGCAAATAGCCCTGGACCCTAAACTGATCCTTGGGGAACTCCAGTGCACACTGAAACTGAAAGACCATAGCTATTCATGATTTTCACGCACATTTCACGACCGCTCAAATAAGAAGCCATGTCAAAAATCCATGTTACAAGCAGAAAGCATTGAAAAATATATATAAATCACCGATGTTGAATCTATCCCAGGCCAAATCGAGCTAGTAAACGTCGACAGACGCGCTTGATCTATGGTCCAAGAAACGCGTTATAACACCACAATTCAACGAGGGTAGTAGTAGTAGTAGATCAATGCGGTCTACAGATTCTACATATGTTGACGAGGTCCATAGCATGAAATAATGTCAAATTTAATTTAGCTTGCAGGAGATCGACGTTCAGAGAGAGAGAGAGAGATACGTCGAAACTCGTTTATTTCAGGAGATGCACACTTAAAAATCGGGCAAACAAAAGCCCTTTTGAACAGACTATGCTATGTCTTCGTTAGAATTGACCTGTTGAAGATTTTAGCAGGAGGTCTGCAGAGAAATTTTATAGGGCACCAATGCACAACAGTTAAGGAGGAATAAGATCGGTTCCTTGTGACTTTCTTGTTTCATTTTCATGACAATATTCTTGCCAATTCCTTGAGCGGAAAGCCGCCCATCTTCGGATTATTAACGATTTCAAGATTGGAGTAATTCACTGCTTATTTTACAATTTAAACTTTCACGCGGTAGAGTAGAGATACGCACAGACAGAAGTTCGTAGGATTTGACCATATCGTCGACAGATCTCTAACAGTTGATGATGTTGATGTTGACGTATATATCGTATGTTTGAAAACATACTCAGTGTCTTATGAAATGGAAAGATAAGAATAACTCATTAGAAATACTCATTTTTCTGAAGTGAATAGCATGACTATCACTTAAAAAATAAAATTGCAAAATCGCCGGTAGAAAGTTTAACATACACACCGCAATAGCGCACTGGTCAGGAGAATTTACCTTTGAATATGAAGAACAATCATGAAGAAAACGAGAGCTAGCTTAATGAATCCATGGTCAAAAAATTGTATTTCAATTTATTCCTTCATGTTGTTTCAAACCTCTTTGTGGTTCACGTTCTTTTGTATTCGAACAAGTGTCAACTTTCGAGTGTATCACACTGCGAAAATGTCTGATTATACCGCTCGTGATTAAGACGCTTCAAAATTTGGAGGGGCAATATTTGTACGCCCACGAGTCCATGAGACCCAGATTTTCACTTACATGGCCCCGTTTGAAGGCCGTACCTGTTGTTATTAAGTCTCCATATTTGTGTATATTTACCTAAATATAATATAAAGATACATCCATGCATCTTATATCTGCATGCATCTGATCATATGTTGTTTCTCATTACTTGCATAGTGCATAGTTAGCACTGCTTGTTCGATATAAATTGTCTTGGCTATTTGTCATGTTTTGAATGAACTTGAAAAGAACCAATATTGAGATTATTAATCATCATTCATCACTAGATCATCAAATCATCCATAATCATTAATCTAGTCAGTTCTTCATTAAGATGCTATTGGTACTACGTAAACCAATACTACTTGTTTCATAACCCATTTTTATATTCAGCCTATATGTCTTATGACAGACTTTTGTACATAGACGTCGATGTGAATTTTAAATTTTATACTAGACCGATCAATTTCCATCATTTTTAACTGAAGATATCTAACAGATGTTAGCAGAAAAAAATTGCAAAAAATAACGAAAAAGGAAATGAAATCAGCATCTTTAGATATTGGCTCTTTTCAATTACATTCAAAACATTCTTCTTTATGTTGTTCATAGGTCTGCTGTGCAGGGGGCTTGGTTTCCTTTGATGAATAAAGAAGTTTGCAATCATCAAAAATTGCCTCTTAGCAGTGATAACAGAGTGTGATGTCTATAAAAGCGTCGCCCCTGCATTTACTAGTGGCGAAAAATCAATCGACAGTTGGTACAATTCCATTACCAATTGTGGAATTCCATTACCAATTTACTGAGAGAGGTGTTGCCGAGGGGTATTGCTGTCCTTTATCTCTTCCTGAAAATGAAACGACTCGACAGCAAGTGATGGAGGAAATGGACAAGGATATTTTGAAGGACGAGGATAGTTTGACAGCATTATTGGATTTCATGAACCTCAAGCTTAGATACGACGATGTTGAAGAATGTCTTGATAGGTAAGAAGACTTTAAACAGTGTAAGCGTGGTAGCGAGCAGATAGTGGATGACATTATAACATTTTGAAAAAAAATACAACGGAATCTTTAAAACGAAAATAAAACTGCGACAAGAATTTTTTTGAACTTATTGCTAATGCAGTGAAGCCATTGGAACAGTCACGGTTCATCAGACACATCGAAAGCAAAAGCAGCAAAACTTGGGGTACCATATCATGCATTCAGTACTTGTAGGTGACAACCAATTAACAATAGGAAATAAAATCAAACGATAGATCAAATTGCCACAGACAAGATGTGCGCCGGAAAGGATGATTGCAATGTTGCCTTTCATAGTACAGAGGTGGACGAGGACCTCGTCATTGGCGTGGTCGTGGTCAGTAAGGCAGGCGGTTTGGAAACAGAGCCTTCTCGTGGTGGTGATGTCGACCCACCCCCTCTCTGCTATTGGGAGTGGGTCTAAGGGGCCGTCAGGTGTTTGGCGGGTCAATCGCTCCGCACACCTGATGGGGGTAACCTAACCAACAGGTCTCATGGTGTGAGAGACGCTTGAATGTGAGTGCAGGAGAAGAGGAAGAGGTGCTTTGTGGTGTGTGATTGCGATTTGCATGGGGGGGCAAAGAGGTGAAGAGTGGACAAAAAGGTTTATTGGTGTAGATACTCTTTTAAAAAGTTTGATTTGTGGGTGCGGAGTTGTGCCAATGTTCTACGTATGCGTCTGTCGAGTGTTTGTTCTGATTTGTGAACTGTGGGGGGATTGAGTTAATGATTTTATTGTTTTGCCTGTGCGCTAGGCACGTGCCGACGTGTTGAGTATGTGTTTGCTTGGGTAGTTGTTTCGTTGCTTCGTTGGATCAGTGTGGAAGGAGATGAGGCGCACTTCCTTGCGTTGAAAATTGTGGAGTTTTGTTGTCTCGGAGGTGGTGGTTGTTGCGTACCACCATGTTTTGGTTTGTTTAGAAACTGTTTTTGCGTATAGTGTGAGGTGTTCAACAATGGGGAGGCCGTGTGTTTCATCGCGTAAGTGCGGAGTCTTTGTGTCGCGTGTGCATCCTGCGGTGATCTTGAGCGCCTTGTTCTGTATTAATTGTAGTTTGTCGATGTTTGTTTGTGAGATGATTGGTGACCAGACTGTGGATGTGTATTCCAAGAGGGGACGTGCGATGGCCTTGTACGTGGCCACAATTGTCTCTTGCTGTTGTCCCCAATTGGTGGAAGTGAGACATGTGAGAATGTTCAGGGTGTGTCTTGATTTTTCGCAAAAATTGTTGACGCATGTTGTATGCGTGTTGAGTATCTAGGTTGATGCCCAGGATTCGGTTACTGTTGAGAGCTGAGTGGAGTGTTATCAATAGTGAATGATAGGTTTGTGCTGTGTTCGTGGAGATCCGGTGTAGAGAGCGAGAGTTGTGTTTTGTTGGGGTTGATGCGGAGATTATTTTGTTGTTTCCATGAGAGAAGGGTGTCGAGGTATGGTTGGAGTTTGTCTAGGATTGTCTTGATGTTTGGGTGAGTGACCGTGATGGTGATGTCGTCCGCGTAGACTGTTGCTTTGAGTGTGGCGAGTGGAAATGGGATGCCTCGCATGCAAAGATTGAAGAGGAAGGGGAGAGAACTCCTCCTTGTGGGACGCCTGGTTTAATGTTTCTGTTGGTAACGCGTGTTCTGTTGCATGTGGTGTAGGATTGCCTGATTCAATGTAGCGAATGAAGAGAGAAAGAATATTGGTCTGTTGAAGTTTGTGGATGAGCATGTATGTGAACTATGACGAAAGCTTTTGTATGTTCAGCGATGTGGTGATTGTGCGCAAGGTTGGCTTTTTGCTGCTGAAGCCAGCAGTGATGGTGTTGTTGATTTGATGTAGTGCGGTCGCTGAGGAGTGTCCTTCTTTGAATCCGCGTTGTGATGATTGTGAGAAATATCTTTTCCATTGTTTTGCAAGAGGTCAAGTCTGTAATAGGTGTGAAGATAGATGTCTTTATTGTGTTTTGGAATTGGTGCGATGCTGGTCATTTTCCAGATGCTGGGTATCTGGCTGGTGTTGAGAGAGTGCATATGTCAGGCATGGCCGAGTGTTTGAGGTGTTTTATGTTGAGATTTTATCTGGTAACAAGCTGTTTGGTATAGGCATGATTTTTATGTTGATGGCAGTGAGACGGAGTATGCGTCTGTCAATTTTTCTGTTTTCTTTTCGTGTTTTGAGGTGTGAGTGTGGTGACGTGCTTTTCAAAGGCGTTCGCGATGTCTCGGTTATGGTGAAGAAGTCTATTAAACAAGTTGATTATGATGTTTTTGGGCGGTTTTCCTCCCTTGTCGTAGTCTGCGTTGAGAGCGTCCAATTCACATTCTACTAGTTCCATCACTCCTGTCAATAATGATGGAACTCGACTTTCGTACAAGTGATGTGGATCTTTTCGCCATTTGGTGGTCGCGTGTCCTCATTCACACAAAAAAGCCAACTAAGTCAACGTCGCAAAGGAAGAATAAACGGAACAAGTAGTTTTACACACAGGTCACATTGCTGCGAAGAATAGAGTCGAGGAAGCCATTATATATGCAGTGCTAGATATAGTGTGCACGTTTGTGGCAAATGATGACTTGAGATTTATATTGACTCACTTCCAGAGCACGAGAGGAAACGTGATTATTCGAGACAGTCATAGAACTTCAAATTCGGTTGAGATGAGCGTTTGAAATCTCTCCACCTTTGACTGTTGCCATACAGAATTGTTGACAAAAATGTGATTATCAGCACTGACGTTGTGAAATCAAACATTCCATTGTTAACAAGCTTATAAGTCTTGAAAGCAACCTAAGTCAAAGTCGATGGAAAATGACTGTACAGGAGCATGTACTACAGACAACGTCCTGAGGGGCTTAAAGAATATTCATAGTCAGTGCGAAGCATACAAACTTCATGCCAAAACTCCTGCAAGACTAATTGCCTCCCTGCCATGGTAAATCGATTTAACGAGGTAATGGCGATAGACCTTAAGATATGGAAGTACAGGAAGTGCATGAAAATGATTGACATTTGTTCACTCGTCTATGTGTATCAGCCCTCGCTCCCTCGGACATAGTCAATGAGATAGTTCTTCATTGGAAAGGTGGCGACGGGGGAGTCATGGAAGAAATTCTCGTCGACAATTTCGAGGGAGTTCAATAATGATCACATTCGTGAAATTGGTAGTCTCCTGAACGCACGCATCCATACTACGGGTGCTGAAACTCCTTGTAGCAATAGATTATGTGAGAGAAACCATGCAATTTAAGGCCGAATGCTGCAGATCCTTATCGACTTTTTTTTTCTTTCATCTAGCGCTGAAGTTCTCCTCGCACGGTAAACGTTGCGAAGAATTCCTTACGATTGTTAAGCGGGATCAGCAGCTCCAACTTGCAGTTGGCAAGAATCTGAAACTTCCAAACATCTACACCGATGAAATGCCTGCTCCGCAAGGAACAGGTATTTCAGAAATTTTCCAGAAGTATTTAAATGCTATGCATTCGGCTCGTCGGGCATACACGCTATGTGAATCAGGCGAAATTATTCGAAGAGTTCTTAGGCATCGCATTCGCACTATAGAAGCGCGATTGTATCACGGTGATAATGCATGCCGGGATAACAAGGAGAATTGTAATAATTGACAGGGACGAAAAAAGTAATTTTCCAAGATGACAGTGTCGCTTTTGCTCGGCATGTCAGCGTGTACTTTCTTGCTTCTTCTAATCGTATCTCTCATGGGGATTTTGAAATGAAAGAAAATACGATCAAAGTCGAGACAATGGGCATGTCGGCTACCAATAATTCATCAGAAAATGCTACAGAAAACAAGTTAGTGAGTCAATGCAATTGTCGATGGCAGATTGCACCCTTGTTCGCGAAGATGTTGCGTCTCAGCAGACTGGTTCTGCTTCAAATAACATCGTTGGAACCAATAACACTTCGTTGGAACCAATTACCGATCCAAAAGCTGTATGACCAGCAAAAACTTTAACTTCTGTGTCATGGAATATGTCTGCAGGCTTCTGTTTGCATTCTTCTTTAACATCTACGTGGCATTCAGCGTCATTGATAAAGTAGGCCTAGCCAAATCTGTTCCCCAAATCTATATGCTATTCCAATGTTTCAAGCTATTCAGCTTTCCCACTGCTGACGCATCATCCGCATACAGTTTCTGCAGGATGACAGTATTCATTTCCATGTTTGTGAATCTCAGGAAGAGCAGCGATCCCATACATAGCCATGGTCAAGGGATCTCCCTGAGTGGTACCCTCTTTCGACCATATCGTCTTTGATCCAAGAAACAACCGAGTCGCCGACTTGCAGGAATTTTTAATGGCTGTTGATAATGATGGACATATTTTCTATATTTTGTAGTGCAAGTTGCCGGTTCAGTGAGTTAAATGAATTAGATGCATCGATTAACAACATTGCTTACGTATCACTGTCTTGAAATCCTTCTCTGAGAGTGAATTTAATGTTCGATTCCAGTAGTCTGTTCACAGCATAATTGTAGATTATCTGCTGATGCACACAAGTCTTGTTTAATACACTGCAAAATAACTTTCCCTATGATACGTCGGCAACTTCATCAACACAAATAGGGCGCATACCTGGGTTCTTGTCAAGGCGAATTAATTGACATGCATCAAAAGCTAGCTTTTCATAATCTGTCTCACTTCTGCATAAGCATCTCGCTACTGCTGAAAATGCTCCACGTAGATCAGAGGAGCAAGCACCAAATCCACATAGCAGCCTCATCCACTCTTCAGCATCTAGTCCAGATGAACCTGCTGCTCATGAAGGCTGTCTGAGTCAATGGAGTCAAAAATTGCAGGATGAGAATTGTTAACTTAATGGCCATGTTTTGCCAAGTTCAGGATGCATAGCTACAGGTTCTGAATGGTTTTCGATCAAAATATATTCTATAGTTCTTCCGTCCACCATTAATCAAATCATGAACACAATTTTGTGCACCGGTATTCTCCTCCAAAAGTCGAACGGTTGTTCCTACTTGTCAACGAAGTACTTTCAACGAAGTACTTTTCGCAATCTTTTCGTTGCGATCTGTTGATGAAGATCTTGTTGAAGATCTGTTGCGAATACTTTCTCGATGTTGTAAAGCATTCGCATCATTGAACAAATCTCCAGTGCGTCACAGTTATATTCTGCGCAAGAGAGTGATGCTCAGAGATTCTGATGTTGTAGATGGGCATGCAGATTGTAGAAGCAGATGAGGAATCATAAATGCAGATTTTATGACGAATGTGCAGATTCTTCAGCGAACCACAAAAAGATCACTCAGTAGCTCAACATACTGTTTACCTGCATTTCTCGGGGTAGCATTATAAATAAACTGGGTTTCCAATGTACCATTTCAGCAAAAGCATGGTCAATTTTCTAATTTTCTTAGAAAGATTGGCTTCTTCATTGATACGATCGGTTTGTTTAACCTTTGACCCAGTTGATAGCATTGATTGGTGTATTGGTGGATCTGCGGAGGGTGCCTTTACTTGACAAGTGTGATCTTGAAAATAATCACCAATTATGGAATTTCCAAGAATCACTTCTGATTCTATATCATCAGTCTTTCACTGTTTCGCAGTGTGGTTGGTCACTGCAATTGGGTTGCTCAGGGATCACGTCCCAATTTGTCCTTCGAAGAGGTTGATCCACCGGCACGTTTTGCCACTGTGTTACATTTTATAAAAGGACAAAAACCAATGAATAACTTGAACTCTTTACAGTCTTTTATCTCAAAAAATCAGCCTACGTCTACGAAGGCAAGTTAGAACTAACCAATCAAAGAAATCCTACACTGACGATCTAAACATCACATTGCCATTCTATTTGAGCAATCAATCCATCTATCTTCAACATTGTCATGCTAAACAGTAAAATGTATCATGCATTTGATGTGTTGTATACTAATATACAGTACAACCTGGATATTGAGCGAAAATCTATAAATTGCGAAAATTTAAATTTTTAAGATACGGTCAGCTGATGGGTTTTCAGCGAACAAACAATAAACAGCTATCATTATTGTAGACATAGAAATCATTATTGTAGACATTTATTTATTATTTTCATTATTATTTTATTATTAGAATAGAATCATTATTGTAGACATTTATATAGTATAGTATCTGATGTCTATGATTGTAGAGTTGGTAACATAGAAACCCGTATTTTCTCCTCTATTTAGCTAGTGATAAATTGACAGGTGATCTGTTGATGGCCATTTCAACCTATTATTTAGGCATATTTCTGGACCAATGTTGCTAGATTTAAAGTAGAATCAAATTACTGAAGCATGCATTAAATGTGCATGCTTGCTTTAAATGTCCATGTCCGTTCTTGTCAATTATTGTCATGGAGAGTCTCATTTCGATGGTAAATAATACTCCCTACTCTATGAGGTGCATCCCCATAAGATGAGCTCACATTCTGATTATTTTGTAAATACACGGGTACTGGTATTGACAAAAGTTGCTTGTTGATGGTTACTCCAGCTGATAAGTCGGACACCGATATATGTCAAAGTTGCTTGCTTGATCTAAAGAGCAATCAAGTTACAGAAGCACTTCAAGGGATGTAAAAATGTCGATACATTGCAATTGCAACATATATATATAGTTTGTATTTGAAACACGACGATGACCTTTGATGATGACAAGCAATGACAAGCATGCAGACATTGGAGGCCGACATCTCAGTGTTTGGATCGTCATTACAGCGCAAATGTTGACATTGCTTTCAACATCCAACATGTCGTCAGATGGCTTGATTTTTTTCGGTTGCAATCATAGAGTTTCTATGTATTTCAACGTTTTCAACGAGATAGAACAAAAGACAAATCCAAAGATATTTAACCCTCGGGGGGTTTTCTGGGTCCACTGTGGACCCATTTTTCCAGATCACTTGCTGTTATTTATTAAGTTTTCATTATTTATTATTGATATCACTGGACTTTATCTGTATCGATATGTCAATTATAACTGCCAAGTGAAAATGTATTAGCTGTTGTTTAAATAATTGCAATACATCGCAAACCTTTTACCCTGTGGGAACGCATCTTGCTAATATCAACAGATTATCTGGCGAGGTAGCGATTTTGTGGATAATTTTTAAAGGTTCATTTTCGTGTAAAAACTATCTCCGCATGTGAAAATGGTCATCATTTATCCAAAAACATGTGTAAAATTAAAAAACGACAGGTGGCGAAAAAGTTGCTATAATTAGTTGGTAGATATTTGTTTACTAATGCGAGCTGATTTTTCGCCAACCGGCGAAATCGTGGATATTGTAGCAACTAATTAGTGGTAAGTAGTAATGTTCGTATATTACCTTCACATGAAAATGTATTGTATTCTCAGTCTGATCTGATAAAAAGGGATCTTTTTTAATTCACGAAGTCTTAAACTAAAAGAAGTATTTATCTTCCATAAATGTCGCAGTAAATACTATGATATTATTCAAATATTTGTCATTGTTGTAAATTATTGAATGTCAAGAGATGTTGCGAAAATTGATATATGCGGATTCTCTATATTCTTATCATTATCAAAGAATGATAGTCTGCACTTATTTCTTAGATAGATTAGCCATATGTGGGGGATAGTGAGGAGGTGAGGGAGAGAATGGAGCCTCGACTGTAGAGGCGGATTACTAAAAAAAATAAGAAAGTCAAAAAGTAAAAGGTGACATTTAGAGCGCGAAATGTCGCCGGCGAACTTCGCCAGCGAATATCCCGCAAATATGACTGAACTTTAGCATGATATTCTGCAGCTGACATTCGCCAGCTTTTCGCAAGATTCGTTCCCACAGGGTAGTAAATCTATGGGTCCAGCTGGACCCAGTCACACTGATTCGTTTCATCGGTCGTCATAGCGCAGAAATTCAGTCACTGCTATTCCAAATAACAAAGGCCCGTATTCGTGAAACCAGATAAGGATTTCCCGTATCCTTAGCGACGCTATATCTTAGCCTTATCCTGACCGTCATATTCGTGAAGGCAGCTATCGTCACGCACTCACGATGTGTAGCATTTTTTCTATTTTTAGCCTTAACGCCATGCACTTCACAGGCTGACAACTGGTCAGATTTTGGAGACGTTGAAATCACAGGCGCACTTGCAAACGATTCCATCGATTAGTTTGTCGATCTGCCCAGGCCGATTGGGCCGCCTCAACTCGCCTGATACAATGCGAAACAGTAGATAATGAAGCATCGGAATAGCGGTAGTGCTTATTGGCTGCACACAGACACACGCACACTCCTTTCCCTGCACACAAAGAATTAACGCAGCTGAAACTTCGCTTTGCTTCAAAGCTTTTGCTATCGTCGCTAATGTCGCACGCAGGTGCAACTGTGACGAACTAATGAAATCGATTTTGATGTGACGCGTGAACAATGCTCCCTGCCTGCGCTTGGCTATGAGACCGCGCAGGCAGGCCGTTCTGTCATTACACCGCACTGCTGTTTTATGCTACGATGCGAAGATGGCGGAAACGCTCACAACGGAGCTCAAAAGTTGAAGCTTTGAGATTATTGAGGGGCGCGCAGGAAGACGTTCCCGAAGCTTCTTCATCTGCGAATGACACGGAGGACTCCAGTGACTCATCTGGTTCATCTGATATCGATGAAAGTGACAATATTTCACTTCTGATGACGACGTATCATTAACCAAGCAATCGGCAATCAAGTGAATATTTCATCCGCTGATGGAGAGCAATGGACTTCTCTCCTACCTCAAGAACAGAGACGTGGCAGGGAGCGAAGAGAGAATCTGCTTAGACCAGCACCAGGTCTTACAAGTTCTTACTCTCTGCGGCATATTCGCGCGCCAAATACTATTATAAATAGCTGGGAAATTTTGTTTGATCACGATATGATGGAGACAATACTAAAAGAGACAAATCGGCGAGGGAGATCTATCAAAGGTGCAGCATGGACGGACGCTTCGATGGAAGAAATGTTAGCCTTCATTGGGCCTGTTATATCTACGCGGCGTGTATCGTTCTCACATGGAGAGTACTGAAGAGCTGTGGTCGAAAGAACACGGAAGTCCCATCTTCAAAATAACAATGAGCCATTCAAGATTCAAAGAGTTACGTATCATGCTTCGTTTTGACAATCCTGAAACAAGGGCTGCTCGACAACTGCGAGACAAATTAGCAGCGGTTCGTCTTCTTTTGGATGGTTTCACGAACAACTGTCAAAAATCGTATGTGCCTGGTGCATTTCTTACCGTTGATGAGGAACTATATCCTTTCAGAGGTCGCTGTGCATATAAGCAATATATGCCAAGCAAACCATCAAGGTATGGACTTAAGTTCTGGCTGTTGTGCGATGCCAACAATTATTTTTGTTACAATCTACAAATGTACACAGGCAAAGAAGACAATTCCAGTCATCACGGGACTTGGAGAACGTGTTGTCAAGGATTTGACCCAGCTCTCTAGAAAATTCTGGAAGACACATAACAACTGACAATTTCTTTACTTCTTTGAAGCTCGCACGCTCTCTCGTTCAAAAGGCATGACTTTGTTAGGAACTCTGAGGAAAAACAGACGAGAAGTTCCTCCGCAGATGAAGAATCTACAGGGCCGTGCTGTTTACTCTTCAGATTTCCGATTCAACCTCGAAGATCAAACATGCCTCCTCAGTTACAAATGCAAGAAAAATGATTGTGTCCTTCTTTTGAGCACCTTCCATCAAGAGACAGTTGTTGATCAACAGACTGACCGAAAGGTTCCAGAAATGATAAAAGACTACAATGCGACCAAAGGAGGTGTAGATAAAGCTGACCAAATGGTGGCGACATATACGGTGAAATACATCAGCCGAAGATGGCACACAATCGTGTTTTGCAACCTCTTGGATTTGTGTGGGATAAATGCATATGTGTTGAATTGCGAAATTGATCCTCATTGGGGAAGAGACAAGCCTCACAAAAGAAGACAATTTCTGCGATGCTTAGGAGAGGAGCTGGTCAAGCCATTTTTGGAGTCAAAAGACGTGCCACGGCCAATCATCGAAGCAAAGGTGGATGTTGAGAGAGCAACACGAAAAAAGACAGATGTCAACTCTGCGGGTGGAAGAAAGATCGGAAAACGAGAAAAACCTGTGCTCGGTGTGGGAATCACTGTTATGATGAACATTCGAACTCTGTGACTCGTACTTTCTGTACTAATTGTGCTTGATTGTGAAAATAAATCTTCTGGGTCCACGTGGACCCAGATTTTCACGAAATGGAATAGCGAATTTTAAACCTCTCGAGGGTTAACACTGCTTGTTTATATGGACAAATCAAATTTAGAAGATTAGCCTAACCATCAGGAATGTTCAACCGTCTCAATTGGCAATTTTAGCGGAAGTTTGGTTAAATTGGTTGGTACTGCTTAAAATGGCACCGAAAAATATGATTGGTTAAATAGGTATGTAAAAATACTTAAAAAAGCATTTTGAGCATTTTCCAGTGTCGGACCATGGAATTGTCGGATATATATTTAGTCTTTGTATTTAGTGATCCTGCTGTGATCACCTATCTTCGGAAACATGAAAACATTCGGTATACGATGTGCGAAGTGATGATCGACCCTGGAGAATAGATGGTGAGAGTTGTTATGGCTGCAGCCTTTCAAGCTGTCGAGTTTTTTTTCGACAACGATGGCGACCAGATCCAATTGCAATTAAATAACTGCAGTTTTCTCAATGCTGCTAGACCATTGTGAAAGTCGAACGCATGGTCCAGGAAGACGAAAACTCACCCTCAATATCTGAAGTGGACGACTTTTTTTGAGATGGAAAGTGGCGGAATAAGAAAACATACGGTATGTCACCCAAAGACGTCACCGACAGGCCAATTGGCCTTTAAGACTCTCGATCTGATATATCGTGATCGCAATGTCCCACGAATACGCGGCCGACTTTGAAGAAGCTATGCCAGTGGAGCGCGACGACGTGCTTTTTTCCGTTGCAGGATGGGTGTTGGGAGGATGGGAGAATTTGCCAGAATTGTTGTTTTTGCTGAAAATGAATCTATTCAAGTTTTGAGCGGTCTGATTGTTTTGCTGTTTGAATATTTTTGGCTGAGTATTTGAAGCTGTTTAATATGGTTAAAGTCATGAAACTTAACTATATGGTTGACTGAAAAGTTGTTCCTATGGTTGCTGATACATATCGGGTTCTACTGTACAATTCTTTAACTGTGGCATTGCGCATAGGCATATAGCTTCGAATTACAGCACGTCTTCGATATTTTTGAGAACATGTGAAAAAATTGAGCAATTAGGAAATTAATGGGATTCAGACAAATGTCATCTAGACCTAAGCTTGTTGGGGGGGGGGGGGGAATGCGCTTTAAAAATAGGTTGGTTAAAATGTATTTTGCTCAAAGTGGTGCGAACATAACACTTGATTAAAAACGCTTCAAGTACGTGCAAAATGCTTGGTTAGAAACAAAGGTACGTGAAACTGGTTGAACATCACTAGACCTAACTTGCGGGATTTTTTGATAACTCGCTGATGCCAGTAGCCACATGATCTAGGCGAATTATCCGTCTGCTGCGCTCTGAGCTAATAGGCGATCTGAGCCTATGACTATTTAAACCCACACTTCAGTAAAATCAGATACAGCACACATGAATGTCGATCACAGAGTTAATAGTCGCTCCAACTGCTACAATTTCATGTATATCTGACTATTTCTCAATCATATTCTTAATTACATGATTCCTAGAGCCCAAGACACGGGCATTCGCACCACATACACAAAAGCAGAATTCGTGTTTTTCACGTAGCATTTTTATTCATTTCAAGATACGAATCCAATGCATGTTGACAGAAAAGTCAACAGTTCAATTAATGTACAGTGTACACAACTACAAGTTCAGTAGTCCCTGGTTTTCCAGACATTCATCGACGATAAGTTGTAATCGTCGAATTCATCAAAAGAGTGAATACATTTGATTAAATAAAAATTGATATCTAATTCAAAACAAATAAGTCCCGTGATCAAGTGAGCTGATATTGAAAAAATATCAGCCAATATTTCATAATTTTCAGATTGTTTTGCAGCATATAAAAATTGTCAGCAATTGACAAATCAAGAGATTACAATGTAAACTCAAACACGATAGCTTAATTGAGCGATGTTGCACTAAAATGCACTCTATGAAACAAAGCCTATAATTCTACAATGGTAAGCGTTTATCTCCAACGATCGAATGGCGTTTTTAAGATGTATTGTACAAATGATTAAGATGCGATCGAACTATAAAAATTTTTCATTACATAAAATCGATAATTATAAAATGAAGAGACCACATTTTTGTGATCAAAATAAATGAAATAGCATTACTTCGCTCAATATTTACAACTGTGAGCATTATCATTGAATCTAATTATGTGCATCGTTCAATTAGCTTCGATTATAATTAAGCTGACAAGACAAGGCAGAAGCAATGCGCGTCAAGTTATTTTTACACAAAAAGGGAATTGCTGCAAAAATCACCTGGTTTCAGTAAAACGAGACTCATCAAAACAATGATTAGAACACGCTCTAGCTGCTAGCTCAAGATTGAAGAAAGAATTGACAGCATTTACATGATATTATCTTCATAATAAAATATCTATCGGAAACAGTTTCACAACGCAAAAAAGGCACATGATGCGTTAGTGATAGGTAAAATAATCGTGGTCAATCTATTAGTTTAATTTCGGAAGAATCCAAAAACGGGTTTAGGAATCAGGGCCTCAATTCGCTGTTCACATTAACAATGCCAAAAAATGGAGAGGACGGGAGTCTGATTCCTTCATCATGGACTATCAATGTCAGAAAGAGAAAAATAACACATTAAGACCTTCACGAGGAAGATATAGATGCCGCAAGCGGTGATATGTCAGTTGAACTGCTTTGACCATTATCCTCACTACATATCGTCGAACTAGTAGATAATAAGTCATCGTGAGTGACACTGGTCATGGACGGACTCTCAGGAGTGTCTTGGAGACGAGATAACTCAGGAGACCGTGGTCTCAAAGGAGTAGTGCTGCTCTCGGAGAATCCGGATTCACCGTTGCTAGGATTGCTCAAAGATCGTTCAAAACCGATAGGAGGTCGATCAGACGACGTAGCAGGAGTTTCTTCAGATTTCTCACTCTCTTCATGAGCAGCCACGGGAGAGAGAGACACGGTAGGCGTAGCTTCCAACTCCTCAATAAGATTAGACAAACGCTGAATGCAGTCGGGCAATTCCGCCACACCACTTGGTGGTTGCATGTTTAACACATCAAACTTATTGAAAACATCTGGCTTGTGATTCAAGACACGCGCGGACCTTTGTAATTTATAGCCTGCAGGACGTCGTCGCATTATCTGTTCACTAGGCAAACGATTATGAGGACCAATCAGTACGGAAACGGCAGCCGAGCTGGCTGATGGGCTCATCAGAGTCGAAGTGTCACTTAGGGAGGACACTTTAGAGGAATCACTCGATGCAGCAGCACCTTCGAGGGGAGTTGAAGGAGGTGAGGAGGACTGGGTCGATAGCTGAAGGGACAATCGTGATGGCGGCTGTGGTCTGGAGAATTCAGGGCGATCCAAGGATCCAGACGCCCATTCTGGCAATAATGTTCGAAGATAGATGATCAGATTTTTACAGAGTGCCTTCCTTTTCTCTATCTCACGAGCCGTGCTTGACAACTCAGTATCACCAGCGTCCTTGAAGTCCTCTGCATCTATCATGCTTTCCTTCTTCCGTGAGGAAGCTGGACAAACATCTGCAGTAGCGCCATCTGCCACTGCCTCGCTAGGAACAACTCTACCGTCAGTATCTAGCTCTGCTGGTTGACATTCATCACCTGAGCTTGATTGGGTTGGAGCTTGAACTCGTGCTTGTAGTTCTTCAATTGCTGAAAAGGAAAAAAAGTTTGATAACATGGAACAGAAAAATGACAATTGCATCGTATACAGATTCAATAAATTCCGATAAATTAACCCAATGATATAGTTGATAGCCTTATACGGGAGGGTGTTCATGATGAGGATGAGAAAGCAAAAATGCGGCACTCCCTTTAGTAACGGCTTTAATAAAAATTAGTTGCTAAAAATATTTACACGGCAAACGTTTCGCGACGCAGTCGCTGCCTCAGTGCACTAAAAAGAAGGTGAGTGATTGCAGACACAGTTGGAAGTGGGTCAACGAAACTTGACCCATGACCCACCTGACCCATAGCATATGTGACACACGACCCACCTGACCCAAAGGGTACCCTGACCCACCACATCTTTGACCCACTTGCTGCAAGGGTGAATGATGTGAGTGCAATTTCCTTTTCTGGTATCATCTTTAGTTTCATTTTCATTCAAGATTCTAGGCTCTCAAAATTGTTGTTAATATTTGCAGGGTTCCCAGCACAATTACTGAAGAATAATAACGGAAAAAACGGAAAAATAAAGGAATGCGTTAAGTTTGCTGCTCAGCGTCATTCATGTATTTTCCACCAGTTGACGGTTTACGCTCATTATTTGAATATATGAAGCCATTCATGGTTGAAAATCTTGTTAATATTTCTTGTCCAATCCCATTGATTCACTTCATCAAATCATATTGTACTTCGTGTATCAAACAAATTGTACACAAAGTATCAAACGAAAGGGTTATGATTTGCAGTTAGCACATGAAATTAGAACACAAGTGAGACGCTACAAATCAACTGTCAACATGAAGGAAGAAAGTACTCTTCAACAGTTCGCGCAGACTTTCATAAAAATGATACTATTTGTCTTTGCATCACCCCTCCTCCGTATTATTGGCCTTCGTCAATCTGAGGCAGTGGAGAAACTGACTGTAATAACAAAGCAGTATAGTGAATAAAGATATAGATATGTATATATATCAGAAGTTGGAATCTACTGAAGAGCCATCTTTGAGAACCTAGGGCGCGTATATGGAGCCTGTGTGCGGCAAGCTATGGGCCGTTGCTTTCATCCGATGAGAAGACTTGAGCGTGAGGAGATGCGAATGCTAAGGTGAATGTGTGGTGTCAGACTATCGGACAGGAAATCGAATGACAGCATCAGAAAAGCAATGGGTCTTGAGAACATCACAGACGTCACGAGAAGGCAAAGACTTCGTCGGTTTGGCCACGTGGTAAGAAGGGATGAGACAGAGTGGATCAGAAAAGAGTTATGTGGATGGAAGTAGATGGTAAGACAGGAGCAGGAAGACAAAAGAAGACCTGGGAACAAGTGGAGATGACCTCAAACGTGTTGGATCCCAGGAAGAGGACGCCCGTGATACACCGAAATGGAAGTCCATACTCAAGCAGCTAACGTCTAACCCAGAATCGTCTGGAAGAAAAGGACGCAAAAAGGGATGAGTGAGTGAAGTCATTGTCATTTTGATTTACACCATCCAATTCCACTTTTAAGTTCATTCTTTCTTTTCAAACTCGTGTGAATCAATTCCTGTCCATGCATGATCTTCTCCTTTTATATATCTACTGTCGACAGCAGTCTCCCGTCAAGAGTTTCCTTCTTCTGTCTGAAGATCAGCAACTTCGATTCCATTTAATATTTCTTTCCTTTCTTTTTCCAAGCTTTGTCGTTCGATAGAAGACGTTTGCTGATCTCGTCGAAATTGACCGCTCGCTTTTTGCATGTGCTCTACCGTTCTTCTCAACTTTGAGCAGCTCACTCGTAATCGGCACTTTGATAGCGCCACCTATACGATTGATTTGAAAAAGATTTTAATTTCGTTTACAAATTAATTCACATTAATGCGACAAAAATGAAGAATAGAATATTTGAGTTGTTGAATACATAATCTAGAGCTAGACTTACATTTCTTATTTCACTTAGCGGCAAGACGAAGTGTGCACCAAGTTACATACTGACACATGGTGGTGCGAAGAAGTAGATGCAGCAGTGGAAGAAAAGAGAATGCGATTCGCCATATGGAAGAGAACTCAAGACGAAAAGTGATTAAAGAAGAATATGCAAAGGCAAAGGAGAATGCCCGCATGATCATTTGGCAATCTCAAGAGAGGAGAAGGAAAGAATTGGCGCAATTATTAACAAGTGAAGAGGGCACGAGATGCTCAGGTGCGACACTGTTACTCGTTTCTGATACTTAGGAGACATGTTGGATTCCGGTGGTGGAACGGAGGCAGCTGTGACTGCGCGAATTGAGTGGCTGGGGGGGGGGGAGCGAAATTCCGAGAGATATCGCCTACCCTGACCAGTTGTTCTGCTCCATACTGGATGAAGGGCAAGATTTACGACTCATGCGTCAGAGCCTGTATGACTTACGGAAGAGAAACATGGGTTCTGACAGCTGTAGAAAAGAGGAGAATGGAGGTAGCAGACAGAAGGATGATCAGATGAATGTGTGGAGTGTCTCTCGAAGATAGAGTGGCCAGCGAAGACCTTCTGGCGTGCCTGAGTCTGCTGTCGGTCGATGGGGACATGAGGGTGCGCAGATTGCGATGATACGGCGGAAAGATAGCAGCGATTGGGTGAAGAAGTATGGAAAATGAAGATCAGCGACCAACAAGAGACCGCCCAAAAAAGACCTGGGAAGAAGCAGTGTCCGCAGACTGTCTGCAATTGGGCCTCAAAGAAGCTGAAACCCTCGATCTGAACACCTGGAGGCATTCCATGAAGAATCATCGTCCAACCCAACGGAGATGGAGTAAAGGACGTTAAACGGATAAAGCAAAAAGTGAGGCTACCTAGGTTCACATTCTTCATGAATTGCAATGAGCAATGAGCATCTACTAAATAGTGCCATCGTGAGTACTTACTATTGAAAAATGTTCGATTATGTTCAGTAACTGAACTTCATAGCTTCAAAAAAATTTCGAAACAATTAATTTCACCATTCATGTGAGCATGTTATGATAATATTATGCAGACAGGCACCAAACTAAGGTTTAGGTTGATCGCCAATCTATTGAACGTCGCTGAATTTCGTAGAATAACGATCGATGATATCCTACCGAAGTTGGAAGTAAATATTTCTATCATGTATGAATCAATTCTTCTTATGCCATGATTCAACCAATGCGGAGTGGACTTTGACTTCTTCGACTGACCAGCGCCACATACCCTGTAGAATATCTTTCAGACTGTCACTTACAAAACACAAATGCAACATGATGCATCTGCATGTGCAATAGTTTTTATTGTGGCAATCCTTCACTTGACCAAACGAACTTTGACCGTTGTGACCCATAAAAGAACTTCCGTAAAATGTTCTCTCAGACAACTGAGTACGCCTGACACTCAAACAGAACCAAGAGCTTAATTATTGTCTTCCGAAAATCCATTTTTGTACATTAAGTACTGACTTGTGCAAAGGTATACAGGTGTGCCGAATATGATTGTAATGCGTGTTTGACATGACCGAAATTGATTTTAGATCTGAAATTCTAAGGATAGCATAATACTTAAAAAATCAGCATGGAAAATAAATTTCATCAAGATATCACCATTTTTGAAGAAGTTACAGAGTTTCAAAAAACATGGCGTCCACACAGGTAGACAGGTGTGCCGATGAGGGTTAAGATGTAGCGAAGGACTTGATACAGTAATACTGCCATAGACCTATTGTTCACTAAATGTGGATGCATCTGTAAAATGCACTTTTGTACTAAATGATAGATTATATGAACATAAAAAACAGAAGTACCACAAATATTTGGTCCATGAAAGTACGAGCGCAATATTTTAACGGTGTGTTCAGAAATGATAAAAAGCTAAAAAGTAGGATTACATTGAATTTTGCACCCTTAAACGGATTTGAAGAATTCAGAAGAAATTTGAGCATTCAAAGCTTGTCCTTCTTTTGCTGAATTGATCTCCATGTTTCTACAAACAGCCCAGATTGTGATAATATGATGCAGGAGCAGCAAAAATAGAAAAGATTTTTCGATTTCATCAGAAACATCCCATACGTATAAACGCATACGTTAATATTCCCTTTGTAGAACCTCCTCAAAATCATATTATATTCACACTTGAAGCGAGAGATTAAGATTATCATCGTACTTAAGCGCATTTCACTTTAATCTACTTATTTGAATGTTACTATGAAAGTTCCAGGAATATGGTAACAAGATTCAGTAGCATTTTGCAATATACATATGACAATGTGACGAAAAAAGGAAATAACGGAAAAATTGGTAAAAAAACGAGAAATAAAGGACAATTTTCGAAAAAGCGGAAAATAACGGAAATGACGGAACTCTGGGTACCATGCATTTCTTATGAAGATTCAAGTGCATCACATCACTTGTCACATGATAAATAGACATGCAGCCTCATCGAAATGATCTTATAATCAAAGTTCATGCACCACAAATGCCTAAGGTTCTAAAAAAATTTAAACGATTCTGCTTCTTGTTTTAATTTTTGACTATCCTTTTTAGTGCTACCTATTTAACTCGTGGAGAGATGATTAGTTAAGCTGAGGTCCCTACAGACTAAATTTCAAATTTATCATTTCTTAATCAAATGAAGTTAAAAAATTAAGATTGCAGTAGGCCTTAATCATTTATTCATGCATTCATTATGTTAGATACTACAAGTGTGAAAATTATCCCAGAAAAATCGTCAAACTAGTATCTTGTTGCTTCTGATGGCAATCGATTCAAATTTCATTTACTTCCGCTAATGTTAGATTTAAGTAGAAAGTTGTTTATTTGATGTAAGAATGTCATTCATTGAAAGGCAAATGGAGTAAGCATGCGTAACGGGAGAATAGAAAATTGCACGAGGATAAGATTATAATTCATGAATTAGCTTACGATGTAGGCCTACATATTGATGAACTGATATATTTGAGTGGCGCTACATGTACGAGTACGTTGTGATAACAATCACTAGCGACATCATGTAAATATTTCTATTTTTATCGATACCAGATCAAATATCAAAACGAAACTTTTATTGATGCGAAAGTGTCAAGAAATATCTCCTCACAGAGCTCTGCCGTAATAAGTCTGTGTGAAAGGGATACGTCTATATCAATGACCGTCGTATGAATTATCGTATTTCAGATTATCATGTATCGAATGAGCAATGAGATGCGTGAAACATGAATGATGCGAAAGTAGATTGAATGGCTAAATGCTTTAGATATGAAGCATGTGTGTTATCAAGATATTTTGATCAATTACATATTTCGAAAATATTTAGATCTGATCAATTTTTACCAGAGATTCACCATTCTAATATATACCAGAGGATATTTTCTACGAAAGACCAACAAAATCAAACGAAACAAACAAAACGAAGATCAGATGACATTGCAAGAAAATTTTCAAGATGAATAAAACCTCTGGATACCTGATTTCTTCAGTAGCTATATCTCTGAAATCAAGGTAACCCATCATTGGGCATCGTCAGACATATCGACAGAGAGTCGAGCATACACAATTGTACTCAAACAACTTCTCTCCACCAACCAGCATCTCTCAGTAGACAGCAGCAATTGCTTTCGAACCTTTAATTTGTGTGAATTCCGCCCCCTTTCGAAACTGTATAAGGCGTGTGAAAGTCAATAGTGTTGCATATTTTGACTGTGTGCATCCATCACCCCTTTCAGTGACACTGAATCAATCATTTTTCATGGATGATAAGAAAACGAATAAATGAAGTTTATACTGTATTTGAGATTGTCAAATCTATCATGGGTCAAACTGGTTGGAAGTGGGTCAACGAAGTCTGACCCACGCTAAATGTGACCCACGACTCACCTGACCCATCAACTTTTCGGAAAAACATGACCCACGCGATTGTGACCCATTTGACCCACCTGACCCATGACCCACTTCCAACTCTGATTGCAGATTGATTTTAATGACCGAAATACAGGGTTATTCAAAAAGAATGACCCTATTTCAAACCACTATATCTTCGCAACGAAAAGGAGTATTGCATTCCAACAAAGACTCGATTGTTCCGCATATCATGAATTTTGATATGCGATGTCACATTTGTTCATGTTGATGCATCGAGGTGCGTGAATTGGTGTACAATTGTGTACGTTTTCGCTCAGTCGCACTGTGATCTGAGTGGTCATCAACATGCAAATGTTAAATAGCGGTGAGAGACACGACAAATTGCAGACTTTTGTTTTGTTATGAAATGGTGACTCCACAGCAAAAGGCCTTCTGTGTTATCGAGTTCGCGAAATCGAACTCAGTGATTATGGTCCAACGTGCCTTTCGTAAGGAATTCAAGACAAAACCCCCCTCTTCGAAGACCGTGCGTCGGTGGTGTAAGAAATTCAAAGACACCGGCTGTCTCTTCAAAGGGAAGAGTCCGGGGAGACCAACAGTGTCAGACGAGCAAGTAGCTGGAATCCATGCTGCTTATTTGAGAAACCCGCGACAATCAACAAATCAAAGCAGTCGTGAACTTGAAATTCCACAACCTACGGTCTGGAGAGTGCTTAGAAGACGCTTGAATTTCAAGCCATACAAGCTGAGATTGGTCCAAGCATTAAGCGACGATGACAAGAGGTACAGGGAACAATTTTGTGAGTGGATAATGGAAATGGTAGAGGAAGACGAGTCACTCCTTTCGAGCGTTATTTTCAGTGATGAAGCCACTTTTCATCTCAGTGGTCATGTCAACCGCCACAATGCCCGTATATGGGGAACAGAGCCTCCTCATGAGACGTTGGAACACATCAGAGATTCCCCAAAAGTGAATGTCTTCTGCGCTGTGTCCCAGGACAAAGTTTACGGTCCCTTCTTCTTTGAAGGTAAAACCGTAACTGGGGAAAGCTATCTGGAAATGCTGCAGACATGGCTATTTCCATTATTGAATGCAGATTCGGATGAGTACATTTTCCAACAGGATGGAGCGCCCCCTCACTGGCATCTGCAAGTCCGCGCTTTCCTGAATGAAAACTTGCCGGATAGATGGATTGGGAGAATTAGTGACCGGGACTACGCACTGAACTCTTGGCCTGCCAGATCCCCAGATCTTTCTGTATGCGACTTCTTCTTATGGGGTTGCATCAAGGATCGAGTGTACGTTCCACCATTGCCAACCAATTTGCAAGATCTCAAGCAACGGATAAGGACAGCGATCGACTCAGTGACAGCAGTAATGTTGAATAGGGTAGGGATGAACTGTCTTTTCGTTTAGATCTTGTCCGTGCCACCCATGGTGGCCATATTGAAAACTTGTAATGCAACAAATAAAAGTTCATGATTTGCGGAACAATCGAGTTTTTGTTTGAATGCAATACTCCTTTTCGTTGCGAGGATATAGCGGTTTGAAATAGGGTCATTCTTTTTGAATAACCCTGTATTTTCTAAGGCAATTGTATCAAAGAATAACAATGACTCTGAAAACACGAAGGGAAATTATTGAAGGTATTCGAAAGAGCGAAATAATAGCTGATATCATAAATCTCACACAGCCAAAACTATGAAATTAAGTTTTGCAACTGAGAAAACTGATAAATTGTGCAATGTTAAGAAAGTATTATATGCCACCAATATGCCATCGAATAATTGATATTATATCGACCACACTGGAAATTTTCTGATTTAGGAAGTTTACATGTATATTTCATTGTTTGTGGAGTAATTTCGATCACCTTCGATTATCATCAGTTACTGAATAATTAATTATTTCCTGTCCATCAATTGTCTTTCTAGTTTCCTCTATACGTTAATTGAAAATTGTACTTGATTATTCTATAATAAAGCATCGATTTCAAGTTTCTTACTATAATTAAGAGGAGGCAATGGATCTTATCAAGGCACACTGTCTGCAATTTTTTTTCAATGAATTGGTGTGCATGTAAGTAACTATTAGATAAACACAACACAACACTGATGGTCAGAGCACAGCAAAGTGCTAAGAAAATGGAAATATGAAGATCCTGTACACCCAAGGACGAAATGCAAAGCAAAATCCACAGAAGAAAATGCTAATCAAAGTTACTTAATAAGATAGACACAACTGAAATAACTAAATCTCATGAAGATCAGGTCGAAATCATGTGCCTGATAAAATGCAAGTTTTCTGCCCCTAACCTCCAATCTGCACTGCATGATGAGCCAAATAGATGGAATCGAACTGACGATTATGAAGGCCTCTCAAAAATGAGATAGAATAGCTAAGAAAACAAATATGGCACAAATACTATACAAAATTTCACAATTTTTCGGAAACTCTTTTCACATCTGACTGGTCTGACTAGTTTTTAGTCAAGGAACACTTACATCGATTCGTCCGTACTTGTTCAAGCTGTTCCTCTTTATTACACCTTCAGAACTGTTATAAGGGGTGACAGGGTATGTTGTGACATAGCTGTTATGTTCACAGCCATAACATCATAAAAGGCTACCAGTTGACATAATCTTCCAGTACCAAGTTCTTATCAACAATACGATCATTAAATTCATGCACTGAAATTATAAGATCAATTCCTTTGACGGAAGGTATCACTGAAAATATGTCGAAACTGAAGAAATTTTTATCGATAAACCGAGAGACCTGAATGTTAAACGAATTGAAGCGGTTGCAAATGTCAGAGGATATTATTGTAAGCACTTTCATCCGATAAATAATAAGTATTCTTCCAGTAATCTGTCGTTGCAGCAATATTGAAAGCATGACTCAAAAACAAATTCCTATGAGATGCTGCGAATTCAAAGCCAGCTCTGTATAAATACAACTGTTATTAGCTACTTTATTTAGATTTCTTCAGTAGTACTGAATGTTCTTATCTTCTAAAAGGAACGTTCTAAGATCTCTTCAATACCTGACTTAGCAGCTGTCATAAATAGAGTTGCCACGAGAGAAATTTTAATTTTTTGTGCAGGCACACGAAATTTGCGCAGCTACATTAACGTTACGTAAACCAGACAATATAACAAAATACAGAAAGCAAATCGTACACTCTGACATGAATAAAAAATAAATAAATAAAAATGATTTTTTAAAATGATAAATAATTTTTTATAAATAATAAAAAATAATGATAAAGTAAATCGCAATACCTGACATTAAATGACTCCATAAATTATATTAGATATCTACGAATGTCCTAGATTGTGGGGCTGCCAAAATGCTCAGCGTTTAGTCAATAGGGCTATAATCGCAATTCATATTTGACCACGCTGTACACGCATTGTATCATGACGCAGTCATATCACGATCATTTGCTGCTTTATGAAGTGAGATGAAAACTAATTCAACTAGTTTATCAAAAAAGACTATGATTGATAAAGCTCAGTGATTTTCCATCGGGGTGCCGAGAAAGGTGTAAGAGTGTCGCAAGGTCTGAAGAAATATAGACAATTGGCAAAATTTAATGAGAATATATCGGCATCAGGATTCCGATAGTTACCAATATACCATGTTTTCGGCCTCATTATGTAAATTACCTTCAAAGGAGGATGCATAATAATTAACGAGTGTGAAGTTATTGGAACCCCTCTTAGCTTTATACTTGAATTTCTCAAAAACGACTACGACTTCGTGGAAATTGAGCCAAAATTCATGATCAGGAGGCTGAAATATCAATAGAGCAAAGAAGTTGTTTCGAATAGAATTGCGCTGCAATAACAAAAATGTTTCCGCTAGCTTAACACACGTAGGTTACATGAACATGTTGTGATATTGCTGTTCTTAACTGCATTGCTGTGAAAAGTGAAGCATATATTTGTGATCAGCGCAACAAATTGGATCAGGTAGGGGCAAAATAAAATTGATTTACTACGTCTATCAGCGAGACATAGAGAGAGACTTAGGTGCATATTCTTAAGAGCTCTCTTAGCACGAAAAATCTAGAAGTTTTGAATTTTTGTGCCACAAGAACAAACCGCATAATTCATAATATGACATATTGTACATGAAAACAGCATCTCTTTTACGGAATCAAGACATCTCGAACGACTAGCTTTTATCAGCAATATTGACCGCTTTTCAATCGACTTTCCTCATTGTGAATTACCATTGTTGTCGATTATTATCGTTGTTTATTGCAAATTCATTGCTACATAAGTCTATGGAAGTAGCGACTCCTTCAGCAATCTGAAGTGATACTCATATACAGCAAAGTAATATGTGATGAATTACGTCTTTGAAGAGATAACTATTCAAATCCAAGGATATTGATGTAAACTACGCACAGTGTTATGTATCTCAGTCACAAAGCGACTAGTTTAGTCTTAAAAGCATAATTCTGCATCACACTTTGCTAAAACGTGCTTGGCAATGGGCCTGACTTATCTGCATGAATAGCTTGAGTGAAAATAACAGCAAAATAGTGACCATGTCGATGTCGTCGCCAAATTCTTTATAAACCGTCCGATGAATCGTAGAACCTCTGGTCTTCGGACTAAAACGTCTGTCAAATCACGTTGGTGGACCAAGGTCAAATTCGCAATATTAATTAGGAGTTAAAATCCAAAATTTAAAGCTGGCAGATTTTGAAGGAAAGCAACAGATGTTGGTATTGGTCATAAAATATTTAAGCTGATGAAGGGATAGAAAAAAGAGAGAGATCATCAAAATGTTGCCGTCTTCTCATATTTCGCATTTTTCATCACGATTTCGCAAAAGTGACTTCGCCATGCTTATATTTAGAGTGAATGTCTATAGTCATTGGTTTATAATGAACTTGAGAGAAAAGGAAATTTATTGCTGTATGAGCCATCTCTATCTGAAATCCAGTTATGTATCTATCTACTTGGTAGAAGGTACACAACTCAATAGAAAAATCTCTGGACTAAGAATCTAATCAAGAAATTCCATAGCAGCCATAGGCAGTGTTTTGTCCCACAAATACTCTGAATGGTCCAAACTAGTTTGTGACAACTAGAACAGGTTAATCAGAGCTTGGTTATCCTGACTGAGCCGTGCGACTGATAATCATAATGATGGCAGAGTGCCAGTTCGCCTGTACATAAGATAGAAATTTCCTCTCACTTGAAAAATTCAAGAACTACATTCTTCAGTAGTAGCCGCAGACACTGCGTTTCACCCTACAATAGTTCGTCTGTGCGGCACAAACTATGAAATCCACAATAGTCGAGGAAGCTGAGGGACTGCACAAGACTGCTCTGCTTTTACTTATCCTAGTTTCGACGAGCGGCTGATATTTCTATCCGTAGTCGTGATAAGAAAACATGCCGAGAAATACTGACAGATATGCAGGTGTTATAATCTCTCAAACTTCTCTTGTTGCTATGTCCAGTCGAAGTACCTACTACAAGACCTTTACGGGGAAACACTTAGAGAGAGAGAGCGATCTTGGAGCATAAAAAATCATGAGAGGAAGCACTTGTACCGGTGCCTAGTCTATACGTAACGTTAATTTACTCACTGACTGGGGCATGAAGACCATCATAAATCATTAAATGATTATTATAAATACAAAATATTATAAAAATTATAAAATATACCTTATTATAAATCAGCATTAATCATAGAGTTGATGTTTTCCAGCATCTGCACAGAATTTCAAAGATTTTCTAATTTTTTGCGCATTTGCGCAGGTGTGGCAACCTTGGTCATAATACAGTACAAACCAGTTACGGCAGTTGTTAGCACGCTCTTGGGCGCAGCAAGGAGACAATATTGTTAACTGATGTAACCCTTATGCTTATCAAGTTTGCATCATGAAACTGAACATCATGTGTTGCACAATAACATGTATCACTAAACAACATACATGTACGTATCATGATTACTCCCAAGCCCCGCTTCATATTTCAGGCTTGACCAACTAACTATAACATATGGACAAAATAAACAAGAAATTTGAATCACCATTAACGAAAGAAAGAAAGAAAGCAATTTATTCGAGCATTGATCATTCGTTATCAACTGATGCCAATGTTCAATATGTAATACGCTACGACATGCTGATGATGGATAGCGGACTGCTATTATTGCAGTTATATAGCATTGCCTTTTCCTCTATAACATTTTGCGAACAAATTCGGAATTGAATCGAATACGATTGTGCTTCAATTGAACACAAGGGCATCATAGCAACCGAGCCGTGTACCACAGGGTATGTTTTCGTTTAAAATATGTTCTATGAAAATAATTGGCTATATGTGATAGACGTGGCAGACTGCCGAAATGCATACAACTGATGGCATATCTTTCATTTGCAATTGAAGTTGATAGAGGTCAACAAACAGTTCTTTCACTTTTTAAAAATTGAGATTTCGGAAAATTTACTCATCAAGTGAATGGCGACGTGCCAAAATCTACTCTTTATACAATCACTAGTGAACAAGACAGTGACGAAACATTTAGAATGACTTGCACGCAGGCATCTTCACTTACGACATTCCAGACTTCTTCGATCATAACCATCCTTAATGAACAGCGATTCATTAACAATGTGAACACTATTTATCTATTCATTTCAAGTTCAGTGTTGAATGACCTTGTCCTGAGAATATGCCTATTATATGGCTCGAGATTTCCTAATCGAATCAAACAGGTCGATCATAACGGGTGCATACACGCAATTCAAGTATAATTTACATGACGTGTAGCTACTCTCGGTGATGCAGATAGCTGATAAGAACATGACATCGACACAAGTACTATTAAACAGTAGGCTTCTGTTAAACCTGAAATCAATGGACGTCCACATGATCTAATCTTCTACGCTCAACCATAAAAGACAAAGACATAACATCAAAATATACAAGAGATACTGGTTGGGGTTAAGTATAGTAGCGATGAAGATATGTTTGTCTAACTTCTACAACCGTCAAATTGTTAGTTAAAGTAAGTCGACAAGACAGCTTTCTAACAGGCCTGTGTTTAATACTTGGCTGCAAAACGATCTCGTAATTCACTGAAACTTTCTAAGCATTCCATGTGCTTCTGCTTTAGAACCTAGCCGATGTTCTTACCTACACTGTCATGGTAAGCTAAGTAAATCGCCAATTTTGGAAGATAGCTTCAGCTTTATCAGGCTCATCTTGATGACAAGGTCGATGCAATTGTTTACAACATATTGACATTACTTCGGTCAGTCGACAATTAGAACCAAAATATTCCCCACTTCGATGATTAAGCAAGCATCTATCGGTTTGTTGTGTTGACCGATCAACCGTTTTTTTGCTTTTCGATGAGTGCACGAGGTTCTTATGGTTGACAAGGACTATGAACAGGCCTGAGCAGTCATCCAAATCAACAAACAGAAGTCGTTTGTACTTCAGCACTTTAAATCACGCATTGACTCTATATCTACAGTCTATCAATAATATCTCAGGGACAGATATCCGGCCTGAAACACCATTATGCAGCGCCAGCGACTGATCATGCAAACCAAACTTCATAATTCGTATTTTTCATAAGCTTACGAGGGGTGATTGAAAAGTTCGCGGCCCGATATAGAAAAAAGCATATTTCGCATACGATACACATTTATTTTTCCACATAATCGCCCCTACAATCAACGCACTTAGCCCAACGGTGCTGCAATGCGCGGATCCCTTGCTCATAGAAGTGCGAGTCTTTGGAGTCCAGATACTCCTCAACGGCCTCCATGACGTCACTGTTGGATGCGAAGTGCTGACCACTGAGCTCCAATTTCATTTTTGGGAAGAGATGAAAGTCCGATGGTGCCAGATCAGGAGAATAGGGTGGATGGGAAATGATGTCGAACCCACAACCTTGGATGGCAGACATGGCGGTAGCGGAGGTGTGAGCAGGCGCATTGTCTTGATGGAAGAGCACGCCTTTCGTGAGCTTCCCTCTCGGCTTGATCTTGATCTGCACTCGTAACTGCTGCAACAAATGAGCGTAGTACTCGCCAGTAATTGTCCGACCAGTCTCTAGGAAGTCCAACAACAAAACTCCCTTCGAATCCCAAAAAATGGAGGCCATGACCTTTCCCGCGGACCTGGTGACCTTGGCTTTCCGCGGAGTTGGTGATCCTGGGTGCTTCCATTGTTTCGATTGTTCTTTCGACTCTGGCTGATAGTGGTGAACCGAAGTCTCATCCATCGTAATGAACCGGTCCATGAAATTTTCAGGATCTTACGAACAGCGCCAGGTTGTCCCTTGAGATGAGAAAGCGGGCTCGTTTGTTCTCTGGTGTGAGCAGTCGTGGCACCCATCGAGCGGAAACTTTGTTCATGCCAAGTTCATGATGGATGATGTTATGGACACGCTCTTGTGAAATCTTCAGTTCGAAGGCAATCTTTCGCTCGGTTGTACGGCGATCATCAAGAATAATCTTTTGAACATGATCTATCACATCTTCTGTGCTCACTGTCACTGGTCTTCCACAACCGGGATCATCTTCCAAGCTCTCTCTTCCTTGCTTGAATTCTGAAGCCCACTTCTTGACTGTGGTGTAGGACGGAGCTTTCTCACCAAGTGTTCCAACCATATCATCATGAATCTCCTTTGGTGTGAGTCCTTTCAAGCCGAGATAACGAATGACAGCTCGATTTGAAACGTGATCCATCTTACGCAACACTTATCTGACTAACTGACTGATACGTTAGTAACTGAAGTTAAATAGCTGTGGTTTACCAACAGTTCACCGGATCGACTGATCACTCGTCATGCGCCGTCAGCACATTGCATTGTATCAATCCACATGTACATAATGGCCTGGCTTTAAGCTTTCTATGTCAGGCCGCGAACTTATCAATCACCCCTCGTACATGCTTCACGTTAGATATTTGACGATTCTGCATTTCATTGTTGTTCATTTATCATTTATTTACATGAAGTGGAATCAGTTATCTTAATCAACGTCACTATCCATATATAAGTCAGCCGAAGAACTGAATTCGATTGAAACATTTAGTCCAAAAAAAGCCTTGTCTTTTTTGAAGTCTACGAATGACTAGTTGGGACATTTCAACATTCGATTTCAGTGCATTCAGGGAAAAATATTTGAGACATGTAAAACAATATTCTTTTATCAAATCGGTCATCAAATAATCAGCTCTCAATATTTGAGAAATTGCCGTTGTGTTGTTCAACACTTGTGAATTCACCTCGAATGGCTTATCAAGTGTGTATTATTGCGACTTCATTGCGTGTTTGGTTGCTGTTTCCTTCCTCACCTCTCAACGGTGCCAACATGTGTTGTAACGGATCTGTGAATCGCCAAATATGTGAAGTTGAACTGTTCATTCATTTAATGTTTGATTTTAACGCGTCGATAGGACGCCTATTGAGGAAGGTCAGAGTGGAGTAGAAGACATTTTGCAATACAACTATTAATGGACGTGACTTAATTGTCATGTGACTTTTCAGAGGGAATGAATAATCTGCTTTGTTATACATTCTGATCAATATTCAACAAAACGGATCACTCGAAATCCAACTGAATGAATGACTTTACATTGACAATCATTAAGATCATGTGCTTCAATATTGAATTGCTTTATTTTACTAATTAATCCCGTGAATATGTACATTGATGTAACGCAAAAATCTGATAAAATACACGTAGTAAATAATAAATTCAATTGTTAGAAAGGACTTGTCATTATCAAACAATATGTACAACTTCCATAATTTCATTAGCATTTAATCATTGATATGTTTTAATATTAATCATCATATGAGCAGAAAATATTGTAGTGAATATTATGATTGCTTTTAACATTTTAGTTTAAACGACGATCAGGTTCTGTTTTAGCAGATTGCCGATAGAGTTCAGAAGCAGTATGTGTAGGTTCGCTACACATGCATGCTTGGAGGGTGCGATTGTTCATCGAATTCCAATTACAGCGGTTTCGTCAACGATTCACCAACATGGCAATACAAGTGACAAGGCTACCATACATCACCTGCCTGAAGACTATTTTTAAATTAAAATTGAGATAAGCATATAGCCCAAAAATTGAGATATTCCCTTTTCAAAAAAGAACCCGCAAGTCAATGGCTAGCCTAGAAAAAAAATTCAAAATTGAGTTCCTCCAAAAACTTCACAGTCAACTTTTTCGGGAATGTCGTTTGAAAGTTTACATTGCGAATCAATTATGTTATTGGTTTGAATCCCGATCAAATTTTTGTAGCATCTCCAATAAACTGTGGAACATGATGGAGCTTGACATGTTGTTACAAAGAAGGTCCATACAAAGCAGGTTTGATTTTTGCAATGAAAAAAAATATCAGAAAATTTTGACCATCTTCACTAAAAATCGCTGTAGCTGAGAATAAAATGAAGTCTGAAGGTAGGTGTTCTATCTAAGCCGTGTTAAATTCAGAAATGAAAGTTTTCGATCGAAAACAAATAAGACTAAATCTTGTAAGATTAAGCATGCATTAGATAACGTTGTCTAATGCAGTATGACGCTATAACATTAGGTAACAGATTTTATTTCACCTTAGAATCTAACGTTGAACATATACATAGGTAGCATATAGATAATATTCCGAGCCGTACTGACGAGCTCTTGTAGGGCGAAACGCAGCGTCTACTACTGCCGAGGATTTTTCGTACTTAATTTGCTCATGTCTGAGGACCTCATTCTATTCAATGTCCAGGCGAGCTGGCACTCTGCATGTTTATCAGTCGCACGGAACAAACACAGAGCAACCTGCTGTGCAGTCCTTCAGCTTGTTCAGCTACCCGAGATATTTTAAGTTAGCTTGGCTATTCCGGGCCGTACTGACGAGCCCTTGTAGGGCGAAACGCAGCGTCTACTAATGCCGAAGATTCTTCGTGCTTAATTTGTTCAAGAATCAGGACATCTTTCTATCCTAACGTCGATCGTTCGTGCAACATAACGAGCACAGATATGCGTCACTATTTTATGAGGTAATGTAAACATCAAAGAAAAAGAGAATTGAAACGTGCTTAAATATCTGATTCTCTTCGCCGCTATCAGGGAGCATGAAGTATATGCACTCATACACAATCCGTTGCTGTATAGACTTTTCTCCTTCCCTACATATCTGATTGTAAAATGATCTTGGGCTAGTATTGCATTCCGAAAGTGCTAAATCCATCAGATCAAGACAGGTGAATGGTAGCATGAAAGCGCGAAAGTATTGCTTTCTTCTTCAAGCAATCAAGTCATTTCATACCATCACAATTTAGAAATAAAATCTAAATCAAAGCTTAAAGTTTAAGTATGACAACCGCTACGGAAAGCAAATAACCCGCATTTCATAACACAAACATAGACTTATGACGCATTTAAGATCTGAAGCAGAATAAATCAAATTCATTCATACAAGACATATTGTTTCCTATTCATCTTCATGGAAAGCTCTGCATGAATTCATGAATGTCTCAATTTCTGGATAGGAAATCACGAGACATTTCTGAAATAGTGAAAGTGGTCGAAGTTCGATACCATGGTGCCACATGAAGGACAATTTCTATTTCAATCAGCTCGACATGCAGAACAAGTTCATCGGAGGTCTTGAGGATTTGAATGAAAGACATTGAAAGGCACAGTGTATTTTAAAACTTCGTTCATCCATCCTCCATTATTGTTGAAGTAATCAATGTCTACTTCTGAATTTCATTCCCACTTGATTTTCTGAACGCATCGAATTTCCGGGAATTTTTCAACTCGCATTTTTTCATCTACTAACTTGGTTACGTCTAGGCTCAACATTGCATGTATGCCCAATGCCCATGAAAAGGCCGAAAACAGAAGGCACAAAAACTGTCCTAATAAGCACCGGTTGTCTTAATGAAGAAATACATGATCATAATGGAAACGAAGCATGGAAAATCTCCGGTCTAGTAAGGCGGTGACAGCTGTATACATTAGGGGTGTGGCTGAGGTTGTGGGGCTCATTAGGAATATCGCAGAGCGCCAAATCTCATAGACCTCTACAATTTCATTTGCTCATTGACTCCTATCTCTTTTGCACTTAAGCTTATGATGAATTGGACAACATAGTATGGCGCCGATGACTTAAGATGATGCCCACAAGCACACAGTACGTCTATAAGGAAGGAGTGCGAATAAAGAGGGTGCCCAATGCCCATGGTGGAAGTAGTGCATCTATGAAGATGGAATGCGTCTATAAATAAGGTAGGAGGGTGTCTATGAATAAGGAAGGCGACAATGAGGAAAGTGTGTCTGTGAATGGAGAGAGCTTCCATGAGGAAGGAGGGTACCTATGAGTAGGGAGGGAGCCTACGAAGGTAGAGTAAGGAGCAAGGAATAAGGAGAGTACCTGTGACAAGCGTGTGTGCCTGTGAGGAAGGAAGATGCGATGAGTTAGGAGCATGTCTATGAAGTAGACGTCGAAACATAGCAGACTGATATATTTCATGGCAACTTAGTTCTCACGACTTCCCTGTGTACGTAGAAAACTAATGACAAACACAGACGTAAATAAAAACAGGGAACTAAACTATATAGGAAGTCCTGAGTCATGAAGATCTTGAGCCCAAACAAATGTCCATAAACGCGGGCATTAGCGCGTTGAAGACAAAGACTCAATCTTCTAATAATACCTTTGTATATTTCATATTTACATTTATACATTCTTTCTGTCTTATATTCCTTAAACTTGCTTTTAGAAAAAACAAAATTTAGAAGTACGTGCCCAAGAAAATTCTTGAAATATGGAAAAATAACGTCCATGATATATGCCATAAAACAATTAACATAATTTTCTTTGTCTCAGCTACTTTACCTGTCGTGCTATTCTCATTCATCTATACATTGCAGCCACATGTTGGAAGTCTGTTTTTGACAAAACGTTTCATAGTAGCTGCATTTCATGAAGTAGCTTTCAGCGGTGGTAAATGATCATTTAATAGAACTATGACAACGTCGTTTCATTTCTGTCATCAAGATTTGGAAAATGATATTACTTGGTAGCAGGAAAAACAAGCAGTAGAACCAAGAAAAGCTTGAGTCAAAGTTATCATCAAAATTGCTACCTGAAAAGAAATCTTTACTTAAATAGTTTGATTTCAATGAAGATAGGCTCCAGAAGGAAGCGATTGGAAAAGTAACTCGCTATTTTTCACTTCTGAACAATCACAGTTCACCCACACCTTAAGTCATGGCATCATTAAACCTTGGAAAAGAACAATTTTATTACAGTGTTATGACCTGACGGTACTGAGAGGCGAAGCATTTATGAAACATTCTGATTCTTCAATCGACAACCAATTGTACAAAATCTTTATGATAACACTTCAAAATGCTATTATTGCATGATAATCCATTATTTTCCAAAAAATCTGACAACTTCTCTACATGTGAGAAACACATGGTGAATATACACATGCAATCATACTCCAGTCACACTAAAATGATTCTTATGCGGTTAACAGTTCAGACAATGTAACAATACCGCCTACTGCAAATTCCTTTTACTAAGTCCACAATATCAACCAATTTCTCTTCACTTGATGCACCAAAATGAAAGTAGGTCATTCAGGAACATAACAAAAGAACGACATAACTGTTGTAGCTTATCTCTAGTAGCTTAATGTCACTTGTAAATGATCACATAAGCCAACAAATACAATGCTTCATAGGATTACACTGAGCATCTGTTACAATTCACAATACGGTACATCCGAAAGTTACTTCAGGAAAGGACCATATCTAGCCGGTGTCTATCATAGCAGACACGTAAGAGAATTCTATTCTATTCACTCACATTGACTTTCATAGTAATGTTGTCATTCCTACCGAATGATATGCTACTTCACATCTCAACCATGAAAACAAGATTGACAAAACTAAATTCTTTACTCTACAAGTGAGGATCCTATGAATAATAGAAATCAATGGACATTATTGCATTTCCTAATGCCAATTGATCACTGGAAAAAACACCATAAAGCAAAAAGCCTTCAGACTCCGTTTCATTCTAATTAAAAAATTGCGGCCTAAGGAATTTTCACTTTTCTCTAAATAAACCTCATCCACAGAATAAGCCTATTCAGCATGCTAATTTGTTGCTAGACGAGTTGAGGGCGGTTGTTTATTTACAAACGTCTCCGATAGAGAATGCATCATTATGACTTCGAATACAAATTGTTAAAACTCGTTAAGAATCGAACTGATAACTTCAAGGACAAGCAGCCAGGCTCAATATGCTAGGACTTTGCACAGTATTTGCCATTAGTGACCTTAGAATGAATGGCTGATTAAGCTCATTATCTTCTTCAATCAATGTCTGCATCTTTCCTTAGATAGGTCGAATGACTGACAGCTCTTCTCTCTCCTCTTCATAAACTACTCATCTATTTTCAATTGACATATCATCATTTGTATGTTATCTCCACGTTTTTTGATCAATTTACTATATTAATTCATCATCGGCTTCTGTCCGTGGACATTAATGTGGTCGATGAATATCCATAATTTTGACTTATTGCCATGGTTAGATATCACTGTTATCAACATAAATGATAATCCCACTTATTTGAAACACTAAGACAATACTAGAGAGGACTGACATAAATATTATACGTCAATCTTGTAGCAAAAAGTCAGATGTGTTGAAACTATCTATTATTCAGAAAACATGATATTTTAAGATTTGTTCAATAAATCTAGCCACTGCATCAGCTTTTCAGTGTCTATTCAAATTCTATATTCCATCAGCTGTTAAACAATAACTAAAAAATCCACAAAATGCTTAATAACATTTTAGAAGTATGTTCCCTGCACCAGGGATGCGGAGTCGGAGTCCTGTCATTTTTGCTGTAGTCGGAGTCCTATAGTCGGACTCCGGCCTATAACCAGACCCGAAATATAATACAAACAGAATTATTTATCCTCGTGCATAGTTGTCACTGTCTTGATGTCAACTTTCTCCGTCAAATAAAAGTGCCGAGATACTGTTGCATGTGAAACTTGTAATATTTGATGGAATGAACCGTGATAGTGAAAAAAGGATTGTCTTTTCACTCCGTGAGTAGAGAAGACAAGCCTTCCTAGCCTCAATCAGACCTACGCACCAAAGGTCACATCAGAGACCAAAGTAAAATATTAGTTTGTTTGAGAACATAACCTCTTACCCAAACGTTAATCGTGTCTGATCCCTCCTCCAAAGCTCATTAAAATCGAAAGTGTACTCATATTTTTTGGAGAAGGATGGAGGATTTTAATGCCTGGTAGAGACTGGAGAAAAACCGCGTGAAGCACACATCAACAAGATGGGAGGAGCCGAGTCGCATGGATCCAACTTAAAGCGACATTTGACAAAGTTTCATCGGAAATTATTGATATTTGATACAACAATGATCACCAAAGATAGGTTCAGGTAAGCCTATAATTATCTATGATGTAGGTTACCAGTTTTTCAAAAGAACTAGGCTATATATACTTGCCACCCGGAGTCGGAGTCCTATCAAATTGATAGGACTCCGCATCCCTGCCCTGCACACGCAATCGCATTTAAACTGTCGCCTTGATAAGATTTCACTATCTTTGATGATAGGTAGTATGAATGACATGTTTTCAATTTATCGGGAATCAGATTGAAAAGATAATTCATCGTTTTGTAAGACAAGAAACGTTTTGTACGATCAAGTTTTATAACTATACTCATTAAGCTGTCAGTGTCTGCTTAGAAGCAGCACTTAAAATGCTTGACACAACGGCCTTTGGTCTCCATAGAACTACACATGTACTTTACAAGTAAATAATGTATTGAGATAACTATTGCACCTATGGGAGAGGGCTTCAGCTAGTTACAGCTTCAGTGAATTAGAGCATCACTGTGCATGGAATCAGAGTGAATCGAATTTAAACTGACTGAGGGTGAATAAAATGATCCTTGACCCATTTCAAGATATAAACTTTGAGATGGAGATCAAGTTACTTGTAAGTAAAATATTTCAATGTTAAGAATTGACCTCAATATAATTCAATTGCAGCCTGCAGAAATCATGGGGAATGAATCTAGATACAAATGAGCTACTGTACTATGTCTATGACACTGACATATTAAATTACTTGATTACTATTTATAGTAATGAAATATCCTATTTGCTACTTACTTGATCGATCCCCAACTTATTATTTTGTTTTTAAATGATTGAGGTTTAAATCAAATTATTTGGGTTATTACTCAGTGCTGATGACCGGCCATTATGAAATTATCACCTAATTAGTTGTGTGCGTTCAGAGAACGATAATCGAGGACTCAAAGTGAAATGAACATTTGCATATTTGCGGTTGCATGTGAGCAGCAATCTCATCGAGTAAAATTTTAGTGACGTTGCTTTCAATTCAATAAAGAATTACATAATATATTGGTTGACCGACAACACAAAAATCAGCGTTAATTAATCAAATCTTTATTGACAGAATTTTCAAGCATTACAGCTTACTAGTTGATCATATGAAAGATCAATCCGTGCCCTTTATGCTTATGAAAGTGAATGCAAAACTAGCCATGCTAAGATAGACGTGTACTGGCCCGGTTTTTGTCACAAGAGAAAGTTCGCCTACTGAACTGTTCCTGAAGGATAGATCGAATAGAAATGATAGTGATACTTTGTCATCTTGTGTTTCTTCTGCATATAACGGCTATATCAATTTAAATAGGATCAGAATTGCAAAACATCTGTTCTCCAGCACTCAAACGAGGATGGATTCTACGGGTTCCTGAACTCGGCACTGTGCACAGATGCGAATAGACATCACCATCATCGGTATGACTGAGTTCAAACATCTTTTGCACTGGCTTTTTAGAGCAGCATGATGCCTACATGTAGCTGGTTTTACCTCCATGTATTGGTGGATTCTTCTATTAAGTTAATAACATTTTCCGGAAGTCGACATCGTTTTCATATGATACAGGTAGTGTGGAAAAGGAGACAATCCATACCTTTTACTGATGAAATCAATCCAGTGTACTTTTATGCTGTCACATAGCCTTTCAAACTGTAGAAACTTTCCCTAAATGAAACATAAGTTCATTGAAGTAATTTGATGTTGTTGTATGAAATGCGAAGCTGACTACAACACAGCGGGTTTACTTTCTATTTACAGTCACATCGAAAAGGGCTGGCCGGTTATTGTGTGAAGCGCTAAGCTAGATCATTCTATTGTGAACTAACCATCGTAAATCGTCCTTTTCGACACTGGTGTGATGACGCAGGTTGGTCTAGTAGAAGGTTAAATTCAGAACCATTCCATCACATATAATTTTCTATTGTAGCGTTGAGGTAAACTTCAGGTCATCAGACGGTCGCTTTGTTTTATGAGGTGCTGCTCATATTTCAGCAATATTCAACGGAGATGCCACACAGTAAATGTCTTCGACATAAACACATGACACCAGGTTATGTCAAGTCAGTTGAAACGAAATAGGTCAGAAAGAGATGTTGACATACAAGGAGGATTGAGACCCATCCAAAGTTGAACATGAGGAAACTTTTCAAACCCGATGTTGAATTTAGTGACCCAGGAACTTCCTGTTTACATGCCAAGTTGCATAGACTTAAACAATCATGTTCTGTGGTAATCCAACTACTTAAGGCCAAATTTTACTTACAGATGAGGATCAAATCATGGTACATGATCATTTCCATAGGTAAGTACATTCAAGCCTTCATTAGTTACATCAAAAATATCGGATCTTCATGGATTCCTCAGTCGTCATGGTGCATCACACAATCATGACTTATTGATCACTAAAAAATGCTTACAAGACTGCAGACCCATGTTCTTGATCTGTATCCTTACATTCTTCAGTTTCATATCTGCAGGTTTTCTAAATGTCAACTATGAATTTAGAATTCAATGCTAACAGGTCACAAATATGATGTTGATGATACAATTCGAAAGCGGTCGCCGAATCAGCGGCGACAATACCACCAGACAATCATTGATTGTAAAATTAAAAGTCACGAAGGTGCAGGTCAGGCGGCTTAGCTTTTAAGAGGACCACAGCATGCAACAGGGGGCCATATCGCCATAGTGTATGGATCAGGTTGAAGAATAACATCATAACAAGGTCACTGATGAAAATGTCGAATGACAGATGACGTATTCATTCTCGAGTATTTCAGGTCCACTGCAAAACATAACTCGAAATAACTTCAAAAAACTGCTCCATATTCTAGCAAGATAATAAGGATATCTAACTGAACAAAGGGCAAATAGGCCTATCCAAGCCACCTACTAATGGCCTGATGGCCGAACTATGAAAGGAAAGCTAATCCTTCTATTCATAGAAATGAATGAAGATTACAAGAAAAACAGATGCTAACAAAATTTTATCACACGGCATGTTTCGGTAATTGGCAATCGGCTTCTACTCGGCTCATAATTGTCAGATAGAACTACAACTTCGCAAGAAAGAAGATAGTAAAATGACCTTGATTTCTTCTCGAATACACTGCTTCAGGTGGGCCACGCTGTGTTGCTGTCTAGTATAACCAATGCTTGGGTGCCCCATAGTCAGAAGTCAAGCCTGCCCCCGTCTGGGCAGTGGGCGGGCCACTGAAATCACCTTGCAGGGAGTTCTCTTTCACAAGTCGGATGATGACCGCTGCTCCATCCTGCTGGATGAAGAAGTGGTCTTGGAGGAAATCTTCGTCGCCCTGAAGTTCTGGCAGCAGAAAGTGGCTCTCCATCCATCGTTTTCGTAGCACCGTGGTCGCCCTTGAAAAGAGCAAGATTGAAGATCCGCCTCCAAGATGCACCTTACCAAGAGATTCAGAGAATCGAGGGGGGTCACCTGAGCATAGAAATGTCAATTCCAATCGTCTACATGATCGTCGATGTGGAAGATGGCTTCGTCGAATGAGAATTTCTTATGAAGCATGTCAGAACTGTCCTCCAACTCTGAGAGGAAGTCTGAGGCGAAGTGATTCGGAATCTTCATCAAGTCCGCAGCGCTAGCGCAAACTATATAGATGGAAACCGCAATATTCGGTTAATACAGGATAATCACAAGTCGAGTTGAGCAGAAAATAATCGACATGGAGTGGTCTGAGGCTGTTGAACCATGGCATCAACGAACCTTCGGACATTGCCCACAGAACTCTTGCACGCAACGAGCAAATGGGCAGTTTTGTGAGCGAGCTCCAGTAATAGCCGTGTCGTAAGCTTCAAGAACTACCTAGCGTTGGGGCAATGGGTATTTCTTCTATGATTATTTACTTCCTTAATTTTAAGTCAATATAGACACATTTTTATACATTCTCTTCGATGCTGAGCACTGAGGGATAAGATAAACACGAGCACTTTCCTCCATTTCATCGGTAGGCCAATATACCAAATGTTAATCTCAAATTGTACTATTTTTCAAAGATAATGTGTGTACTTGTCTGTCCCAGCGTAAATGAGACTTGCTTACTTGAGGTCCTCGTCTATAAACAGGCGCTACCAAGAGTACGAAAATCACAGTGAAGTGTCTATGATAAAAATTTGAAACTGAATTGTTAAACGACAAGCAGATATTGATGAGTAAGTGCAACGAACGGGTACTTAGATAAATTTCATGTCAAGTTTCCAAGATGAAAAGCTTTACGTTCTACGCCATAACACGCTAGAAATCGAAAGTTACTGTGAAGTGTTTGTTTCAATGAGTTGAAACGAGCTCATGCTGTAATGCACCGAGCTGATCAACGGTTTTTCGTAGGTTCTCCGACTATAGGTAGCGATGAAGCATCTAATGATGGCAACCATATTGTCCCAGAGCTGGTGATGGTTGCCATATTGCACAACTCGCAGCGTAAAGCAGATGAATGAATGTTAAGCTGCAAGGATAGTAGAATGACTGCTCGAAAGCTGGCGACGGTTTTGGAATCGAACAAGAGCGATGTTAGTCGAGTCCTTACTGAGGATGTCAAGTTGCGCAATGTGTGTTCTGGCTGGGTCCCTCACTATTCGGTTGAAGCCAACAAACAAAACCCCGTGAACAGTGCTCGTCTGTCCTTTTACGATGGAATGGAATCATTTGCAAGAAACTTTCTTTGCAAAAACAGTTTCTATTAGAACCAGTCTTCCCAGTCGGCAGTGGCGCAATTTTTCGCGCCTAACTGAAATGACTTAGGAGACTAGCAATCGTGGGGTCAACTCCACACCTACTACTTCAGCATGATCACACCGTGCACTACTATTCCTGGGAAGCATGCCACATACCCTGTTAGCAAAAAAATTGTAAAAAACAACAGCTAGGTTAATCAATAATACCTATTCAAAACTGATATTCAGACATCATAATGAGAGGTTTGATTTTACTTGTGCGATTCAGATGCCTATTTTTCAGCAATCTCCACGGACCGCGTGGATAGCCCTGTCGGTCTTCTTAGGCGAGTTGTACCTAATGCAGCAGCAGAAACAACAGAACCTCATACACCCATGGAAAATACGAGTGGAAAACAACTATTAGTGAGCAGCAAGCTTAAATTCATGAAACACAACGCTGTCTAATAAAGCATTGAAGTATCTAAATATACATCAGTCCTTCTTCGGAATCTTCGACAAGCCGATCATTGCCATTTCACAGGCTTTCCGTTTTAGAACGTTTTGAGTTACTCGAACCGATTCTTTTCCCTTTTTCTTTTGTAGCTGCCCCTGTACCTTCCACAAAGCTTCAATCTCTTCGTCACGGCTGGCAGTTGCTCTCTGTGCGCTGAGCAACAACTGGTGAGCTGTCTCCTTCTCTTTCAACTTCGCTTCGATTTCTTTCTCCTTCTGCAACAGCTCCTCCTTGAGACTCGAAATCCGCTTGCTGCACTTCTTCTCTTCGGCAATAAGGGATAACATCAATTCCTTCGCACGCTTCCTTTCTTCTTCTGCTGCTTCATCTTTTAATCTTTGGCGATAGGAAGTGTGGGCACTATTGCACATGCTAATCAAGGATGCAGTCACAGGAAGTGAGGCTGGAGTCGACTTCCTTGATTCCATGCAGGAACGCGACACAATCAATGCCTTGACAGTGGCTGGCTTGAGTAGTGAGCGCTTCTTTGTCACCGTGTCGTTCAGTGAACTAAACACACGATCGACCTCGGCATTGCCGTGAGGCAGGACAAGGAGCGCACGGACGAGTCGAGTCAGGAGAGACCTGTTGTTGTCGTCTGAAACTTTTTCCACAAGTCAAGTACGTCGCCGTCATCAATAGAAGTGATTTTAAATTCAGTCTGGTGCAGGCGAGCTTCGACTTGCAAGCTTCCGATCTCTGTGTCAGCAAACACATTGGGTAGACAACGCGCCAAATTTCCGACCCATTTCACGAAGTTGGGATGCTTTTGGTGCTCATCAACGATAAACAGGAAATAGGATATCTATACGAGCGCACAGCATGGGAAATCAGAAAATAGTGATAAGTCAATAATCACATTCAGTCATATTCATGCAGAGTAGCAACTTCGAAAGTAAAAAAACATGCATTTTTCAATAAATTGTGTGTCTAGGACAAGTACAGCAAACTTGCATGTTAATAAATCTGGGAGTTTTTACTGAAATCTGATAATCTGCTTGTCCCAAAATTCGCGCATTTCATTCAAATATTTTCGCGCCTTGCCCACAGAATTCGCGCATTCGCGCCTCTGATGGCAAAATTTGCGCCAGGCGCGAATTCGCGCCTGACTGGGAAGACTGATTAGAACAGCCAAAATGATAAAATTCATGAGAATTTCATGGAAGTACTTTAGCTGAAAACCTTTCGATAGAATCTGCTAGAATAGGACTGCATGAAGCATTCCTAGCGTTGACGCAACATTATGAATACCGGTCCAAGTCTCGATCGGCCCTTGCCCAGGACTGGGCCTACCATCTTCAGGGTCTTATTCGAGCCTGACAGATTGACACGTATTGGCATTCGTAACTAAGTAAATCAACTCATGAGACCCAATAGTTAGATAACAAGACATCAAGTAAATTATTTACATTTTATAACCAATCAATAAAGATCAGGAAACATAATAAATGCAATGATCAAGATGCAAGAATTCTACCTTTCTTTGTCTGCTCGATGTTGGGAGTCAAGTCTCTCAGTTTGGCCTTCATAGTGTCTTCTTTTTTCTTAGAGTCGCCAATGGCACTGAAGATGCTCTGAAAGAGAAAAAGGGTGCAGTCGATTGTTAATCGTTCTGTATTCAACATGCATGACAACATTTCACTACGTGGGAAGCTTGAACATGAAGTGCGCTATGTACTAAGCGCTCAGGTCAAAAATGATGCTAAATGTCAACGCCTTTCGTCGGTATTCTGGTCAGACGATCGAGATATTAGACAAAGGAAGTATTAATTCAAGTATGATATTGTGATCTCACAAACTCTTCACATCGAACAGCAATTATGTTAGCCGAAAATCATGTGGTTGTTTCACAACTGGGGCTCGATTGGAGCGATGCCCATCCTGCAAGATCGACATAATTCAATCATTCAAATCACAAAGAATTATGTTCTACTACAAACGAGCATTATCAGCGTTGTGTGAAAATTGAGGCGTGGACGCCGAAAGCCTGTCAACATTCTACGCATTAACCTTTTACAAACATCGGCCTTAAGCAAAATGAGGGGAACTCTGTCTCTCAACTCGCTCACTGACATTAAAATTGATCTCTCGTCAATTGGCCAACTATACACTACTCTATACATGACTGTTTAGATTGAAGTCTGTATATATTGCGAAATCCTGAGTATGAACCTCTTCATTGTCTAAAAGAGTGCTGATAGTTTTGAAAACTGATTAATTCTTTAATTTTGAAATGCGTAAGTAATTTCCCTTCAGTTTTATTGTTGAAATTCAAAATTACTTGAGAATTTACTTGTACTATACAAAGGTCAATACTACAACAGCTTAATGATAATGAGCGTTTATTTACATATAATATAACTTCTATTTACACTATAGAATTACGTCATTCTGACTTGGCTTCCCCTTATTATACCAAACTCATGCTTAATTCGTGAGACATCATATAACATAATTGTGTGAAAAAAACAATCGCTCCCTTTGTTTGACGTAAATCTATTTAAAAAAAAATTTTCAAAAAATCACCCGACGCGTTTCGTCAATCCGACAGTCTCAAGGGCTTAGTATGTGACACCAGTGTTGAAAGGTAGGTCTATATACAACAAATCAGTAGTCCAGTCAGGGCAACTCATCATGTCAGCTCATGACGTCTGTTCAATAGCGGCATTTTCAAAGCAATGTTACGTGATCCCCATCCTCAGCCATCCTAGTAGTAATCGCCGAGTTTTGCTTGTCCAAAATCTTATAACTAAAATCATCAATGGTCATCACTTCATCGCAATGGTCTAACAAGTTATGTTCAGTTAATGCACTTTTTGTATCTCGATTCTTTAAACTACGTTGGTGTTCGTTGAATCTAGTTCTGAAAGGTCGACATGTTTGACCTATGTACTTCTTCTGGCAACGATTGCAAGAGAATTCATAAACTACATATTTATGCTTACAGTTAAATTGTGGGCCGGTTAAAAACCTGGTAAAAAATTAGCAACCGCGTTTAAAAGAAAATCTAATAATGAGTGTACTTGCAATATTTGCTTGACAATCGGCCCACAATTTAACTGTAAGCATAAATATGTAGTTTATGAATTCTCTTGCAATCGTTGCCAGAAGAAGTACATAGGTCAAACATGTCGACCTTTCAGAACTAGATTCAACGAACACCAACGTAGTTTAAAGAATCGAGATACAAAAAGTGCATTAACTGAACATAACTTGTTAGGCCATTGCGATGAAGTGATGACCATTGATGATTTTAGTTATAAGATTTTGGACAAGCAAAACTCGGCGATTACTACTAGGATGGCTGAATCACGTAACATTGCTTTGAAAATGCCGCTATTGAACAGACGTCATGAGCTGACATGATGAGTTGCCCTGACTGGACTACTGATTTGTTGTATATAAACCTACCTTTTAACACTTGTGTCACATACTAAGGCCTTGAGACTGTCGGATTGACGAAACGCGTCGGGTGATTTTTCGAAATTTTTTTTTAAATAGATTTACGTCAAACAAAGGGAGCGATTGTTTTTTTCACACAATTATGACTAACCTCCCGTACGGACGAACTATGAAATTGATACATCATATAACAGTTTTAACGCGCTCTACGAGCACGAATGTGTAGGAGGCACACGTATATGTCAAGAAACTGATGTCTAATTGACTTAATAGCTCGTCAGCACGGCTTTTTAAGGGGAACGAATTTGAAAATGCGACTTTCACAGAATGATGCACACCCAATGGCTACAGCGAGTTGTGCCAGGTTCCTCTTATTGTCATTCAAGCCCGTCTGTAAAAAATCTGCCAATGTCAAGACTCCACCACTTCGCGCTTCTCGTGACCATCTAGCAATGTGCAACTTTTTGATGGTGAAAAGTCCTCTTCATCACCCTTGTCAACTGTTCTCTCCAACGCTACCGCGCTCAAAAGCACGTTACTGTACTTCTACCAACGACACTGAGAATTCGGCGATCGTCTTCTCTCATGCCATACTGTGCCTCAATACAAAAAGCTGAGTCTGACAACCTTTCAACACTCTTCTGAACACTAGAATTTTAACGCTGCAACGAAACATTCATACTCACTTGCGATTTTCATTTCTTCAAAATATGCTTTCTTATTTTTTTCACTCATCCCTGCCCTATCCAAGAGAGGTGGGAAGCCTTTGACACTCACAACTCTTACCATGTTAGGGCAATCTCTAGTATGAGCGAGCGGTGGTTGACTGACTGGAATCCTGGCCTCTGCATCTTCGTGTCGAAGTGCGGCCTTAGCCCAAAGTAGCTATGCGACTTCTAATAAAGATTAACTCTACTTTGAAATTACAGAAGCGCAATAGCAAAATATATAATTTATTGTCAGTAATGCATTTTCATAATTCGTCAGTTAAACTGCGGTTTCACTAGACAATCCAAAAGTTAAAATTTTCTGTTCATTTACATGTTTCATCTGAATGACAACAGACACGCGCTCAAGCTGGTGAAGAGGGTTATTTATCGGCGAGCAGTTTTCGACAAACGAAACCTAGTGGTGGACTCCGCATTAAGATTTCTGACTTTTATTTTGAAGAATTTATATTTCAAGTCGAAACAGACAAGGAAGCTTCTGACATAAGCATCACGTCCTTGTGTACATTTGCAAATTCTGTATATCCTTAAGAGAACATTACGATATCAGACATTATATTGTGACATACTGCTGTCTATCTGGTTTAGCCACACTTTCCAAAGCGGAGATACTTGTTTTTGCTTTGTCAGTAGGATTCCCAAATTTCATGGAACAGGTTCCGGAAGGACAGAATGCATTAGATTTGTGGCAAATTATTATCTTTCTTTTGTATCTCACCTTCCTGACATACATCATTGGTTGTTGTGTAAGCATCGATAGCATAATTGTCATGCGAATTGCTCTATCAATTATAAAACTTGCATCGATTGACAACGAAATTTTTCTTCATAAAAATTATCTTATTAGTAAAGGACATATTAATCAGCCGTGACCTTACAACTGATCATAAGAGGACTCACAAGTAATCGCTTCATAGGCCAAATAATATAGTCATTGTTCAGACGATGTTTTGTTTTGAGAGCAACGATCGATCATCATCTAGTTCTTATCGCATCTTCCGACAGAAATTGCTATCTGTTCAGAAACACCGTTCATATTCTATCAAGGTTAGACTTATACTCATAGTAATGATTCTGGGGAATAATTTCTATATAGAAGACTAATTACAGAAAAAGCAGACTGTGATGCGGCTTGCTTGCTTCTCAGCGCATCGAACTCAAGAGCTGTATGGAGGAACACTTAAGCCTGAAAACTTCACATAGTCCTTGCAATTGGATATCACTTTTGCTTTTGTCAACTAGGGACAGGAGCCTATAGTCCTGTTGCAGTATGGAAAGATAATCTCTGATGACCATGGGAATATTGACAGAATCAGCGCTCACACAAGAAGCATCTATTTTATTCTCAGATCAAATATAAAACAATCCGATACCAGTGCCAGAATGGGTACCAATTTTCGGTGAACTGGTTCCGGTGCTCCTAATATTCCAGTAGAACCGGTTCCGAGAAGATTAAACCCTATTCGTCTGTAGCTTTCATAATGACCCACACTCATTTTCAACATTTAAAACTTAAAATTATTAGATTAAGGAATTAGCAAATTTGCAATCAAACATGATATCGTGTTAACTGCGACTAAAAAACAAAGTGTGAAAGGTTATTACTGGAAAATTGTGCTCAAAGTGAACCTAAGACAAATGTATAAAGCAAAGTAAGCAAAATACATGTGCATGTGCGTCGTATTGTTTCAGATTACGAATATATTTTCGTCTGAGTAGACGTTCTGAAAACAAGAAATCTTGCAAATTCAATCCAAGATAAGACAAAAATTTCGGAAGATTGCCAAAATTCGTGTTTGCAGATTACACGATTGCATGACTGCACCTACACATCTTTGGGTTGTACACGTAGGTCCATAAAACGCGCAAGTGTCATGGTATACTCAGACAGCGAATCAGGTTATAAGGAATGGTTAAGTGATTTAGCACAACACAACTGCATTGATAGTAAAAGCTTATTTGTTCATTCTAAGCCTTCTCAATCGGCTCAACGCTAGCAACTTACTTTCCGTTCATCGCGTAAAGCATTTTGTTTGACCCTCAATTCATCAAGAGCGCTCTGCACTTGTTTGAATTTGGCGAGGTCTCGCTTGGATTTTTTCAACGAATCGATTTCTGTCACCAACCGCTTTTCCTCACTCAACTTGAAGTTATTAAGGCGAAGCTGTTGCTCAATCCTGCGAATGGATTCATCATGTCGCTCAACGGTTCTGTATAGAACGGTCGCTTTGCTTCGATTCAACTCGTCAGTCTAAAAACAATTGATGATACGTTATCAGAAAGAGCTTCATTTTAATCATATAGAAAATTAAATGTCATAAGTCAACAACAGGTTGAACCTGAATCATTATCTCTGTCAAAGAAGGAAGTATTGAAAATCATGTACATTATTCGTTTCATAATGAATTGCACAATATAAAAATAAATTTCATTTTGTCATTCTCATATTTAATGTGATTGTGTGAAAAAATGTATGATGCTTTAAATAACATACTGTTGACCTGCTGAAACAATTGGCATAAGAACCAATCACTCTCCCGAAATTAGTGACTTACATGTAAAATGACTAAATGAATCACTACTCGACTTTTCCTGATCACGTCATTTACTGTGCGAGTGAGTTGTCATCTATCCATCCTCGTGTGGCTTTATCACAGGATAGTCAATTACAGGATTGAGACTCTGACAAAATAAGAATTCCATGTATCGTAAGAAAACCCCATATGATGTATTCAGATTAAACTACCACAAATATCACGTTCAACCAGTATATCAGTATTCATTTTTCATACTTCCAAATATGAATATCAATTATGAAATAAATATATAATATAATTATATAATATAATCGTCAACGTTGCGCTTTCAATTACCGATTGATGAGGCATTTTGATTATTGATAGAGAACCGAATTCGAACTATCCGATATAGTGCAACACTTATTTGGCATTGCCCTCACAATCTTGTAACAGGAAATTCATCAAGTTTATATTCATTATCTTACTTATCATATGCAAACATTGTCTCCGTTAATTCAGTTCATTAGCTCCATCACTTTATACAATTTAAAACACTGATTCAACAATAGTAACGGCATTAATCAATGCTAATCTATCTAGGTTGACAGTTTACTTCAAATGAATGAGTAATTGCTTGGAATTTAACATATCTATTGGCATGATGATGCAAGGTTCTTGTTTACTAGTGAAGTGAGACATAATCGATTCATCCCCGCTCCACCCCCTCCGCCCCCCCCCCCCCCCCCACCCCCACCACACCCCCCCGCCCCCACCCCCCAAACTACTCAATCAACCCCCCCCCCACACCCCCCCCCCCCCCCCAGCACCCTTCATGACGATGTTTAGCAAGCTTTACATTCAACCGAGATATCAGACTCTCGCCAGATTTCCTATTGTACTTACTGATCAAAACCTCGTTGCACAGAGCTCCTATACCAGAACCAAGACCATAAATATTGCGCTACGATATTCTATACAAGCCTCACTAATAAAGCGATGTATTCGTCATCTGTCTCGTGTCAGCTGTTAGCCCGCGATGCGCTCGCACGCCTTTGCATGCCAGTCATGTAATGTGCTCACATTCCCTCGCTCAAAGTAACTGCATGGATCAGCTCACTGGGCATCGCACAGCTCCCCCCCTCAAGCTCCTCCCCCCCTTTGCGCACAGCCGGATGAATTTGAGTGACTTGTTGTTTGGCGTTATGAAATGTCTGGTTCAATATTAAAGATGATCTGCATATACATGATCTTTAGAACCATTTCCGTCATAGCCCTGGCGCTTCTAGTTTAAGTGTATCGAGGTAGCCGCCCCCCGAGAATCACCGCGATTTATTCCCCCCGATCGAGTTGATCGACTCTAGGATGTAAAAACTTGCTTCGTCCAGTCCTAGGCGATTTGTTGGAAACTTAGATCGTTGCTATTTTGGTCTACAAATGATTCTTAATACCGGTAGCTTCTGGCCGAGTTCTTACGAGACAACATAAAGCAGTATGTGGTTTGTTCGGACAGGATTCATCTAACAACAATTCTACTCAATCTTGCTCGCGACTATAACCGAGATCGCGCTCAACTCCCTAGCTGTGCTCCTCACAAGAGTTTAAACTCTCACTCGCCCCGCTGCATTCGCTCACAGAATCAGTCATTCTACCCCATTCTTCCACAGTACAATCTGTTGAGGAACAGTAGCAGGGTCATCGCGGATGGTCGTACTTTAACGGGCCAAGTCAGCCGCTGAGCAAAGTAGATTACTCTGTTTCAAGGTGACGTGGGTTTATCATCAAGCGACATAACATTCAGATTGAGATTGGATTTGTAAATATTGTTGACCCTTGTGGATGGGGACAGCACGTGAGCTTTGTAGGACATAATATACGACCAGTGCGTCGGTGACACTTCAAACGTCGTGCGTTATTTGATAATGGACAAATGTGACGGTCATAGCTAACCTAGCAATAATCCATCTCTAGCTTTTTGGAATTGGAATCTGACTAGGTCGTTCTTAATAATCCGGGTGTGTACAGGTCCGTCAAACGACAGGGATTAAAGGAAACAAAAATTAAACTATCGATTTCAGTTTCTTCGGTACTATCGCGCCACTGATCTAATTTATAGATTACTGCTCGTAACATTTGCATAAATTGAGATGACAGCTAAGAAAAATAAGGTTCCTATACAGCAAAATAGGAAAATCCCAATCTTCGGAGCATCACGACTTTAGAGTGTAGTACTGCTACTTTCCCTCCTCTATATTGCTGTTGAAGCAAAACCCTATGATCAATGATAGCAAAATATACATAAAAAGTATTAAAAAAGGCTAAATTATGTGTTAAGTGGACTAAATATGCACAGGCGAGTATGAAAGCTCAGCCATACTAGGGATTTAGGTTATACCTACGAGGAATTCTTGACCTTCTATATGGTGAAGTCGCATGACCCTAAATTGCACTAAAATGGGCATTTTCAATGTAAAAAGCAGAATAGCAAGATTTATTCTAGCCGATGTTTCGCTATCACGAGCTGCATAAACTTTCTTAAAATTTTTCATGTGCTGATCCCTTTTGAAGATTATGATCATTTTCTCGGGACCTTACAAGTGAAGTGATTTTAGTATAGTCGATTTGGATCCCGGGATTCGCTATTCGTTATTCTTAAGCATGAGAGAACATGATTTGTGTGCTAATCATACATGGTGCAGATACAATGCGCGAATGCTCTACACATTGGAAGTCCACAAATTGCATAGATATTGACAGCACAAGCCCAGTGTCCTGAATATTATCCAAGTTGTAGAACCATAGGGAACCAGATGCTCGGTTATGATATTACAATAAATCTTCCCTGCAAGGAGGCATGCACTTCGCTCGCCACCGGTAAGCATGGAGAACTTCACCATACATAATGTGATCCCTGACCATGCTTACCAGTGGTGAGCTCTTCGCAGCGTAGATCTATTCTAATTTCATAGCCAGGCATCTGATTTCGCCTGTCTCCACAACTTGGATCATTGCAAATAACAAAGCACATTTAACACATAAAGCAGTGGCGGGCCACGCGTTGCCCAGTCAACGCGTCGTGTCAGACTTCATGCTGCTTCGTCATGCTGAAATGAATCCTCGCGAAAAACCACAGAGTATGTACAAAAAATCAGCAAAATTTTCCAAGGATGAATCATCTCAATTTTTCAAATGCAAGTAGATAATGCTATTGTACTGGTTGTACTGAGAGACTGGTATTCGCTAATGCCTAGCGTAAACTTGTGGAAACAGCGGATGCATATGGATTCACTGCATTGTTAAGTATTGATTGATAATTTCATACATCTGCAACTGACATTCGGTCATCATGCAATTGTATTTATGTGTAAAGACTAGAATTGGTTTGATTTCGTGTGTTTCGGAGACAAGTCCAGTACCTTTCCAATGAGTTCAATGATCACGACACGTGAAAAAATTAGACAATTATTACTATTTCATTGTAAATAAGTAGATGCTTCTGCTATTCATAGTCGGTTAAATAAACAGATCGGAAAACTTAACACGAGACAAAATGAAAGGATTTGGAAAGCGAATGTTTACACTATCGCTGAATTTCGTGAACCGATGTAAATATCGTATCTATTGCGACTAACTGAATTGGAAGTCGGTAAAATGTCATAACAGAATGAACTCAAATTATACAACACAATTTCTATGTGGACAATTTGCTTATAGGCTGTAGGTTTATAGGCCCAAACTGCAATTGCTATCAGAAGTGACACGAATAAGAGAGAATAGGTCATGCTGCGAATGTCCTCAGACGTTCTTTATGCGTCACAATTTATATTAAAAATAACAAAGTTCTGGTGACTGACTTATCCCTCTGTGATAAAGTAAGGGAAATTTGAAATATTACAATCAGCAATTATCGAATGTCTTATGATAAAGTCACTTCCAGTTTGAAAGTTACGACTTTGACACTTATACTTCTCTCGCACATAACCTTAACCACAAATTCTTATGCACTTTCTCAAATAATAAATCATTGTGCTCAAACAAAAGATCAAAATACTTACTTTCATATTTCAATACTATAATACTTCGGGAAAGATGGGCCTAACCCGAAAATGCAGAAACATTTATATTCAACTTTTGCCTAAACCTACTGTGTATCATTAATTGCAAATATTTTAAACTTTCCAATACTTGCACTTTTGTTCACAGTTCCAGCATTCAGGAGAGCAAAAAGATTCATCAACAGGATTCTATTCTACCTTCCCCCCACCCCCCCCGACACATTTTTGTTGTTGACACCTGAGAGTCTTGCATCGTCTCTCGATGCACGATCTTCTCTTGCTCCTAAGGGCAGTCTCACTACTGTCGCAAAAGCGTTGAGTGTGTAAAATGAGCTTGTAGAACATTTACAGCCTCAGAGTTAGACAACTGTTCGTCATTTGTCTGCAGACAACAATCCCACTAAGTTCATGATCACAGCTGTACCTTGTATTCTAGCTGAGTATCCAAGGCACCAATCCTTCATCTCAGGGTTCAAGTAAGACTTCTCAGTGGTGCTGTACTATCACTCAGTGACAGATGAAGTCTATTCTACGTCCAATGTGACTAAGCTTGACGAAATTTGATGAATCTGGAAAAGTTGAAAATGGGGTGGGGGAAAGAATAGAAGTACCTTCATAACATATTGGATCGCAAGATTTTTAAAAATTCATATGATCCAAGAATTTATGAATCTTTGCTTCCCTGAAGCTGACTGTGACAGCTGAAATATTGGGCAGCGATAGAATTTAACGAATTAACGGAATCAATAGATTTCCGTGCGCAATCCAGGTTCATGATCCAGGTCAGGGTGAACAATAGAATAATGACAATAATAATTTGCATTCTTTACAATTTATAATTGAGATCACATTCTGAACTGCTACAAGGCAAAAATGCGCAGATCAAAACTAAAGCCTACAATCATAGTAAAAGGGATCACTAATCACTTCCCTTGAATGCGATAAGTGTAATGAACTGACTCAGGAAGAATTATGACTTGCTGATTAGAATACTGACACTTTAATGAGAAGTTAATAGAAATGAATTGGAATCCATCTGTATCAGGATCATTCACTAAGATCTGACCATTAGCGACGACTAACAATGTCGAGACACACTTATGCAACAATGGTAATGTCAACGTGCTACGTCACCTCAATAACTGCTTCACCTCAGCTGACCTGGGTGCACGCACAGTCAGATACCATCATTCTATTGTCACGGAAACGACGAGAATGCTCTGTACTATAGTTTATAGACCTCTAAATTCAGTTCAAACTTCACACACTCGCAAGCAGACACGGGTTCACGTGAAAAATGAATGCCAAAGCAAGCTAGAAAGGATAAGTTTGAAAACTTCCAAAGCATAAATAAAAGATGCATTCGATGAATATCGATTATTGCACGTAATTTAGTTATGGTATGATGTGGAAAATATGAGGCAATAATGTATCTCACAATGATATCTGTATCGATGCATATGAAGGATGCTTTAGAAATCTCAGTCCCTTCGTATATCAAATACGCCTTTTCTACAAGCCGCCGAGTCATCATAGGTGGTCTTTAACTTTGATAAACTACTAACTGGGCTTATTTTCTAACCGAGGGGCGTACGCGAGCAAAGTTCGTGACGTTTCGTCTGCTTGACTGATCTAATATGTACGGGCTGGACTCACATTTTGGGGGCGAAAGTGCATTATAGCTAAATATATGTTTCTTGTAGTTCTGATAATTTCTTTTCACAATGAAATACATTTAAAACTTAACTTAGCATTGCCGTGTAACAAATATAATAATTGACAGGAATGGAAAAGGCATTATTACTATAAAACTGACTTCTTTCTGATACTGCGGTCACCATAAATATCATTACTAACTATTTTTCCATCTCACCTTCTCAAAGTTTCCCTGTCTCGAGTCTCTCTTTTTCAGTCAATCTATGTGTGAAATTTCCCGAAAATTGAATGCTTCGCAGGCTGGCTTCTCTTTGTCTCATTTCTTTGTTCACGCATTGAATCGAATACCCCGTCCGATTGCTCCTACTTCAATCGGACACTGAAGAGTATGGAAGGATCAACTATTAGAGTCAAAGATCAGGGGGAATACAGGTGGTTACGTCGAGGAAGCAGTTGCCCGACCTCAGTATGCTTTGTATTGTGGACGTCATGCCGTTTTCGACTCCTTGGTTCGCCGCGCTGCGTTATGCCGGCTATCTATAGACATGAAAGCGACCTGTGTCGGCGAAAATCTTTTGCTTTACCTTGTCTTTTTTACGAGCATATTGAAGGCTTTGGCCGGCACGCATCTTTGTCAGCGGAACGTGCATGTCTTGCAGTACATTCATCAGATTGGGTCTTGTGATTGTGTGATGAAAGAGGGCAGTAGTCAGGCATGAATCATCCTACCTTCCACTTCGCGCGAATTCGCCAAAAGGAAAAGTACAGGCACCCTGGAAGCTTGTCCCTATGCTAGCAAATATGCCAATACTCTCTTTGGACGCGATCCGGTAGGGGGCTTCTCTTCACCACACTACGCATGTGATCGATATGCCATTCCATGTTTTCTTTTCAGTCTGTACTTATGCGTCAAGAAGTGTATGGCCTAGGCGGCAGTTCTATGCAACCTGTTCGATGATCGTTCTTCCGGCATAAATCTCATCTTGCGGCCAATGGTCTTTTCTCAGAAAGTAACCGCAAACATCGAACAGATGGAGATGTTGGTAGACCCGAGTCACCCTTTTTCTAGTTTCTGCACGTCAGCAGCTTTGGCTAACAAAACGAGCCGAAACCTAGCGAACAACTCAAAGGCGTTCATGGAAAGATGAAGAGTAAGCGCTCAAGAGATCCCACTGCGACAAAGACTGACCAGCCGACTTTTTCCTCCAGTTCATACAACTGTTTGACGTCTTGTCAGAATATATTGCCAGGAGAGCTGGACCAATTAGCCATAATCGTGTCGATTTTCTTTGCAATGGCTTGACTGATGGATATGGTCCCGACATGTCCGCTCCACACCGTTCTACCGAATTGGACTATCCGTCCGGGGCTACTGGGATAAGGCATTTTGGCTTTTACATAGATCGCTCCTTCGCAGTAAGCATTGTCTCGCAAGGAGCTTTTTTAGTTACGCTCAACCGTACTCAAGTTGGGTGTTTCTCCACTCGTTCGCTGTGTTTGACGGAGATTAATGAATGCTAGACAAGATGCTACAATTTAACGATTTTGTGTAAGTCACGTCTAATGCTTACAAAAAAGGTAATAATCGTGCCTTCGACTACGCTGTACCAGGCTTGTCTTATAGCAATTCGTGTCTCTTATAAGGTCTACCGATTCAAAGCATGAACATATATCCCTCACAGGCAATGCGAATCGCATTGTATTTGATTAAGAGGCATAGACAAGCGATCATATACAGATCAGAATGATAAAAAGGTTGCAGAATGTAACAACGCAACCACAGTAAATCAAACGTCCACGATACTTTTGGTTACGGGCCCCGTCGTAGTCCATATAGAAAGAAGAAATTAGCAAAGAGTATGCTTAATAATACAACTGCGTTGTAATATGAAATCGAAGCATGGCTGCTTTGCACACCACACTTAGATTTTTCGATTCGAATGAGTGGCTGCAGGTGACCCAAGAAGACTGATAGATTATCATTATACATAAGCATCTCCTCCTTTAACTGTGCAGAAAGCTGCTGCGACATGTTATACTGATGCTATGTGGGGTGTACTTTTACGTTATGGGATGGATATTCGGAAGGCAGTACTGCTTCGAAGGGGGTGGAGTGTTGGTATGCTTGTGAGGAGGATTGTCCCGGATGGGTATGGGAGGTATGAGTTTGATCTAGTGAGGGGGGATTGGGTAGGGTGGGGGGGGGTGTGGTAGGGGAAGGATGAGGTATGTAGTGTGGACTGGGGTTTGGGGGTGGGATGTGATTTTCGGGGGAGTGATTGTGTTGGGAGGGGGCTTTTTGTGTCGTTTGGGGCCGGGTGCATAATGAGATGTACTGGGGACGGGCTGTGATGGGAGGACGCAGCGGGGGGAAAGTTATGGGGGGAAGTGGAATGGGGATTGGTCGACTATTGTGGTGGTTATGAGTGTTGGGGAGGGCTTATTTGGTGGCTGGGGATGGCAGCGAATTGGGATTTATTGGAGGGAAAGGAATTTTTGAATGGGGTTAGAGTGTGGGTGTTGTGTCGGGGTCAGGTAAAGGTGGGGCTGGGAAGGGGGCTTGGGTGGGTGAGCTGTGGGGTTTAAGGGGCGCGCGACGGGAGTTGATGGCGTTCGGGGGTATGGTCGAGGGTAGGAGAGGGATGGGGGGTGGGCTGGGCGTATGGGCCATTGTTGAGGGGACGGGTTTGTTTTATATTGGTGGGCACGGGGGTTGTGGTTTTTTGAGGGGGGGGGGGTTGGTTGAGGAAGGGATTTGTGGCTACAGAAGTTGTAGGTTGTTTGGGGGACTGGGGATTGGCATGGCGTTGTGTTCTTGAGTCTGGTTTGGCCTGAGGGGCCGTAAGTTATATGTTTTTGGATCGATTGCGTGGACACGGTGTGATAATATGCGCTGCGTTGGCTTTCGTGCGGTCGCACGGGTCATGCGGAGGGCTGTTTTTGGTGCATTGGGGGTCGTGGGGCGTTGGTGCGGACGGCGGCGAGGGGCTTGCAATGATTTCATATAATTTGGCCCTCCGATTGTATATAAATATCTTATCTCCTGAACAGAATGGTAACTGTGAGTGGCTTCGGGCTCGAGGGGTGTGGGCGGGGGGGGGGTTGTGAGACAGTGTGGCTTTTTTCTTCGGCTGGGGATTGACGGCGGGATGGAGTCACTGGGGGGCGTGTGGGGAGGTCGGGGTCGAGTGGTAACCGGTCCTTCAGTTGGTGGCAGCGTTTTGGTCGAGAGGATCTGTTCTGTTTGGTGGGCCGTGGGGTGCCTGGTTGTGTCTCGGTATTTCCGTTTCTTGTAGATTTGTGGAGAATTGGTGTGCGGGCTAGGGGGTGGGGATCGGCCTGTGCATCTCGGTCAGGGCTACGGTATGGTGGGGGGTCCATTTGTAGGTGTGTTGGTGGGCTTTTTTGGGAGGGTGGGGGGGTTGGTCATTGGCTGTTGTCTGTTGATAGGTTACTCGGTTTTGCGGGGATGGATTGGTGTTTTTTCATTAACCTTAACCATTGGCATATATTGTTTGCACTTCTGAGGATCATCTGGTGGCCTGGTATATTACCAAGGGTAAGTAAATCTTTAAATAATGCTCATCGCTGATAGAGGCAGTTGGAGGTGAGGGTTTGGGTTTGCACTACATTTTGTACATTGGTTAACTTTTGTAATAGCTGGAAAAGCACGCTTTATACCGGGTCTTCCAGAAAGAGACCACACTGAAGGACCTATGGCATGGTCTTGTCACATGCTACCAACAACTGTAGTTCATAGCTGCAGGACAGATGAAATAAAAAGAACTATAAGTAACAAAAAATGCAGTCAGGACACACAGTCCCCACACCATTGGCTAGCTACGAAATTAAAGGACATAGCCATGTCATGATAAAAATTGCTAAATTTTACGGAGGGGCACGGTAATTGGCCTCGAGTAACCGGCATAAAAAGTAAAACAGGCTCACTTCAGATGCAGGAATGTGGCTGAAGAAGATCTGAGCAAATGCTGTCGAATAAAATTTACTTCAAAACCTTTGAGAATTCAGTGGTGATTCTTACATAGCGCGCAGGCCAACTCAGCAGTGACTCCACCGTTTGCAGTGTCTTGTGCACGACAGGGTTGGAACCGACCAGGGCAGGGCCGGCGCCCGCGTCATCAAAAACCGTCCGTAATGGCGTAGGTCAAAAGCGCCGGTCAGTGGGCCGCTTACAAAAACAAACAGGTCGGGTATGGGACGGGTGGCTGACGGTCCGCTGCAACCCGGGGTTAAGACCTTGAACGGTCAAGAATTATTTGGTCAACTTATGCCATTAGACATTAAATTTCCACATAGCATACATGAAATGCATGAATAGTAGGCCATCTAGTGCTCCGCATAAGTGAGAGTTAACCGTTGCGATGCAATATCATGCGAAGCAATTATTCGCACTTTGATAACATGCTTTATGTGATAAGCAGTAATACGCGTAATGACTTATTTACTGGTGTAGTGAGTTGTAGGTATTCTTGAAAGTTGATATCAATGTTAGCTACATTTTCAAAGTCAATCAAACACAAGCAAATTGAAAACAGATAATCAAAATAATGACCCAAACGGGCATTGATGCAATGATTACATTGATGAAATACCCACTATCTCCACAAGAGAGCTTTAAGCGGTCAACAGATTCCAAGTTCCAATATAAAAAAGATTTTCTAGTGATAAAGGTTCTGAGATGAACAATTTGATCACTGACTGAGTATTGATGTTGCGAAATGTTTTGTGTGACGTGCAAACGTATTGATCTAAAATGATTCACTGAAGTGAGATTTACTTTTTCACTCGTGAGGGAATTCTATTGATTTGCAAAGTCAATTGAGAACTCTCTCCACTACAATTTTAATATTTTGAGTTTACATTGATGACCGCGAGTTGACGCATCAGAGTCTGGAACAATGAAAACTTGTTATCACTTTTTCATTTCAGCGAGTGTCCCAAGACCGAGAGGGAGTGTTGCTGCACCTATGTCAATCAAAATTTATCGCGTGCAGTTAGCTTATCAAACAATTATCCACGATCCACTGTCAAATTTTCGGGTGGTAGGCTCTTGGTTGCATTGAAATCCATTACTCATTGCATCTCTAAGTTCCACGTGTTATATAAACTATCCCATGTAGTAAAATTATTCAAGATCTGGAATAGGTTAAGGAATAAATAATCAGGGTTGGTCAAAACCCACCCGGTCAGAAAAAAACCCGATTTCACCCGCCCGGCGGGCGAAATCGGGCGGGTGAAATCGGGTGAAATGGATTTTTCCATATTATGTCATTTTTTCATCTGTCGAATTAAAATACATGGAATGCAATTCATTTTCTGATTGATTTACTCTGCCTCTTCCAAAAATCATCGAGGGAATTATACAATCCGTAATCTAACAGTTTCTTACTACAACACCAAATATGGAAAAGGAAAACCAGAATATGTCAATTCCCGATTTTTTCATTGCGCAAGAAATTTAACGCCTTGCGGATATGATGCCCATTGTCCCATCCCCTGACTCGCCGGACATCAGCCCCTGGAGTTGCCAACAAACCGGACTGTAGTGAGCAATTCGTGAGAGGATGGCGGAATTCGGAGAGCACACACGCAATTGGTGAAACGCCTGCTGGGCCGCATGTCTTTGGGTGGCTGGGGCTTACGAACGTGCGTAAGATAAGACGGATATTGCAAACCATGAATTTAAAGCCACTGCCCACAATCTGGTCATTGAATGTTATTATAGCATACAAAAGACACGCGGAAATGATGGGGAGTTCCGGGGTGGCGCGAGCGTGGTACGCGCGCGTCTTGACTGATACCGCGAGCATGCTGCAAGTCCTGCGACGGACACATTCGGACCATAAGAAAGAGCGTGCTCCTCGTTGTCACATATTAGGACGAGGTCTGTCGACCACACCAAACGAACCATCCTCAGTTATCAAAATAAATAATTAAAATGAATCGAAATTATGATAGTGAAAGTTCGGACGAAGAACGATCTGCGTATTATTTCCTTTAGTATCAGTAATACTGAAACAGTTGGGCCTATATTTAGGTCGAGGCCTAGATTATCTTACTTGTGGAAATACCGGTATAACAATCAGATATTTGGTGCGCGATGGTCAGGATGACTCATTAGATCTCCGTTTTGACCATATTTTTTAGGATAAAGTTCAATTATAGCCTCTACTGTACCATGTGTTTTCTCTCTGATAATACAATCAAATAGTAAAACTTATTAAATTTAGATAACAGCCAATCCTTGTGGAAAGAATACTATCGTAAATGGAGGTGAGAGACTCAACTTCATAATGATTCCTTATTGAGAAGCCTGTATTTATCTGAATATTTGGTACGGCTAAAATACGTAACCTATACTAAGTACTCACCAATATTTTCTCATGATATTGTATTTTAATCATGGTTTACATTACACTGATGTGTGCAATGTAGTTTGATTTTTCAATAAAATGATAATTTTAAAATAAGAGATTACCTCTTAATTTCAAGAAAATCGAAATAACTAGATTAAACCCGAAAAAACCCGATTAAACCCGGTATAAAAAACCCGCCCGGATATAACCCGATAAAACCCCGGGTGGGTTTTTTTGCCGACCAACCCTGTAAATAATGCTTCCAAAATCCATACAGGATAGAATATATGATTATGGAAACTTTATTTGATATAAAACAGGGCTTGAACTACATGTATAAGTTGCCGGCAATCATTTTTGTATCTGTTGACCGCGTAACACTGAGTTAGAAATTTACTGACTTTTTTTAATGAAACTTACGGCCCAGTGTATGCCATCTATTTGATTTTTGTGTTGGTGGTAGTGAGTTGTAGTGTGTGTCTTGTCGATTTTTCTATTTTCTTTCCGTGTTTTGTAAGGTGTGGGTGTGGTGAAGTGTCTATTGAAGGTGTTCGCGATGTCAAGGTTATGATGGAAATATCTGTTGAAGATGATTGTAATGTTTTTGGGTAGTTTGCGCCCTTGTCATTGAGTGTGGGACCAGCCAAAGGAAATTTTCATGATCCATATGCTTCGCTTGTGTTGATTGACTTCTTTGGTGATTTCTGTATTGAGTGCTTTTGAGTTGTGGGTCTTTTGGGTCTACACTGCGGATATTGCTTCTTTGATGGATGGCCTGATGTGTGTCGGTAGTATGGGGTTTTGATTTGTTGGATCCCTTTTGGTACATGGAGTAAGACTGCGTTTGTGATGTTGTTGGCTTGGTGAACGTTGGTTGGTGGGGGTGCTTTGAGATCTCTTGCTCGATATGTGTGGTGAAGTCCTCCCAGTTTGCTCTGTTGTAGTCGGTGAAGGTGTGTTTAAAGTTTCTTTCTTCGGCCTGTGAAGATGTGCGTGTGCGGTGGTGATTAGTATGGGTAGATGGTCGGGTGTGCGACTGTTGAGGGTATTTCATGTTGTGCCAGGTGCAGTTTGGCTGATGGCAATGGATATGTATGGGCAGGAGGGAGGCGCGTAGGTGTGTTGGTATAGTCGGTTGTGGACAGAAAATCGGCGATGTCATCTCCCCTGCTGTCATTGAGAGTTAAAAACCATGTGGATGAGTGTGCATCTGTTGGAATGTTTGTTGTGTTGCTTGCATGATAGGTGAGAAAGTTATTGATTTCTGTGCAGGTTTCTTGCGTGAAAGCGTGGTTGTCTTTTGTAGGAAAGTACGCGTTAGTGATGAGGAATTAGTTGTTCTATACGAGAGGTGTATTTTGAGGTGTTGTTGTTCTATGTATTTGTATGAAGATGGGGCCTCGAGAACTTGGAATTTGATGTTGTTGCGTATGTAGGTGAGGACGCCGCCGCCTTTGTTGTGCTTTCGATCTGTTCGGATGATGCTGCAATTGAGAATTGTTGGATCTTTTATTTTGGATGTGAGTTTGCTTTCTTGTATGCATGTGATGTCGACTTTATTGTCTAGGATGAGCTGTGTGTGCTCGGAGATTTTGTTTTGGATGCGGCTTATGTTGAGTTGTATGGTATTGAATTGAGCGTGCTCTTTTGTGTTTTGTGCTGTTGGTTTGAGTGTCTGTAGCACCTGTCTGTGGTAAGTTGTTGTCTGGAGGTGCTGGATTGAGGATTGAGGCTGTGGAGTTGGGTAGGGTGGTGGTTGTGGTGTGAAGGAGGGCGAAGGGCAAGGTCGGTGGGGTTTGGCGTTGTAATTGTTAGAGGGTTTGCTTTGATTGTGTGCAATGGTGGTACTCGGTCTGTGTCAGAAGCCCACTATGTGAGGTAATGAGCGAGTGTCATGCTTGTGTATTTGAGGTGAAGTCAGTGGTTGTTTGTGATTTTGCATGTGATGAATGTTTGTCTTTTATTGTGATGGGCTTGCTACATGTGGTGCAGATGCATGTATGAGTGGGGCCAGGGTTTCTTTCAATATCTTCCACCAGGAGGGTGAGGAGCGCCAGTCACTACGCGGGAACAGGCAGCCGGTTCATCAAAACTCCGGCGGTTCCCTGGGCCTCTTGTTAGGCAGGGATGGACTTTGCTACCCCAGGGAGGGAGCGGCAGGCGAACCACGTGCAGGCTTCATCCTTGTCGTCCTACCCGGTCTTTAACTATACCAGGTCCTTAACATTGACATTCAACTTAATAATGAGCTTCAACCACATTCTAGAATATTCTATACGTCCTATACATGCATCAATAAATAAAATGTCGAAAATACTAGATGGAAATTTTTGCATTCCGATGCTGCATCACAATTTCAATGGATAAGTTAAATTCTATAAGAAAAACAATATCAATAATTGTTCAGAAATTCACTCGAAATGCTGAAATAAAGAATTCAGAAAAGAATTGCAAGCTTTCTTTTGGAAAGAATCTATCTTTTGAAATTTTACTGACATTTTACTGACAAAAAAAATTTACTGACATTTGCTGACCGCGGTCATCATGTCTTATTGATGTGGTAATGATAGACTAAGCAATTCATTCTAGACTGAATGTCGTCAACGGTCAAAATGGGTCTAATTATATCAACCGACCGACCGGTTCCAACCCTGGTGCGCGATGCGATTCAAATTGATTTTATTCTATTTTCCCCGTTACCACACTTATAATGTAATTATCCATGATAATACGGTTATCAATCCCCAGACGGTCACCTCAACGTACGACTTCTGATGGAAAAGTTAGAATTCTAATGTAAACTCTCATTTTCACTGCAAACTTAGGGTTCAGATTCCTCATCCTCACTTTTAGTATAATTCTGATAGAGATTCTACATCAGATTCTGTAAGTGATAGAGATATTATTTCTGTAATATTTGAATGGGCTAACATGAGACCTGACCAACACGCCTACAGTGCCCTTAGGTGAGACACCCAATACGAAATCTTGCTTTCAATATAACTGAATAAATACAGTCATCGACAACCGAGTGAGGTAGGCTTGGATCTCAACTTCGTCAATTTCGATTAATCTATGCATTCGCAATCTTGTGCAGCATACGAATTAAATGGCTAAGCATAAGAGCACATGAGGGTCAGCCAATGCTATCAAGATGAGTCTGCTGCAGCAGCTGCCGTCTAATCTGCATGACAAGTCAAGCGCCGTACATTGGTGCAATATCGCAGGCGTCTTAATAAGACAAGGTTATGTGGCGATGATCATCATGATGGCACTGTCGCTATGGTTAAGTAGCGTGTCTGCAGATTTGCAACGGGAGGCGAGTGGAAAACAACACAATTCGCACATGCAAAGTTTGATAGTGTCCAAGGTTTCAGTGTCTGAATAGTAGTGATGGATTCCCCCGTCTGTGAGATTGTCGGGAGGTGACATTTATCTGTATCTCATTGTAAATTTATTAGAAATGTATGATCATGATATCGTTATCGATAACATATTCAAGACAAATTTGCAAGTAAAGTTTTTGAGATTTAATTAATATCTTAATTAATCTGTTAGGCCTACACTTACGGCGAAAATTACTTTCTTCTCGCCACTTAATCTCTATATTGTATGTTATGTGACTCTTTATCAACATTAATACTTAAATTCAGATAGCCTTTAATGCTGTGCTTTTATCATTCGAGGACAAGCAGTGACTTCGACGGTTCTATCAAGGTCACTTGTAAGGAAACAGCGAAATGTCTGTTGTCTTAGTAATGAATCAGCCTTCTATTGTTTATTATTCATTCAGTTAAGATAATTTGGTCGACTGATAAATGCAAATATACCTATAAACATTTTCTTCTTTTTCATTTGTATTGAAGTAATTACTCAAGATAGTCGTATGTAAACCTTTCGTGATACACTAGACAAATTGCATTCCTTTTAGATACCTGCTTCTTGAATGAAATCTTCATATTAGGCATCGTTTTCCAACTTGTAAGTTACAGCTGCTCTTGGTTGTCTTTTATGTTTTAAAGGAATTGAAGTTCGTGTTAATCTTTTCTACAATTAGTATTATCGGTGTTTTTAACTCCACTAAGTGTAGGAAGATAAAAGATGACGGATGACGGGTTAAGAAGGAATGAACGGAATGACTGCGGGAGACGCAGTGAAGTTCAATTTTAGTGCTATTCTGTGGGATAATTTACAATACACTGAAATAAGTAATGACATTAAACATTATCAAGACAACGCAATGAATCTATGAAATTTGGACTTGTGACTGCAATTATCTCTTAAACGATGCATTAGTTTTTAGTTACTGTGAACATAAATCAGGTAATGAGCGACGAGAGTTTTCACAGCATGTTAAAACAAAATGATCCATCGAAATATAACTCCAGTTTCTTCAATGCATTTTGCAGCATACCTAAAATACCATTCAAGTGGTTTGATAGATAACTATTTTAGAGACAACAAAATACATCGATCAATTGCTATCTAGAAAAAAATCATAGCATTCTTGAAAAGGCGATGAAAATTTATGTATAAAGTAAAGTAACATGCTTTACATTGGGTTTGTTAATCTATGACCCTCCCATCATTTCCCGATAGAGCACTGTAGCGGTTGATCTCTAAATTCTGACATGTGGGTTGCTATGGGAAATGTTTATCCTCCGATAGGCAAACTATCCTACTCAACCTGTGTTCTCGTCCCATCATTGTGGCTGACAGCATCTGAAGGGTAGTTTTCTTTAGTTTAGATTGTGGACTAGGTTTTCATTAATGTTGAGGTCTTTACCCGCAACATGCATAGCAGCATCTTCCGAGCACTCATTTCAAGAAGGCCTTCTTGTATTATAATTGTCAGGCTTCCCTAGCCTTTACGGAACCGGTCCATAACTTGGGTCTGCCTTTTACAGGGAATCCTTTACAGCACAACTGACTGTTGAGTTCCAGCTACCTCAGATGAAATGGAAATCGGCGTCTAAGCCTGCTTCTCCGTTTCTACAACTCAACTCACACCCCTAAAAAATTAAATTAATGCATTGGAAAATTACATAGGTCTATCTATATATTGCCATTCTCTTGTGCATTATGAATTAAACATCAATAGAACGAGTAAATATCCAAATTTACAAAGATTCAAGTTGTTGTCAGCCTGATTTATAACTCTCATGCGCAATAGGTGACTTGAAGAAATGCCGTACTAAAAAATGCGGCTATAGCCTCTAAAGATAGGTCTTCTTAATCAGAGAAAATATAGGAATTGCTAGTTTTATCGAAAGCTTTGATCTGGTACCTTTTATCTTTAGTATTTGCAATTTTGCATGTGCTTGATTTGGCTCTGTCGCTTGATGAAGCGAACGGAGGTTGGCGACTCTGGGCTCCATCAATAAGAAATGAACGGAGTAGAACTTGACACTTGCAGTGACAACTATTCTAAATAGGCTAAGAGTGCACATACATAACCGGTGCCGACGCGTCCAAAAATAAGTGTTCTACACATGTAATGCACCAAATCTTGCACAATATCTTGATCATTTCAACAATCATTTTTTTCACAAGGAAAAAGGAATTCTAAGCCCAGAGAAAGCTGTGTAAATGGCCACTTAACTTTGATTAACCAAACTTCAAAAGAAAATCTTGCGTGTGAAAACATCTAACATCAACATGAATATATAATTCTTATTTGGATTTTTAATAATACCCTTGCATGCATTTTCATTCATCAATATTGCTCCAGAAGGCTCTTTTAACTACTTTTTGAATGACTCATGTCACCTAAAATTGACATATTATGACATGAAAACTCACTAATGAATATATCATAGACCTACAGGTTAAAATAGTGTTATTCCATCACTAAAATAATCCAAAAAATACTGTGCGACTTCATTAGTAGAACTGCGAATCCGCCAATTCGATTTTAGTGGGCTTGTGCCCACCACTGCACATGGTAAATCACGCACACTTCTGACATTGGAAAGTAATCGAAGCTCAGTAAGTCGTTGACTGCCACATTACTGTCTTATACGAGTCGGACGATGACATTTGGCTATTCCAGTGACTCCATTGCAAAAGGCGATCATGGGCTCCATGTAAAGTACTTAGCTGTGATCGGTTTGGAAACGTTTTCTCAGTTAGCAAATAGTTTCGTCTGATGATAATATACTATACATTACGCTTAAATAATGGACATGCGTCCGGATTCCATGGCAGGTCTTGTTTGATGTGACAACCGCTTGGTAAGTACTTATATTTGATTACACTTAGAGAGTTCTACGCATGAAGTAGATTTGGATTAGGTGCAGTTTTTCAAATTACAATGCTGTTAGATTTCGATTATGGAACCATAAATGAGGTGATAACAACTGAATGATAATTGGAAGGTAATAAGTCGATGTTATTTCAATTGTATTACTATGGGTTCTACGTAACAGAGCTGAGAGAATCAAATCAACACCTAATGACTCAAAGTGTCTCGTGGTCAAACATTAATTCAACTGAGGCATTTTATTTATTTTTTTTAATTTTAACAACCTCTTTCTCCCATATAAATGGGGTAGGGGGGATTCATACAAACAAGATAAAAAGGCAGTTCATATACATCATAAAACTCATGGAAACACAAACTAGCTACAGTCCACAAACCATCAGGGTAACACCACATGAAACGATATCAGGAAACACAGTCAAGTAAAATGTCAGCCGCTCCATACTTCAACCACCTTGTGCACAGTTCTCCGCCATACGACTCTGTCTTCTGCGTCGCTTCTCCAACTTCTTCAATCTTCCTCCGCCTTCTGGAAATCTCTTTTGACACAGTCACTCCAACGAATTCTCGGTCTTCCTCTTCTTCGCACACTCATTTCTTGCTCCATTCGCCTGGGTAGCCTCTGCTCATTCATTATGAAAACATAATGCTGGTTGAGGGACATAAAAGTTCAGCGTGTGCCACAATGGAATCAGTATCAAATGAATTTTATTCTGATATGATAATAAGATTTATGCAAACGCAAGTCGAAGAAGGCTAGTAGGCTACAATTCTGTCACATGGTTAAAATATTAATATCGGACATAAGAAGCGGTGTGACCTCCATCCAACGACGAATATTCGCAATTACGGAGCTGATGGCTTCAGAAATTAGAAAATAATCCACTGCATTTCCTGATCATTCTGTTGCTCATCATGTAGTCAATTTGCTTCTTGGGTACAATGAATATACAAGATGACGAGGAGAAAAATCACTGATTGAAAAACCAAATTCATATTGTGCAGATGTGATACTTGCATTTAAATTGGAATTAACATCAAAATGATTTCCAAACGATTATTTGAAAAAAGTGACACGAGCATAGTCCCATTTTAAAAAATATATTTAAATACAAAATCTGCTCAATAAACAGCAATGCATTATGCCGACGCCTTCGAGACATAATGAATCCAATCGGGATTCAGCCTGATAGCAGCAAACATTTTCCGCACGTCATGTAGACATGCACAATATAGATGAAGGCATTACTGCATATCGCTCACATGCATTTGCAAGCATAAAGCATCTAAATAGTATCTGTAACTTCATCTGCTGTATTTGAGTGAATGCATTAACAAAATTATTTCTCAATCAAATCCGATGATGAAGTGACGATTAAACTAATTGCTGAAACTTTTGCGTTTTCCTCCATTCACCCTATTTTACTGAGGGGCTCCAAAGACCCCTTAAACATTCTTCGATGTTGCTCCAAAACTATAATAGCTGCGACTCTGTGACGTTAAGCTTCTGCGTATTTCTGCGTATTAAAAAATTTGACCTTTAAAAAGTGCCTTTTCAAAATCGAGAACTTGTCAATTTCTTAGAATTTAAGTATCTAAATCAATTCAAGTCACTTATTGACCACTGACAAAGCACATGTGCAGTTCAGATTACCACCTTCATTCGTCCAAAAAAGCATCTATGTAATTATGAATAAAAACAATATACTGTAAACACTGCTTATAACAGCTTTGTAAGCAACAACAGTTTTATGTTACAAATAATGGATCCCAAGGCCATCAATGGATAGATTATCAAGCCTCATGATAAAATTGGTGCATTTATTCATTTGGGTGAGCAGTTACTGCATTTTTCTGCACGTTTTAGAACTAAGACAACAGCAGACAAGATGCACCAAAAACCTCTGTTTTAGTTGCATTCAGCACGTCTTAAGTATCCCAATGCAATCACACATATTCCCAACATTGCATTGAGACGTTTTCATGCGACAACTGATCAGAACAAATCGTTTATTTGAGTCACCTACTATCAATTTCGAACAGACACTGAAAATATCATTTTTTTTTGAAAAGTGGAATTCAAATATTCAGTTGCTGTTTATAGCAACAGGGTGACCGAGTTTGTAAAAACTGATGCCTGCATTGAAGCGAACATGCACCAACTGTGTAATACAGCAATCTTGAGGTCGATTGAATCACAGGAACCTCAAAATCAGGAGGGGATCTCGGAACAACCCTCCGGTTTTCGGAACACAAAAACAGCCCCGGGGTAAAGTAGGGTTGATGCAACAGGCAACTTAGACGACTCGCCGATGAGATCTCAATAGTATGGCTACCTGCAAAACGAACTCTGCATGACGATCATGAACGTTCGACTTTATAACCTTGTCACACCAGGGATGCGTTCTCACGGAGATAGCCTGGCGTCCACTAAAAATCCAGAACGCCAAGCTGAGCGTCGTATAATCTCCAAGAGCGTAGAAGCATCTCTGTGCCATCTCCACTAATCGCCACGATGTCTCTGAGATCTCCATCAGACGGCGCGCACTTTGTGCATGCACAAAGTGCGCGCCGTCACTCGGCGTTCTAAGTTAGACGCAGTAGGAACACTGTAGAATCACCGGAGGAACTACGTGAACTCTCTTGCAACGCCAACACAGCTCCACATGGACGCTTTAAGAACGCGCATGGTCGCAGTACGAATGCACCTCCATTTGATGGTGTTCACACGGAGATGCCAATGCATCACTATCGCATCGTTATGGAGTTTCAACGGTGTTAGTACGGAGTGCTGTACATTTCAATGCGATTTCATTTTGACTGCACGAAGCTACCGCGGCGATCATTGCGTTCCTATACCGTCCATCAGCGTTGGTACGACGCAGAATCTTCGTTTCTTGTGCGCCGAGAAAAAAAATATATAACTGAATTCATTCATACCTGGATTTGCTGTCTAAGCACCATCATGGATGTTCTTCGCAAGCGTGTCGGACTTTCCTTCTTGTCACAAATTACGTCAGCAACGTTATTATATACTCAAGTATTATCCACATACCACTTATATGATATATATATATATTTAAATATATATATATATTACTATATATATATATTATATATATTATACTATATCATCACCTACTGGACTGCGTTATTCTTCTTCATTAAAAAGACATGGGGTTTAAACGCATTTGAAATTTTCAATGATCCACCTGGTACTCTTTTCTCTGTAAGATCCTATTTGGCTGGTCACCTGACTTCTCTATGCATCAGGACGCTTAATATCTCGAGTTCGAATAGATCTATCACCACTGTCTTCAGGATGACAACATCCTTCTTCAATGCCAGAGCTTTGGCTTTCCCATAGGCATCCTTTCTTCCTGTAAATCTTTTGTTATGCGTTGATCTGTTTTATTTATAAATCGCTTCGTATAGCTTCGAGCATGATGTGCTGCTAGTATCATCTTCTTCTGCATCAGTAAGGTCCAGTCACAAGTTCTTTATTTTCTTTTGTGGATGTGAGAGGAGAGGGAGTCGCCCGCACGAAGTCCTTGAGGTTGATGGGACAGACAGCTCCTTCGGGACTGTTCCGAACTGTTCTGTGCGATAACAATTTCAAATTGTAAGATTTGCAGCATCAGGGACTGTTTTCCTTTTTCCACGACTGTCTCTTCTTTCGGGAAAATTTCTATATAGTCAGATGTAGGTACTGGCCTGCCACAAAAATGAATGTGGAGGCTGGTGTGTCTTTTTAATACCAGTGCTTCGCGAAGCATGACTGGGAGCGATGACACAGACCTACCACGCGCAGGTTTACAACGTCGTAAATCGTAATGGGAACTTTGACATAACGTTCGCACAGGAGCGCATGTGTGCACGCGCTGCTCCACGCCGTGCACACCCAGAGAGTTTATCAATCAAAAAAGCAATGAGACAGCCGTTTGCAGTCGTGCGCAATGGTTGCTGCGTATGAACGCCATTATCGCTGTAAAATCGTTGTCAAGACGCAATGGCATCTCAAAATTAGAAAATTGTCAATTATTCAAACCAATTTTCAACATTTTGTCTGCGATGCTATGGCGTTCTGACGAACATTTGAATCGCAAAGGCAGCTCCGTAGAATCGCATTAGGTGTGACAGGGGCATTAGTTCAAAAGCCTATTGGTCATTTGGTTTTATTTTTGAAGGAAATAAGATGAATCTAGCTCTTATCAGTGTTAGGAAAAACGCAAGATTAAGCTATATACATACATATCAAAAATTGTGTGATAAGCGACCAGGAAACCAGCACGACAGCCAAGGGTCTCGGAAATCTCGCGACATAGTGAAGCTGCGGAGTGCAGACAAATTACACATATCGCCGGCCAAGCTGATGAAGTCGTGTGCATAATAACAGCATCAGGCATTAACAAGCACACTTATGCAATACATTCCGAATTAATGACGACGCTAAATTCTCAGTCGTGAAACTTCTTTGCTAATCTGGACGTATGATGATGGCGTTATCGAAGGTTCATGGTATTACACCTTGAAGAATATCATAAAGCAACTGATGATAATGAACTGTTTGTTGAGTTGTGATGAGTTCTTTCGTCTTGAATTTCTTGAGTTGATACTTCCTATTTCTCGAATCTTCATTTCCCTGCTCTTCGGATTATAGTTCTCACTCAAGGGAATCTAAACCAATCCTTTGATGTAGCAGTTTACACAGGACTGCCATTTCTGGGTACTCTAAGTGTCATTCCCGACAATGGTTTTCTTTGTTTCATAAGGGACATATATTTTACCACTCCATCTCAACTGCGACGGACCTAACGAAGTTCACACTATCAACAGTAGTTGTGAATGCCTACTAAGGCAGGCTATTGCTAAGATGGAATACAGAAATCAATATATTTAGGTGTCAACTTACAAGCTCCTCTTCTTTGTTTCGTAGATCAGCTTTTATATCTTCCCTTGTCAAACGACGCTTGTCACCACGTCTTGGTCGCCGATTACGTCCACCTGCAAAGATAAAGCCGAATGAGAAAATCTTTCTAGTACAGACTGCTATCGATCAGAATGCATTGAATCTGAGCAGTCAGGCTTCACCCAGCATTTTGTCCCTATGGTTTGAATGAATCAGAAATACACTTTTCTACTTGCTACCCTAAATCTTGGGATTCCACATGTTTGCATGCGACAGCAAAGTCAGGTTCATTTGATCAAATGTTTACTTTGTTCTCTGAAGAAGCTGCCAAATGCATTTTCACCACTTCGAAGTTCATCTTCCAATACAACATACTGTGCTGTCATGTTGACTGCTCGAACTTTGTGCTTTGTTCTATGCATGATTTTCCTCGCTCATCACTTTGGACCTTAATTAATGTCGATAGCCTTTGATCTTTTAAGGCTGTTCAATGTCAATGGCGCATTTGATATTTTTGCAGATAAAAGTGACTTTGAAGATGCGTACGAGTACTTTGAAAATATCACTTTTATCTAATTCATCATTATTGCACGCATGTAGCAATGATCTAAAATATACATGAAAGTAAAATCAAATAGATGCAATGACGCATAATCAATTTTACATGTACAGTTTAGGCCTACAATCCGAATAAATGCGATCGGAGTGTGCCGATTAATGATCTTGATAATCGGTGTAAGGTAGCCGATTAATCCGGATGATTATTTCTTTTAAATTCATCTGTGATCGACGTTTTGCATATACTAAAAGTAGGGCGCTAGTTAAATAAAACTAAATAATAGTAAAGTGCAGCAAATGATAGGTAAAACAGACCTAAATGTTCCATGCAAAAAGCTTTGCGATGCTAGTCTAATCCTATGTAGATATGAAAAACTTTTTGAGTTTTTATCAATTGCTTTTGATTAGATTCTAGTAGGCTACTTATTACTCGCAGAAGTAATATTTGTGACAGAAATATAGGCTATAGCAAGAAGCATATTTCATGTGATTACATAAGCTTTTCAATCCAAACAAAATCACATCGATAACCAGCATCATTAAAATAACAGATAGACCGATCCTTTTTCTAACCAATGATGGCATAAAAGGACAGAACCCATTATTATTATGTCGAAAGGATCTAAAGTGACTACTACTATTACTTTCTATGGAACTCCACTTTGATATATGACCACTTCATCTTTTATTTACGGAAATTAGTACAGTACATAGGCCGATATTCCGCACTGGGATTCGAACCTAGGTATTCCAGTTGCTTTAGTGAGCACTCCATCACAAGGCTACAATAGCAGCCATGGTCAGCTGCAAAGCGAATGGTTGTGCGTCGAAGTCAATCAGAGACGAGATCGTGACCTGGCCTAGTTGAGATAAACGCTTCTTCCAGAGTGGAAACCGAGCCCTGGCCTGAATTTTTCGAAACACAACCGGTCACTCATTCTGAAGGTTATTTTCCCGGCGGCCTCTAAAACTTGATGTTTCTACATGCCATACATGTATAGCGTTGATGGACAATAGAATATAATTTGTGCGGTTTACAATGTCTATCATGGCGAATGCTAAAATAATTATTTCTTCGAGATGTGACAGAATTTTCCAAGCATTTTATTGTCGAGGTAATTTATTGATAGTATGGCGGGAGCGAGTCGTAATTGCGGTTTGAAAAGTAGACACGCGTTTGTATGCTTCGATTTATGAATACGTAGTATCTGCGAATATGAAAACATGCATGTTCACTTGCAGATATATATTAAAAATTGCATTTAGTTGGTAGCTATCTACATTAGTTTTTGAATGCTCATATGCTTTTGTTCTGAACAAGAAGACATTTGAGTGAATCTTGATTATGCAAAATATAATAATTGATTGTTCAATCAAAACTTGCGGATATATTCAAATGGATTTCAAATCAGACGGGCCTCAGTCTAAAAATTAAATCTGCAACGGGACCAAAGAATTCGGGTCTTTAATTAGCGAGAACAACTATTTTACCAGGATTCATAATCATCATGAAAATCTAGTCCATGGAGGAATTCGGTTGTTTTCAATCATTGGAATGATATAAAGAAGTTATTTGAATCTAGATTAGTAATTCTGTGCACAATGTGCATGTAGAGTTAAGTTTATCTAAAAATTTGAAATCTTGTCTTTCGATCAGTTACCAAATTTTAATGAAAATCAACAAAAATCTTCAAAAGTCCACTAATCGGCAAATAATCGGCCGATTACCGATTAACACTCTGCAGTGTCAATAATCGGCCGATTAATCGGAACACCCCTAAAATACGACTAGCTTTATGACCGAATGATGGCTTGTTGACTGATACCTATCTGATTGCATCTTGGACAATAAGCTGGAGATCCTTTGAATTCTCGAGATGGGCGCATAACGATTATATTAAATTGCACAACAATTAATTATTTAAATCTCATTATCACGGATTAATATGCTAGTCCAAGTTGAATACAGTCCGCCTCCTATATAATTGCACAAACAAAAAAATGATTTATCTTTTGTTACTCTCATCAAATTTAATTTTCCGATAAATCATAAATCGAACTAAGGAAAGAGTTACATAAAATAAAGAATTTATGTAGAATAAAATAAAATATAATGACAAATCTCTCTTTTGACGCGCCTTATGTATAATTCAATGTAGCAATAGAAATATTTAAATATTCGCCTTGCAGGCCTAGTCAGATAACACATTGAAAATGATGTGAATAAAGATATGATACAAAAGTCAAGAATTTTCAAATCTTGAAAGTGACAGAAAAAAGATTCTCATACTACTAATCTCGGCAAAAACATTAATATAAATCAATACAGTTGGAGACTGATTATCCATCAATGCTTGATGATTAAAATCCCTATTCTCGATGCAAAAGTTTGGATTGAAGACAACCAGAGTGAAGCATAATACAGAGTGGCAAATAAGTTGCTATATACTTAATGTTTAAGTCTGCTGACAAGCTATCTTCAGAACGGGCCATGATATCATTCACTTATCTTTATTCTGTGAATATCTGTTTGATTACCCCATAGAAATTTATTATCAAAACAGGCATTCCTTTCAGATCGATGTATCTTTCCGTTTCATAAAAATGTCAAAATTCTAACAATGAAAACATTACCGCAAATGTTGAAACTGCCCTCTGGCTGCCTCGATATACTGATTGTATCGAGAGAGGACACTTCTACATATCCTCTGACACAGTTCCGAAAGAAGAAATGCCGGCCCAGACAGTGACACCAGGCTCATTTAGATGCCTCTCGATCGTTATGTGTGGATTTCCGGACTTCGCAGTTACGCCTATTAACATGACCCGACAGCTTGAACTGCGCTTCGTCTGACTACACCACTTTGTCAGGAGGATCAGACGTTGCTTCGCACAGGTTTACAAATTCCTCACAAAATTGCAAACGGATGATTGTATAATGGCGATAATTCATGTCTCTCAGAATTGACTCCATCAATCTTCTGCTGATGTTGAATTCTATACTGCACCGTCGAGGTGATGTTTGAGGGGCTTCAACTTCAAAGTTCAAAGCAAACTAATAGCACTTATAGCCATTTATAACGGATTGCCGAGAAAACGGAGACTTATCTCATGATCGATAATAAGAACATGTCTAATGAATGTCTAAGTGAATCTTCGGAAAAAGCGTCCACAACTAGAAAAATAAAAATAATGTACAACATGCAGACTGCTTCATTAATAGTTACACAACATCTTTCCCCCGTTATTCATATCAAATGCAAATTGCATATATCGACTGACAGTTTCAACTAGCACCGTACTTTAATTCTATTGGTCTGCTGAGCTGAAATTGCTCAATCTAGGATCCGGCCGGTAGCTTATGGCAAACATGATCAATCGACGCTATTTACAATGCGATACTCAGACTTTACTTGATTTGTTCGTATCAAATTGCCGCCTCTATAGTGGTAATCGGTCCGCCTGTCAATTGCATTATTTGTCGGGCCATGCTGCATTCGATGACGTCGAAGACCGAATCACACGATAGAATCTTGTCGGAAACCGATTGGAGACACTTTGCAGTGTGAGATGAGTTTGATGCATATTTTCAATATCTCGATAAACTCAAAACTAACAAAGACAGTCTAGCTATTGTCAAAATTCAGAAAATGCTGCTTCGTCTAAAAGTTCATTGGAAGTCTGATTTAGCGATGACCTACATATCATTTTGTGCACCTCCTTTAATGACATCAGTCAAAAAATGACTGAAATTATACACTATTTCGTCTGCTGACCAAAACTGACAGGACATAACATAGCAGTACGATGAATGCTGAAACTTTCACATAGACTAAGTATGCTGAAATCATGAATATGAACTATCTCATCTCTTTCAATGAAAAATATGAGTCAGATGATTTTGAGAAAAAAATTAAGGATCTTTCCCGATGAACTACCGCCAGTTATTGAAAACATGCACATTTTTATGGGCTGATTTGTGATCGGCTCCATGTCCTATATAACCAATTAAGTGTCAAACTGTCCATGACTTTGTGAATGTCACTGCAAGCCTCAACTCGCACGATAATGACTCACATGACTTTATGTCAGAAGTAAGAAGCATCAGTCTCAAGACATTTGTGTGATCGTGATGGCACCTTCAACTAGATTGCTTCGTCTGACTTACAGTCTGCGACATTTTATTAGGACCACCCATATTTTTTTAGTTTTTTACAACTAGCTACTTGTTGATGTCATATTATCTTTCACCCTTGTCAATACATTAAATAGGCATGTATGCCAACAATATACCACAACATAGCCATCTACTGATTAATAACACAGACACCAGACACTCAAACATAAAAATTGACCGCGACATATTATTAGGACCACCTTCGACATTTACATAAAAAGTTTTCCTTTGGACATGACAACGCTGCGTTTTTGTTTTGTAATTGGCAACCCAAACATCTTATGTAAATCTTATGCAGCCGATGCTTCATGATAGCGAATTAATGTTCTGAATGGTTTACATCGGAGATGGTCCTTCCAACAAAGTGGCGCTGATGTCATCAAAATGTCGCTTCACAATACTGACAGTGTGGCAGGGAGCTCCCTCTTGCATAAGCAGTCCGTTGTTTTCCGGAAACCAGCAGTCACGAACTATGGAATCACCCTTCTCTGAAGCACTTGTAAGGATGAAGTCGAATCGAGTTAATAGAGCACTCACAAACATGAAGCCTACCAGTTTCCTCGCAAGAAAACAGGCCTACAGCATGACCTTTGCTTGGTGTTTGACGGGCTGAAACGCAGGAGCAAGTGATCCACGTGACTGCCACATTCTCTGACGAGTAGTCTGGTGACTCTCAAGGCTCGGCTCTACGCAGAATGCCACCATTCACCAGTCATTGACGCTCCAATTGACATGGCGAGTGGCAAAATTAAGCCTATTAGATCTTCATGCATGGGGTCAGTTACGACACTTTCCTTGACCGCAATCCCGCTGGCAATCATTTTATGCATCCCTCGTTGAACAGTGTGTGCCGCTTCGTTGATGTAACGTTTCTACCATGGTCTTCATAGCTGGGACGACGTTATTAGCCACCCTTTTCAAACAGTAGGCCTGCGCTCTTGGAATCGGCCATCTTGTGTCGTAGATTTTCATCATGCTCCACAACGTCATCGTCGGTTTGCTGCATAAGGATTTCCAAAAGTCATATTCCGTTGAACAAGTAGTGCCGACGACTTTGAAACATAACAACGAGTAGCGATTTCACGCTGAGAAAACTCTTCGCTATACAAAGCTTCCATCTACGAGCCACTTTGGCGGGGTGTGAGTTCCGGGGGGTCGCGGATGTTGATTTATGTACTTGCCTCAGGAGACCTTTACAGAAAGCGGGGGGGGTGTTGTGTGTGGTGGTGTGGGTGTTTGTTTGTGGGGTGGGGGTGTGTTGTGCTGTTAGGTGTGGTGTGGTTTTGTGGTTTGTTTGTGTGATTGGGAGGAGTGTGTGGGTGGTGGAGGGTGGTGGGGGTGGTTGTGGGGTTGTGTGTGTAGTTGTGGGGTTGTTTGGGTGTGGATTGTGTGTGTTGTTTTTGTGGGTTGGTTGGAGGGGGGGTGGGGGGTATGGTAGTGTGTATGTGTGGGTGTGGGTGTGTGGGGTGTTGGTTGGTGGGGTGATGTGGTGGTGGGGGTGTGCCGTGGTATGTGGTAGGGTGGTGGTGTTTTAGTGTGTGGGGTTTGGGTGTTGGGGTGGAGTTGGTGGGGGGTGGGTGGGGTTCAGTGGGTTAGTTGTGTGGTTGTGTGTGGTGGGGGTGGTTTGTTGGTTATGGTGGGGGTGTTTGCGGGGTTTGTGGTTGTGGTTATTTTGGGGTGGATTGGGTTGTTGGTGTCGTGTGGTGTTGGTTGGGGGTGTAGTGGTTGTGTGGGTTGGTAGGGTGTGGTGGTTGGGGGGGTGTGTTGGGGGTCTGGTATGTGTTGGTGTGGTGGGGTGGTGGTGTGGGGGGTGGGTTGGTGGGTTGTGGTTGGGGGTTTTAATGTTGGTGAGGTGGGGTGTGGGTGTGTTGTTGTTGGGGAGTGGGGTGGTTGGGGGGTGTTAGGGTTGGTGGTGGTGGGTGTTTGGGGTGGTGTGTGAGTGAGGTGGTGTTTGGTTGGGTGGTGGGTGGAGAGGGGACGGGGGGGTGGTGGTGGGGAGGTGTTGGTTTGGTGGGGGTGGGTAGTGTAGTGTTTGGTGGGTTTTTGGGGTGGGGTGTTTTGTGGTGTAGGGGTTGTGGTTGTGTGGGGGGTGTGGAGGGTGGTGTGGGGGGTTTTGTGGTGTATGGTGGTTGGGGTGGGTTAAGAGGTTGGTGGGGGTGTGGTCAGGTGTAGTTGGGGGGTGTGTGCGAGGTGTAAGTCGGGTGGTGGAGTGGGGTGTGGGTGGTGAAGTAGGTATTGGTGTGGTGGTGGGTGTGGGGTGGTAGGGGTTTGTGTGGGTGTTGGTGTTGGGGGTGGTGGTGGGTGTGTGGTATGGAGGGGTGTGGGGTGGTTGTTGGGTGGTGGTGTTGGGGTGTGGTGTTTGGTGTGGGTTTTTGGTGGGGTGGTTGGGGGTGGGGGGGGGGTGGGGTGTGTGTGGTGGGTGGCTTGGTGTGGGGTGGGTGTGGGTGGGTTGGTGTGGGGTGTTTGGTAATGTGGGTTAGGTGTGTGGATTTTGGTTGGTGGTGGGTGGTTGTGTATTGTGGGGTGGGGGTTGAGTGTGGTTGGTGTGTCGGTGTGTGGGGGTTTAGTGTAGGTTTGTTATATGGTTGGTGTTAGTGGTGTTGTGTGGAGTGGTGGGTTGGTTGTGTTGGTTGGGTTGTTTTGGGGGTGATGGGTGGATGTGTTTGGTTTTGTTTATTGGGGTGCTGGGTGTTTTTGTGATGATGGGTGGTTGGTGTAGGCTTGTTGTGAAGTGGGGGTAAAGGTTGTGGGTGGTTGTGGTTTGTTTGGTGGGTTGGTGGGGGGTTGGGTGTTGTGGGTGATGTGGTTTTGGTTGGTGTGTGTGGTATGGTGTGGTATTGTGGTGTGGGGTTTTGTGTGTTGTGGATCGTGATTGTTGTGGGTGGCGATGGGTGTGTTGGTGGTGTGGGGTAGTTTTGAGTGGTTGTGTGGTTGTGTGAGTGTTTGGGTTGTTTGGTGTTGGTGGTGTGGGTGTGTTTTGGAGGGGGTTGTGGTGTGTGGTTTTTGTAATGTGGTGTTGTTTGGTTGAGGAGGGAGAGAGATGGGAGAAGGATTAGTAGTAGAAGAAGAGGAGTATGATAGAAGTGAGAAGAGATTTCGGAGTAGGAGATAAGAGTAGATATAAGAGAGATGACTAGTGAGTAGAGAGTATAAGTTAAGAGTAGAGAGATAGATTTATAGAGCTATAAAGAG